>LNAC01000025.1:965919-1035768 GCA_002007465.1 Ailurus styani
GCATCACAATTCCAGATTTCAAGCTCTATTACAAAGCTGTCATCATCAAGACAGTATGGTACTGGCACAAAAACAGACACATAGATCAGTGGAACAGAATAGAGAACCCAAAAATGGACCCTCAACTCTATGGTCAACTAATCTTCGACAAAGCAGGAAAGAATGTCCAGTGGGAAAAAGACAGTCTCTTCAACAAATGGTGCTGGGAAAACTGGTCAGCCACATGCAGAAAAATGAAACTGGATCATTTCCTTACACCACACACAAAAATAGACTCAAAATGGATAAAAGACCTCAATGTGAGAAAGGAATCCATCAAAATCCTTGAGGAGAACACAGGCAGCAACCTCTTCGACAAAAACAAAGAACTCTTTTTAAAAAATAAAATAATACAGAAAAAAATTTAAAAAGTGGAGAGCACCTGGGTGGCTCAGTCAGTTGAGCATCTGACTCTTGATTTCGGGTCAGGTCATGATCTCAAGGTCATGAGATAGAGCCCTATGCAGGGCTCTGTACTGGGCTTGGACCCTGCTTAAGATTCTGTCTCTCAAAGAACAGAACAAACCAAAAAATACAACAATAAACAAGCAAACAAAAACCCATTCTCTCTCCCCTCTTCCCCTCACCATGGGCACTCTCTTTCTTAAATAAATAAATAAATAAATCTCTTTGTGAATAACAATTGCTCTCCAGTTAATCTGTACTGTAAATTTAGATTTTTAAATCCTGCATTTTCTTAAGATAGGGCACACCCTGCAATGAGATGGCAGCTGAGCAGTACAGATTATTCTGCAAGGATGGAAAACAAGGGATCAGCATGTTTTAGGGTGTAGCTTTGGTTCCTGCATTTTGAGGAATGTGTTAGGTCTGGAAAGGATCCAGAGATGAGCAGCCACAGTGATTAAGTTCATGGAAACTAAAACCCTTGAAAAAACATTAGCGAATTGAAGCTTATTTAACTTGGAACAGAGAAAGCTAAAGTCCCACTTATTCACTTTCTTCAAGAATATACAATGTAGGGAGAGGGCTGACAGTAAAATATGAAGTGAACAAATAGAATATAAAATATGACTATGGCTACGTAAATATAAAAATAAATGTGAACCAAAAATAAGAAGACAAAATAATGATGAAAGCAACAGATACATTGATGAGATTAGGCGTAAAATGTGTCTGTTTAACACTTCCTTTAATGCTGCTACAATATTGCATTGCAATGTACAATAATATAATATACTTATATATTATAATGCATATAGTAATTATATAACAATGTTCTAGGAAATATATAAAATTTAGTGAGGTTCAGTTCAGATAAGTGTGTATGGCAGCCACCACAGACAAGACAGACAGAGAGACAGAGCAGGATCCTCCCCACTTCTCAGATCACCTCCCTCCTGACTCATCCACTCCCGCTTCCATCCTACTAACCTCAAGTGTCCCAGCACTGTCTCCACTGAGTTTGCTGGGGACATCATGCATTTTCATTCCTTGATTGATTCCACGCAGATTAGTTGACCACCTACTGTATGCCAGACTGGAGATGAACTGGGGCAAAATCCCATCGTGCTTACTCTCACTGAACTTACCCTATTTAAAGAGATAATGACAACAAAGCACAGTAAGTGCAGAGAGAGCAGCCAAACAGGATGCTGATGGAGACATTAGAAAGGGTGCTGGCCCATAGTGGTGGGGTTAAGGAAGGGTTTCCGGCAGAAATGTCCCTGAGGTTGGGGGAGGGGATGTGTTGAGAGGGAGGCCCCCCAAAAGTGGAAGGAAGACTGTTCGAGATGCCAGGCTGAAAAGGGAAAGACAAGTGACATGCCCTTAGAGGGGGGCACCCGTCACACCAGCGAGCTCGAGGTTTGCCCTGTACAAACTCTTGGAGCGCTCTGAGCAGGAGAATGACTTGATGAAGTCCTCTTTCAGGGTGATGAATCTGGCGGCGCTAAGTCCAGAATAGATTGGAAGAGAGAGATGCAGGGGCTGGGGAGGTAGGTTCAAAAGAAATGCCAACACATGCAGCAGAAATGATTTCAACGGTGGGGCTGGAGAGAAGGAGACAGACTGAAGAGTCATCTAAGAGGTGGAAACTGAGTTTGGAGAATGGTTGGTGGTGCAGAGGAAGAGGATAGAGATCCAGGAACGTCACACATTTTTATGAAATAGGCAAAGAATTAGAGAGGGGAGTATAGATGTTCCTTGAGGTCAAGAAGAGCCCATGACATCAAGTTTCTGAGGGGCAGGTGAGAAAGTGTGCAGTGCACTCTGGGATGCTGGCTCAGGAAATGTGAGCTCAGTAAAAAGGTAGGAATGGGGCCGTGTGGGAGTGGGCAGCAAGGAGCCAAATTCAAGCTCTGCCTCAGTGACTAACTGCAGACCTGTACTCGGGGGCATTACAGTGGAATTCCTATCCCTAAGGAGTCCCTGATCTAGGAAGGGGCTCAGACAAATGCAGCAACAATTGCACGGTGTGTCTAAGGTGAGCCCATCACAGGATCAGATGCCAGTGCAGGTCCCAGAGATCCAAATGCCCGCGCTAAGTCTTCAAGGGCAGCCTTGACCAGCTTCACACAGAAAAGGGGGAGAGTTCCTAAGAAAAGATGCACACTGTGTGGAGCTGGAAGCAAGAGAACCAGAAGCAAGAAGGGAGATGGGGGCAAAGGTCACCCTCTGGAAGTTGGAGCATGAAGGAGCAGGAAGCGTTGGCAGATGAGATCAGAGAGCTAAGCAAAGTGTAGGGCATGAAAGTCCTTGAATTTTGCAACAGGTTGCTGGAACTTTACCCTGTGGAAGGGAGAACGGGAAGGAGGGGGTTTTGTAATGATTTTCCTTATTTATTTATTTATTTATTTATTTATTTATTTATTTGAGAGAGAGCATGCATGCACAAGTGGGTGGGAGACACACAGAGAGAGAGGGAGAGGGAGAAGCAGACTCCCCTCTGGGCAGGGAGCCCAGTGGGGGTGGGGGTGGAGGGGCTGGATCCCAAGACCCCAAGATCGTGATAAAGGGAAGAAGTTATAAAACAATGCAATAGTATGTTCAGATGTGCATCTCTCAGAGGTTGCTGACACTTTTTTTATTTCTACAGATGGTCAAACATAAAGAGACTGGTTAAAATCATAACATGTTTTTAAAATATGACAAAGACCACCTTAATTCTAGGAGTGATAATTAAGAGAAACACTACTATGAAATAGCTTTTCCTAGAAATTTATTTCGTCATTATAGTCAATGGGTAGTATGTGCATGGTTTCCATATTCTGAAGGAACAAGATCAGAGTCCATGAGAACTGAATATTCCTTCTATGCCCAGACCCCCCTTTGCTTCCAGGTTCTTGTGAATCATCTCAAAGAGATAGTCAGCCTTTCCCTCCTTCTATCTCAACCTCCCTTCCTCCCTCCTTCTCTCTCCCTTTCCCTCCCTCCCTAATTTCCCTCCCCTATCTCTCTCTGTCTCTGTTTCTCTCTGTCTCTGTCTCTCTCTCTCTCATACACACACACACACACACACACACACACACACACACATTTCTTACACGGATGTTAACATATCAAATATGCTGTTCTGTCCCCTCTTCCATATAACATTTCTTGGAGATCATTCCCTATCCGGACATATCTAGCTGCTTCTTTCTTTTTAACAAAGGATTGATTTTCTGTTATGTAGATATCATAATTTATTTAGCCAGTTTCCTATTTTCCTACTGATGGACTTCTAATCTGACAACACTCTTTTGCTACTTTAAAAAAAGGCTACGATAAATATCACATGTGGGTCATTTTGCGCCAGTACAAAAATGTGTCTAGGATAAATTCCTGGAAACTGGAACTGCTGAACTATTTTTAGTGTTGATAGATGTTGCTTATTTGTCCTTTATGACGGTTGTACAACTATATACTCCCCAAGAAATTCGTACTTGTCTCTCCACATGGTTGCACAATCCTTATGATACCAATCTTCTTGATCATTGTCAGTTTGGTAGGTGAAAAATGTTACTTTATTTTGGATTTGATTTGACTATTTTTTAAAGATTTTTTTTTAATTTATTTATTTGTCGGAGAGACAGAGAGGGAGCTCAAGCAGGGAGAGTGGCAGGCAGAGGGAGAAGCAGTCTCCCCGCTGAGCCAGAAGCCTGATGACATGGGGCTCGATCCCAGGACCCTGGGATCATGACCTGAATCGAAGGCAGACACTTTACCTACTGAGCCACCCAGGGATCCCTGATTTGACTATTTCTTATAAGTGAGGTTGAACATCTTTTCCTATTTCTAAAAGCCACTTGAGTGTTTTCACTGTGACAGATCATAGCCTTGGCCCATTTTCCCAATGGGTTGTTGATAACTTTCTTATGGATTTGAAAGAGCTATTTATGTCTTAAAGTAACTATGCTCTTTGTAAAATGAGTTGCAGTATTTTTTCCATTTTTTATTTTTCTTTTATTTGTGACCCATTTGCCATGTATAATTTTCTTTAGTTTTATGTAACCAGATTTATCAGGTCTTTTTAAATAAATAACTTAGGGGTGGGGGTTACATTTCTAGAGATTTTCTGTGCCAAGTTTATTTTTTAAAGATCATTCCATGTCATCTTCTAACAATTTCTCTAATTTTATTACTGTACACATAAATTCTTTTCATCAGGAACTTATTTGGATGTAAAATAGGAAATCCAATTTTAGTTTTTTCCAGATGTTGGGTATAATTGCTCCAAAGCCATATTTACTTCCCCTGCTGATTTGAAATTCTACCTTTGTAATATACAAAATAACTAGAGTGGGCCTATTTTGGTTGCATTGACCTATCTATACAGTAGACCACATTATTTTAAATATAGTGTGTATGCCGCTCTTTATTCTTTTATTTCAAAATTTCCTGGCTGAATTTATGCTTGTATTTTTCCACAGAAACTTTAAAATCAGCTTATCTGGCTCCCAAAGAAAATAGCCATCAGTGATTTTATTTAAATCTCATTAAATTTATAGATTAACCTAGAGAGAATTAAAGCTCTATGATATTCAGCCTTTCTAATTTTTTAAAATAAACTTTTCTTTGTATAAAACTGATTTTGTGTCTTTCAGTACAGCTTTAAAATGTTTTCCATGTAGCTCAGGTGCAACTGTTGTTAAAATTACATCCACGCATCTTAGTCTTTTGGGCCACTATTTTAAGTGAGGCCCTTTCTTCCACTATATCTCTCCTGGTTTGGGTTTATGTGCACAGAGACTGCTGATCTGTTCATATCAATCTTGTACCCAGCACCTTACTTATGGTTTTCCCATTGGCTGTCCTGGATGTTTCAGTTAACAGTCATATCATGTGCAAATAAAGGTAATTTTATCTCTCTTTTGCAAGGGTTATACCCCTTACCTTGCTCTCGCTCTCTCTCTCTCTCTCTCTCTCTCTCTCATCATATACCTTTGGCTAGCATTTTTTGAAACAATGCTAAATAACAATCATGATAAACAGGTATCCTTTTTGATTGTTCTTCACTTTAATGGAACATATGTCTGACAAGTGCATGACTGTCTTTGGGCCTATATATATGAGCTGCTATAAATATTTATCCCTTATTCCTCGTTAAATCAAGCATGTACATTGAATATTAGCAAAAGTCTTCTCAGCACGTTTGGAAATGATCTCACCATTTTTCTCTTTAAATTTGAATTTGAATTTGAACTCCTGAAATAACTTTATTTTGTTTATTTTATTCTTTTATGGTGCTGCTGGATTGTATTTGTAACATTGCTCATCTCTGAGGATGGCTGCATCTATGGCTTTCTTCTGGTCTCCTATTTGTGTTAAGGTCAGCAAGATAATACCAAATACATAAAAAGAATTTAGAAGCCGCTCATTCCTTTTCTTTTTTATATACTCTAGAATACCTCAGTAAATGTTGGAATTTTATGTCTCTTCAGTGTTTGGTAAAATTTCCTTATGAAATACTTTGGGCCTGATTCTTTTTTTAAAAAAGTAGCTTTTGAAAACTTTTTGTATTTCACCCACAATAACTGATCTCTTCAAATATTTTCCTTTGGAGGGTCAGTTTAGGTAAAGCATTTGCTTTAGGGTCTGAAATTATTTATGCAGAAATGAGGAAAGCAACATGTTATGATTCTTCAATTTCTGCTTACTTGTAACTATTACCTATTATTTTAAGCATTTGTGCTTTTTCGCTATTTATCTTAACTGGATTTGCCAACAACATATCTATACTTTTGCTTCTTTTTTTTTTTCAAAGATCTAGCTTTTAAATTTATTTATCACTTCTATCAGTTTTTGTTTGCTAATGCAACCATATCTGTTGTTCTTTATTAACTCCTTTCTTTAGCTTATTTGATTGTTATTTTTCTACTTCTCCAGGTGCATTTACCACGCACTATATTCATCTTCCTTTGATGTTAATGCACATATTTAAGATTATGAATATCACTCAAGTCTGCAGTCTCTTGTTCCGTAATTTCTGTGTGGGATTTATTTTCCTTATTTTTCAGATATTCTCCAGTTTCTATATTTATTTTTTCTTTCCCTCAACAGCAGCATACAAAGGATATATTTTGTCATTATCATCATGGCTTTTATTACTTTTATTCTTCATTTACAGAGGATGGTGGTTTCTTTTTTTTAATATCTGGTTTGTCTCATGATCAGAGAATGTTATGTATACAATTTCTACTCTTTGGAAATTAGTGTGGGATTTTTCTTGGTGAAATTTTGTGAAAATTTTAATGACACCATTAAAGACACCATTCTACTTTATGGATATAATGGTGATTGATTTCAATTAGCTATCCTGAATTAAATGTTGTTGGTTTTTTTTTTCTGGCTGATCTGTGAAGAACTAAAAGAAAGAATCAAAGTATCCTTTTTTAGCATTGTATATTATCCTTTGTGCTGCTTCTGATAAAATATTCATTGTGATGATGTTTTTATTTTTCTTTTCATTTCTTTCCTATAGCTCTCACAATGCATGCTCACCTTCTGTCACCATTTCTGTCCTCAGCTCTCAAATCTCTGCTCTCTGTACCAGTTTTAAAAAGATTATTGCTTAGATTATTTCATCCTTGCTTATTATTTTATTTTTAAATCCATGGACATTTTTTAGTGACAATTTTATTTTTTTTTAAGATTTTATTTATTCGAGAGAGATAGAGAGATTGTGCACAAGCAGGGGAGAAGGGCAAAGGGAGAGGGAGAAGCAGACTCTCCGCTGAGCAGAGAGTCCCATATGAGGCTCCATCCCAGGACCCTGGGATCATGACCCGAACCGAAGGCAGACTCTTAACTGACTGAGCTACCCAGGTGCCCTGGTCACAATTTTAATCTCCTTTGTGACATTTTATTTTTTATCTGCCATTTGTTTTCCTCTTTGCTTTTTTCCTTTTTTCTTATAACATTCTTACAAGGAATATGTTGTCTTCTAATCCACTGATGCCCCCACCCCCAGACCAGTTCATTAAAGAAGGTTCATGAGGCAGGATTCTCTTACAGGCTGCTTGGAATTCTCTTTGTAACACATCATGAGTTGTTTTAGCTTTTGGTTCTCTCCACACAACGGAGATCTATAACAAACCCCTTCTTGAAAATATGGCAAATCATTGCAATTTTTCATTCACTTTCATCTTCCTTGATTTTCTTTCATGCAAATAATTTGGGGAAGCTCCTTTTCCCTTGAGATAAGACTTCAACTCACCTCTCCAAGTGCTCCTTGTGCCTTGGAAAAGTGTGCTGTGCCAGCAATCTGCACTGAGGGTCTCCTTGCTTCGCATATTCCGGAACGCATCTTTGACCTTCAGTGCTCTCTTTTATATATTGCGGTTCAGGTTAGTCATATCGGTCATGTCACACAGTTTCACCAAAGTTGGGAGGGGGCTGTGCTTTCCTTGTTTTCGTTTTTGCCATTATGTGATTTCTTTTTTTTTTAAAGATTTTATTCACTTATTTGACACAGAGAGAGAGAGAGAGAGATCACAAGTAGGCAGAGAGAGGAGGAAGCAGGCTCCCCACTGAGCAGAGAGCCTGATGCGGGCCTCGATCCCAGGACCCCGAGACCATGACCTGAGCCAAAGGCAGAGGCTCCAACCCACTGAGCCACCCAGGTGCCCCATTATGTGATTTCTTAAAGGAAAGGGAACAGCACCTTCTTTACTCCATCCTCTGACGAAGGGAAGTACCCTTCCCATGCCACACGGATCTGCTAAAAAGCAGTTTTCTAACTTAGAAAATTACTCTTTCACTTAACAAGCACGTAGTTAGAACATACAGAATATGAGGTGCTGCACAGGTGTGATGGCTATGACCCGCCTGGCTATGAAGGCTAGGCTTCCAGGACCTCACATGGGACTAAGGGATTATTGGGGAGGGGGGGGCAGTCTTTAGCTGGTAAAGCCCGAATGACAAGAGAGAGACCTGTGGACTGAAGCCATGCGCCATTGAAGTCAACAGCTGAATCTCAACAAATCCATATACGATCAAAATCCTGTCCTGGAGCCAGCAATTTACTTTGATTTGAAATCTAACCCCCAGGCAACAGCTGTTTCTGACCCTCACCCTAGCATGGAGTCTTTCTCACAAATGGTGCTCACAGCTGGGAGTTTAAAACAGTCTATTCTTTCAAACCAGTTGTTCCCTAAAGCATTTGTCCCGTCTGCCCAGGATTTTCCAGAGTCGGGACCAGTGTCGCTGGAGTCAGATGTTGTTACATAGCGAGGCACTGGCCCACTGCCAGCCCAGGGGCCAGCCTGGCCCAAATGTATCGACTTCCTTGCAGCTGTCCTTCCCAGAGCCCAGTGGGCCCTTGGCAGAACTCCTCCATGTGTTTAAAACAAAGCTTTCTCTGACACGGTGGGAACACACTTTAGGCTTTCTGCTTTCTTAGTGTGCAACTCTGAGCGCAGGGAAATGTACTCATGTCCAAATAGACCCTGTGAAATCGATTTCTCATTAAGGTGAAAAGATTAAAATGAGGCAAGAAAATACCATGCTGTTACAAAATACATCTTTATTTAAGGATCTGGAAGGACTTTGAGAACACTTTCAAATATTTTCAAGCATTCTTCCATCATAGTATTCCCATAGTGATTGAATCTCTAGAAGTTACAAATATTCCCATTTAACAACCACACAGGGTGATTGATTACCTCAGGTGGGAAAAGAGCAATGCAAAGGACATTATGCAAGTGTTTTTGGACAATCAGCTATTTCAACACAAAGGGGGAGAGAGAGGTTCCTGATTAGGCGAGCCCTGATAATTAAGGGTGACCTTCGCTGAGGGAAATTTATTCAATTTCTCCAATAGTTAATAATGGAAAGTCATCTCACCTGAGAAGGATGCATGGTAAGCGAAATGAGGCTCTTCAAGAAACCTGTATAAATTGGAAACACTATTTTGACTCAAGTTTCGTTTGATGAGACTCATGTAGTATTAAGCATTTTTTTCCTTTGCATGCACAGGATTTTTTTCGGACTCTCACAAAATATTATTTTTAGAATATTACTCAATCTCTAAACCTCTTAAAGGTTAAACCAATGTAAAGTAGACTCCCTCTGTCCAAATGCCTTTTTCAGTTAAAAAAAAAAAACCCAAGACATTTGAAAGAGTCACTAACATACATGAATATGCTTGAAGTTGAAACAAAACAAATGTAAATGTGTGCGACAGAAAGACAAGATGTTCTGAAGGTTCTTAAAATCATTTCTAAAACTAATAGGAGTACATGACTTGAAAAGTACTCTTACCGAGATCTGCTCAGTTTAAGACCTTAGGAACCACATTAGGGGCCCACTCCATACATCAACTACTAATTATTTTTGAAAGAGCAAGTATAACATGCAAATGGCACAGATTCTTGTGATTCAACATCTTTTGCTCACAGTTTCTGGAAGAAAAGTAAAAAGCATCCTCTTGATAATAGTATCTTCAGGAACTATCAACAGGGACATCATGCTTCTTTACGTAAAATCCTAAGCACTGTTGTCTCCCCCTACATGTGAAAGCCTATAAGATAATGCTTTGCATTTGATCTGACCCTCAAATGATAACGCACATCTCCAAGGCAGCAAAGTGGGGGAGGGACCCTGATTTACTCAGGCTTTACACACAGTAGGACCTTAACACATGGTTGCTGTGGGGGGGCTTGAGTGTTGATAATGAAATAGACCAGCTTCAAGCCCCTCTTGGAAGCACAAGACAGAAGCCCTCCCACTGGACACAGACGGCCCCAGTGGTTCCCACCTTCCGGTGCCCATGCCCTTGGGTCACACCCTTCTGCTGGATGTGGACTGCAACTGCTGGCTCACTTCTAACAAACAGGACATGGTAGAAGCCCTCAGATGTCCCTTCTGAGATCAGAGACTACGGCTTCCATTTCAGTCTCTTCCCCTTGTCCTCTGTGCGGTGGCTCACGCACGGGAAGCCACTGCCACTTTGGGAGGCAGCCCTGTGGGGAGGTTCACTGAGTAAGGCTGGAAGGTGGTGGAAGCCCTTGCTGTCACACTGATGGAAGCATCCTGAGACTCCCAGGTTCCTGAGCCACAGAAACTGTGAGATAATATATGCGCATTGCCCCAGCTAAAAGATAGAGTAATGTGTCAGTAGCATAGACAACAAACATATATGCCTTTAAGCAGAATGTTTCCAGTTATTCCAGAAGGGCTAACAAAGAACAGCACATTCTGATGCTTCAAGATACTTAGAAACCTCGTTTTAGAAGATTGTTTCACCCTTCCTGACACTATCATATTCTGAAGTATGTTCTCAGGACCCTCAGGAACCAACTGAAAGACAGGAAAGACTAGACTTTTGAGTGACATTTGAAGCACCACTGGAAGACTTTCAAAGTTAATTAGCAGAAGCAGCTCAGACTTTTCCCTCCACACCACCAGGGATCCCCAACCTTCCTGTCACCCTTCGGTCGCACTCACTCACAACCTTGGGGCGATTCAGTCCCTCTACTTCCCTGCCTCCCACCCCCCATGAGATCAGTTGTAAACCGTGGACTCTGTCAGGTTTGGCTCTGCCTTTCAGGTCTGTGCTTGCACGTTCTCGTAACCTCCATCAGGAACTGCCACAAAGACTTTCTCGCATTCCTGTCAAGCTTCATCCTGCGAGGTATCATCAGACAACTTCTCACCAACATCATACACTCTATTAAACCTGAAAATGGCTCCATTCCATGAGTCCTTTTATTGTCTCAAACCTGTTCTCACTGTGCACTCCTCGTGTTCTCCCCTCATGTGAAACACCTGTGACCTCCTTCCTTCTGACGCACAGCCACATCCAGCTCCAAAGTTCAAATCCAAACAGAATCCCTCCGACAAATGTCCCTTCTCGACCAGTCCACTTGGTATCTCCTTGGAGTCTGGAAGCACAGATAAATGGAGTGTGTCAGTATGCGTGATTTTGTTCTCTTCTCTTTTCAACTAAACCGAAAACTTGCCGAAACCAGCCCCTAGCCTTCTTTTGTTCCCACCACATTCCCTAACAAAACGCTGCACCCTCTGGACGCTAAATGAAGAGAATAGAAGATGCCTATTATTACCTGGGTAGCTGTTGTGTGCCAGGTAATGGATAAGTGTAACTTCTTTAATCCATTCGGTGATCCCCTGAGATGCATATTTATGTCTGCATTTAACAAATAGGAAAATAAAATTGAGTAAGACATCCAACTTCAGGGGCACCTGGGTGGCTCAGTGGGTTAAGCAGCGGCCTTCGGCTCAGGTCATGATGTCAGGGTCCTCGGATCGAGTCCCGCATCGGGCTCCTTGCTCCGCACGGAGCCTGCTTCTCCCTCTGCCTCTGCCTGCCTCTCTGCCTACTTGTGATCTCTGTCTGTCAAATAAATAAAATCTTAAAAAAAAAAAAAAAAAGAGGTCCAACTTCACCCTCTGGTAGAGCAGGAATACGCATGTGCGGCCAGAGAGTGCCAAGTGTGTCGTTAGATTTGCCGCACCACCCAGTACAAAGCTGAGGACTGAGCTGTGCTTAAATCCGCATGCTTTGCCGTGATGAAAGGCAGGGGCAGGGGGTACAGGGATTAACAGCAGACCCTGTGGGGACGACCTGCCTGCGTCCAAACTTCACCTTTACCCCTTCCCCCAGCAAGCCAATTAGCTTCCCGGGGACAGAACTCACCTCTTTCCAGGGGGCAGAGCAGTAGACCTGGGAGGTCACAAGCATTAAAGAAGCTAATGCCAATGCCATGCTTAGCACTTTAGAAATGGCAGATTTCTCTTCTTGTCTTGGCTCTGCCTTCCCACCTCTCCCCTGAGCAGCCTTACCCAGAGGCATACGTTCTATGACTTTCTAAGTATAATTTAAAAAAACGTTCCTAAAGGAGCGCCCGGGTGGCTCCGTCATTAAGTGTCTGCCTTCGTCTCAGGTCATGATCCCAGGGTCCCAGGACCCAGTCCTGCATCATGCTCTCTGCTCAGCAGGGAGGCTGCTTTTTCTTCTCCCTGTGCCTGCCGCTCCCCTATTTGTGCTCGCCCTCTTTCTGCCAAATAAATAAATAAAATCTTTTTTAAAAAATGCCTAAAGTTGTATTGCTTTTTATTTGTGACTTGCTAGATTTATTTTCCCCTGTTTACTGTATTTACTCTGTACAATGAAGTAAAAACCAGAACTCATCCAATGAGAATTTTCCCAACCACCAAGCCGTGTGGAGTGATTCAAAGTCTTAAGAGCAATAGACATGCTCAAGTCACAGGGGAACAAAACTCATTTTATTCCTGTGAAGGCAAAACAAACAATGGCAGCATTTTTAAAGATAGATGGTAGAGAACGGATAGATGAGAGAGAGGAATGATAAAGAGAGAGAGATGATAGATGACAGATAGGTAGATGATAGATAGATAGATAGATAGATAGATAGATAGATAGATAGATAGATAGATAGATAATTGAGAATGAGAGGCTTGAACCAGCAACAGCGAAATGCAGAGGTGATACAGACAGACATAAAGCAGAAACAGTCTTGGAGGTGGAAGCATCCCTACACTTCATCAACTCTCTGCCCCATCCCACCTGACCCGATATAACAGATGAGAAAGCTGAGCCTGTGGGAAATTGACTGTCGTGTTCACAGAGATAGTGACAGATGGGACCTGAGACCCGTTCCCCCCACCCGCGATGCAGGCTTTCCCACGGACTCCGAGGGCTGCCTCCCCGAGAGAAACTGAGGTTGCGCGTTAGCTATTTTTATATCCTCGTCTTGCAACGCAGCAGCCCTACTTACTTCTACCTCCTCCAGCTACACGATATCATCTCACTCTTCCCAGACGTTCACTCTTCCGCCCACAAAACTAGCGTTTAGACGTTTCTGCCACTGGCACCTCCCAGTAGCCCATTATTCTTCACAGGCCACACCCACCCTTGTTCCTGAGCCTGGGTGGGGTTTGTGCCTCTAGCTAACTGTCTTCCGTTCTAGAAGCTTCCTTAGAACAGAAGGGCACTAGATCGCAGGGTTTGGGCTGTTACAAACAGGTGTGTCTGTCCTTACCCGAGCACCTCCCGTCCTGTCCTGTCCAGCCGTGCATGGTTCCCGATGCACTGCCAGCCTGCCCTGCTCCTCGCAGCCCTGCCGTACCCCATTCTCCTCCCTCCCTTGGGTCCTCTTTTATAAGGTCTAAGAGGTGCCAGGAAATTATGATATGAAAGAGTTCGAGAGTCCTTGCCATGTTCCAGTGGGTTTCTCTCTACATTGAAACGTGTTCTCCTTTGATCCTTTTTCCCCTTCCTTACATTCTCTATAAGTGGTCTCATGGATCTCTCCCCGCACATGATCGTTCCCAGCTCGACGTCCTGTTCTGCTTCTGTTCTGTCACTTGCCCACAGCTGCCTGGTGTGGCTCCAGGGACGGCTGGACCTGGTAGCCCATCACCTGATCCTTAAAGTAGCTTGTATGACCTCTCCCTCGAGGCTTAGTAGAGTTAGCAAAACTGCTTGAGAATGGGGTGTCATGAAAGCTTCTGAAAAAATGTTGACCTGAATCTTCTGATAAAATGCTGTTCTGAGAATGCTTACTTTTCAACATTTCATATGGGGAAAAAATAGGCAATCATTCTACCACCTAGTTTGAAAATTGGGGAGGTGGCGAGAAGGAAGTTCCTACTTTCATAGAAAACCCTTGCCCACATCACATGCTGAATAATGGAGCTGGGACCAAGAGTCCAGCCCTTCCCACTTTCCAAACCAGGAATCACTAAACTTTACCGGTAAAGGCCCAGAGAGTAGATGAGGTTGGCTTTGTGGGCCACAGGTCTGTGTAATGACTCGATTCTGTGTTGGAGGAGGAAGCAGCCATTCCCAACACAGAAGCAAATGGGCCGGCCATTCCGATCCACGTGGTTTACAGAAACGAGCAGCAGTTGAGGGTTAGCCTGTGTGCTGGAGGGTCCGACCCCTGCTTTGAGCCAAGACCGAGTTATAATCAGTGGGAGCAACGGCCTAGAGAGAGTGGCAGACACCTGCCACACAGTCTCAATGGGCGCGCAGAATGCGATCGCCCGCAAGCCTGGGTGGAGTTTCTGTCTCGAGGATGAGACCCCATTGGAGATTCAATTCAAAAAGAATATCAAGAGAGCAGTGGAGAAAACAGTCAGCACAGAGAGGGGGCTAGAAATGCTACACCAGCCATTGTGTCAACAGCCTGCTTGACTCGGATCAGAGGAGAGACCAGGGGAGGTCATTGGTACCTCATGAAAGTGGCGTAGATACGGAAGCTCGCCCTCCATGGATAAAGATGTGGAGAGTTGAAAACAAAGGAAATACATGGATGCCTGGGCCATTGAATTCACCTCTGTGGGACTGCTTCCCCAAGTCACATGCCTGTGGAACGCCATCTTTCCTCACGCTCATTGTCCTCATACTCTTCGTCCTCTTCCTCCTCATCCTCCTCATCATCAGTATTTATAAAAGTCGCCCTTTCTTAAAACATTATGCTCTCCGCTTCACAGGTGGTGTTTCATTAACCCTCAAGCCCTCCCTGAGGTAGGGCTCTAAACTGTCATTCACATTCTGCAGACAAAGAAGATGAGACTCAGTAGTTAATAACCCAACAGTAGTCACATCACAAGAAAGTTCCAAAGCCCGGATTCAAATCCAAAGCTCCACCATCCAAAGCCCATTCTATAAACTGGAAAAACCGAACCACAATGTTGCTCCTTTACTTCGCGATATGGCACATGAATCCGGCTCAAAGATGCTCATGACTAAAATCCTTTATCACCATCTGGGCCCATCATGAGCATATTGATACCACAAATAGCTGTAGATTCGAAAGAACACCAGCAAGTTCACCCTTGCCAATCCCCCTCTGCAGAGGTGAAGGGTTAACAAGCTCACCCGTGGTGCCCGGAGCGGAAGCATTTAGTGAACAGCTGGGAAGACCTACTGCCCTTACGCTTTAATGCATATGTATAGCATCGCCCTCACTGGCCCTCCTGCATTTGTTTGCAGTGGGTTTTTTTCTCCACGAGGAGACTGTGGAAGAAACCAGCTGGAGGGCACACAGACTCCAGCCCAAACTGTCTCTCTTCTTGGAAATAACCCTGGTACAAAACAGAATCTGCTCTTAAGGGGATCATAAGGACTGAATTCTCCATAAACTACCAGAAATAAAACTCGATTTAAAACAGAAATTACGGGCGCCTGGGTGGCTCAGTGGGTTAATGCCTCTGCTTTCGGCTCAGGTCATGATCTCAGCGTCCTGGGATCGAGGCCCGCATCGGGCTCCCTGCTCAGTGGGGAGCCTGCTTCCCCCTCTCTCTCTCTGCTTGCCTCTCTGCCTCCTTGTGATCTCTCTCCCTCTGTGAAATAAATAAATAAAATCTTTAAAAAAAAAATAAAAAATAAAACAGAAATTGCAAAAAGGCATCCCCATTACGTGGAATTGACAGTGGGCTGGGTTTCCTCAATTAAGCAGAACCATTTTAGGTGCCATTGATCTCTGACCTTCCTAGCCGCTACTGGCAGTTCCAAGTGGACCCTGGTGGGAAACAGACCAGAAATACACCTTCGTTTGTGCTAAAGGGGGCTTTTATTCTAATGTGAAACCCTTTGGAAGTAGCAGGGACCTGGCTATATTTCAACAATGAATGAGCGTCTTCTTGCCCCGTTGGACCTCCCGCCCCAGGTGTGGCCATCCGAGGCTTTGTTCTCTCAGGTTTGCCAAAGTCCAAAATGGTGCCTTCAGGACCTAAGTTTGGCAGTGAACTAAGGGGGCAACCTTGAACATAAGGTCGTGTGTGCTCTGACATAGGCCGTCCCTTCTCTACATGAGAGCCTTAGTTGTGAACACACCATGCTGAAAAGAGAGAAATGCCACCAAAAAAAAACATTTTCTGGGTAAGCAAATGGAAAAAGTAAAACCAATTCAGAGTGAAACGGCATTAATAAAGCAATATAGTTTGCTATTTTCATGTGCTGCCAGGAAAATGAACATAACCAGGCCCACCTCTCTTGAGTTTTGAGTGCAAATTGCCTCACTGTGTGTGAATTGTTCAACGTGGTCCCAATATGCAATCTGCAGAGATTTGACTACAAAAATTATGTTCAGGAAAAAAATTAGACTTACGACTTGAAATATAAAGATTTGGAAGTACAGAATGATTGAAGGTTTGGATTTATAGAAGGTGGCTGCTTAGTTTCAGAAGACTTTGCACAGGCATCCTGTCATTAGAAAGGGGTATTACCACTTAAATATTATGTGTTCTGATGGATCTAAAACCATAATCGAAAGTGTTCTGATGGATCTAAACCACAAGAGAGTTTTGCACACCTTATGAATTTGAGCTTAAACTAATGAACTACAGCCTAGATGAGGGAAGATCTGTTTTTCTCCTCCTCCTTTCATCACCAAGACTTTATCCACTTCCTGCTCCTAGTAGAAGTTTAATGTTGTTTTTTTTTTTAAGTGAGTGCATGGAAGAAGAGAAGGAGAGAAAGAAGAAAAGAAAGAAGAAGGAATGTCGCACACTAGCAGGTGGAAATTGTCATATGCTCGAACAATTAATGTGTGCAGGTATCTAACTGTATGGTATATGGCACATAAAGGACACAATGTCTCTGTCATATGCTTCATAAGAAAAGGCAGGCAGGCACGGGTAAAAAGAATTTTTATATCGAAACTTGGTAATTGAGGGCAGAACTGCAATGTCAAACACAGAGAAAGCAAAAATTCCAATATGTTCAGAAATCTGTGCCTTCCCCCACTGCCTTTCCCACCCACAGGCCAGCTCCCCGTGCAGAAGAATCATGACATTATGATCTCGTTCAGCCTAATGAGAACAAGAAACGAACACTAGAGAATAATGAATCCACCAAAGTCTCAAGAAAACCTGCTTGAAGCTTTCCAAATGGAGGGACTTGGGCCGTTTTGATTTACCTTTCTATTATGGAAAAGTAGACAGAAGAGTATAATGAATCCTCATGCACTCTTCTTGCCCAGCTTGAACAATGACCAATTCATGCATAATCTTACTTCAGCTCCGACCCTGCCCACCCTCCCTAATTTAGTACTGTGGCCTGTCACAAACATGTGCCCTTTTTCCACCTGAATCCACACCCCTGCAGTGTGGCTTCCCACTGCCCTTTCATTAAGGCTCTGGGCTTGCTTTGGCCAATGAGATGGTAGCAAATGGAACACAAGCAGAGATTTGAAATTGCTTATGCCATCAGGGTCACCCCTGCTTTTGTATTCTACCCTCCTCATGAGAACTTGTCTAAGCTAGCCTCCTGAGGGAGAGACATGCAGTCACCAGAGTTGTACCTTCCGAGGCCATCCCAGATCAGCCGACAGTCGGCTGACCCCCATATGAGCAATGTGAGCAGAAATGAAAATTCCTCAGCCAGCTCCAGCCAAGATCAGTAGGGCCCCAGCCAAATGTCCCAGACGTGTGAACAATAAGCTCTTAAGCTTGTGTGCCAGTGATTTTTTTGGTCATCCTTATTATAGGTAATGGGTACAAGTGTGAACTCAAAAAAGTAACCATTATCACAAAGCATTGCAAAGATCTTACTTGACCATCACAACTTTTGAAGGAGTGGACACATGGTTTTATCCCAGCTTCTAGATAAAACAAAAACAAAAACAAAAAAACAATGAAAGCCAATGAGATCAAGTAATTCACCAAAGCTCACACAGGGACAGAGTTGAGACCTAAAGCCCAGAATACTGTTTCCTGGGTTCTTTCCACCATATTGTGTTGAAGAAGACTTTTTTAAGTGCTTATTAAATTAACCTAGATAGGAAAGATTCTTCCGTCCTCTAACACCTCTGAATAAAAAAATTTAAAAAAAAATGGCAATCAAAAAAAAAAGTAACAAAACATTAAAGAAAAATATAATTACCTACACACAGTGAAAACTGCAAACCAAACTTGACAGGAATGGAAATCATAAGTGGATGTCACATCACCTTTTATTAATATTCCAACCAAAAGCAAAGCTGTAAGCCTGGGCAGGATGAGGTTTATTCAACCACGATATTAAAATATTTATAAATCAGCAAATCAGACACCATCCTTAGCCTTGGAACTCCATTTAATAGGTTATATTATTCATTCTGGTGAGAAGCTAAGAGATAACACACCTACAAAAAGGCCTCAGTCATTATGACTAATATCAGAGGATCCCAAACTCTGAAATGTGTATCTACTCAAGAGATCCTACTTGATTCTGTGATGTTTGTTTCCCTCACCATCCCAAATCCTAGACCTGAGGGCTCTGCAATAATGGTCTAGTTTCCTCAGAGTAAATAAAACTTAGCCAGCCCAGAGCCTGTCCTCTTATGACCCTATGCATCAGCAAGGACGAGACAAGATTTCCTAACGACCCTTCCACAGTGCCATCTGGAGCCTGTAGATAACTCTGACGATCAGGAAACTAATCTACATCTTGGTGTGCTTGATATCCAACTGAGTCCACCATGGACTTTGACTCATGAACAACAGACAAGGACCATCATGATGCCATTTTTACACACGTGCAAGCACCACACACACACACACACACACACACACACACACACACACACACACACCCTCATCTGACAGGTCTACCAGGGGAGACAANCGATGCCATTTTTAAACATGTGCAAGCACCACACACACACACACACACACACCCTCATCTGACAGGTCTACCAGGGGAGACAAAAGTGACCGGCACCGAAACACAGTGCAGCATAAGTAACCTACTGTTCAGCTTCCCTCTAGATGGAGTCTTCGTCTGGGGAACCAGAATTTACATTAATGAAGGTATCTAGCTTACATATTAAGTTGAGAGCTTGAGGGGGCCCCCGGGGGGAATTGTCTGACAACTTCCATTTGAAGAATATCGTCCTCCAATAAAAGTGGTTGAAAAACAAAGACTTCCCTGAGATCACAGGGTAAGTTATTGGATCCACCGAACCAGATCCCAACCTGATAAACAGTGGCACCCGATTCAGAGTAGCTTAGAGACCCAGAAAAGAACAGTTAGAATTTGCTGGTGCCACCACGTAAGTTTTGAGCTATTTTCTACGCCACTTCTTAGGTCCCTGGGACTCCTGAATGTTAGAGGCACTCCCACTATGAATTCATGAAAAAATACTGAAGAAGCTTTGTTAAATATTATAGTATGTACCTACCGACAGATGTAACACATTAAAACCATACTACAAAATACACTGTAATACTGAAAAAATAGAAAACACATATTAATGGGTTTTATAAACTACTTTTATAATTTTAAATTATAAATGTTTATAATTGTATTATAATTATTTTATAAATGTATTATAAGTATATTTATATTTATATATTTATATAACTATAATATATACTATAATTACATATTATATATTACATGATAATATAATTATATTTATATAAATGTTTAAATATCATTATAACTGGTTTATAAATGTATTATCAATAAAGAAAAGTTTAAAATTGAAACATCAGCTGTCCAGGAACTTAGTCCTGGCTAGTAACGGCATGGGTCTGGTAGGCTTCAGCACAGTGGCATATGTGCAAAGGCAGAATCAAGCACGGTAGAAAGGCCTTCGTGCATAGATCTCCAACTACCCGTGCAAGTCTGTATTTGTTCCAAGAATGGGCCCCAAAGTCAGGCATTTTTCCGTGTGTAAATTAGAGACTCGTTTTGATAATTTGGCTCAGTGTCTCTGCAAATTGTTCCTTCTTTGTCATTCATAATGTCACAGCTGTTCTTGTCAGAAGGAGGACAAAGAGCAGAAAGATAATCCATTTTGTCTTTGTTCCTTGCTCTTGGGTTTAAAAAAGAAAGGAAATGAAGAAGAGAAAGAAGAAATGGGGAACCTGTTTTCTTTGCAGATTTATCCAAGCACTCTTGTCCATGACAGGAGATGCTGTCATATCCGCCCAGTTCTTGACACCCACAAAGCCACCCTGAGAAACCTAACCCAAGGGTGTGCCCCCACCCTTTAACAGAGAAATCCATGGCTGTTTCCCTGTGAAGAGATATCCCTCTGGCAGGCTGGTGTCTAGCTGAGCTAAACAGGGACAAGCAGAGTGAATCACAGGCTTCTTTGAATGTCATTGTGCTATTGCTCCGAATGGCTGTCCATGAACAAGCCTGCTAGAAATGAAACATGATTGCTTCTACCAAACCTTTCCAGATCTGCACTTTGGTGCAAGGGCTCATCTTGGCTTCTCTCTTCATTCTGCGCACTCTCTGGAGTGCCTGTTCTGGCCCTATTTCCTTAAGGAACTGCCTGCCGGCTGATGAGAGAGACTTCAGAACTCCTTGAACAACTAAACAATTGCATCCCACCCTTCCTGAAGCCAATGAGGATGTTTGCAGAAACCCAAACAGCCTGGGGAGGTGTCAGGAAGTGAACCAAGGAAGGCATGCTGTTTATAGGCCAGAAAAATTGCAGAGATTTTATTCTGGTTTGGTTGTTTGGATTATAAAGAGAATACAGCCCCTCCCGGGGAAATGCTGGCAGTGAACAGGCTATCATTCAGAGAGACTACCTCCGTAATGTCTGGCCGCAAGCCTCAGGGGGCCACGGAGGGAGACAAATGATGAAAGGATGGGAAAAATCATTGCTCACCTAGTATGGGGGGGAAAGAGAAACAAGGAAAAATGTAGAACACACTTCACAAACTCTCTTAAACGTTGGGACTTGCCAAGTGTTTTGCCTACTCAGACGCTGGAGACTTACTTATTTTGGAAATGCTGTAAAGGTTTCATTGCCTTAAAACAAAGGAAAACAAGGAAATATGCTATAGAAAACAATCCTGGCAGCATGTGGCAACATATAAGAGACACAGAAGCCCAGAAGTAGTCAACAACACTGAAGCTCTTTTGATCGAAGAATGGATCAAAGAATGATATTGTCTGTGTAACAAAATGGAGAAGTACATATGTTATGGAGACGAGACACGGGATTACGGAAATCTTTGAACTAGATGATGCCTTAAACATCATCTAAGTGAACTCTTGGGCTTTCTGTGTGTATTATACACTGGAAACAGATCATCCCGTTTAAACAATCCCACACTCCAAGGTTTAGATCCAATGAGATTGAGGAAACAAGAAGTCAGGAGAAAAGCTAATGTACAGATAATCCCTAAAGCTGTGGACAGAGGCAATCCATCGGGTATGAGTGGAAAGAAGGAGGAGCTTGGGGCCATGTACCCACAGAGTTGGGTAGGTCTTACGAATTCATTGAATGTGAGTGTTATTTTTTAGAGTCCTTAGCTTTTACTAAAGCTACTTATCATAAAATCATTATAGAAAAGCTTAAAGTAACTTTAAATCCCTACAACTAGGCTAATGTGACTATTAGTTTCAAAAGGAAAGACTATCTACCAGAACCAAAGATCACTTTCAACAGTCTTAAATGATTACAAGATTTTGTCTGGAGAAATCATCATCTTTTTTTTTTAAGATTTATTTATTTATTTTACAGAGAATGAGAGACAGTCAGCATAAGCAGGAAGGGCAAAGGGAGAGGGTGAGAGAGAATCTCAAGCAGACTCCAGGCTGAACATGGAGCCTGATGCCAGGGTTGATCTGACCACCCTGAGATCACGACCTGAGCCAAAACCAAGAGTGGGACACCCAACGAACTGAGCCACCCAGCCATCCCTGGAGAAATCATCATCTTAAATAGCCAAGAATTCAAACTGTATCTTCCAGATTCCAAGAAAATCCAAAGACAAGCATGTGGTCATCTCTGCCCTCAGGGTGGGCTTCTGCTTCGTCATTCAAACTCCCATTTTCTGGCCTCGAGAGGAGCATCTTGTGCCCACAACCATCTTCCATCCTAGTCTTTTTCATCACATTACTGGAGCCTGCTGAACTCCAAGATTAAAGATCTTCCCATGAAAGTGAGATTATCAGATAAAGAGAGATAGAACTGCATTATTATCCACACCTTGGCCTTCACTCTGGTCCAAACCTGCTGACAAAGGAATAAAAGAAGACGTGTTCATATTCAACTTTGGCCACCACACCTGCGACACTCTGCTTTTCATAACAATTTGAGCTCCTGTGGTTCCAGTTTTTGCTTTCAAAGAGGAAAGGAGCAGCAGAAAATATCCAACCCAAAATAGCTGATACCACTGTGAAATAGCACTCTATGCTCTATAGGAATAAAATAGCTTGAGGACTTTTTAAAATATCTAATAGGTTCTTACAAAGATGGTGTCAAACAATCCTTGGACATATTGAGGCCATGGCACTTTTAAATGCTCTGGCCTTAGAATATACTGTAGACTAAAATATTTCCTTCTTAAACACTGGGCTTGTTCCTATTCTTTAAACAGGGTTCAGAGAATGGTGTTTTTTCCCTGTTGGGTATTATTAGTTTCACTCTCAAGTCATGTTCACAACACTCAACTCACACACACACACACGCACACACAATATCATTACAAGTTTGACTTCCTGAGTTGTTTTTATGAGCTAGTAATGCATCATTGGCTCATCATTAAATCATAACCAAAGTGAACATTAATGAACTTCACTTGCCACAGTTTCCAAAGACAGCACACATGGACAGTGATTTCCAGTTCCCTTGGATGTGACTTAAATTCACATTGGTGCTATTGAGGCTTCTGCATTAAAAAACAATAACTTTCCTCATGGACCAAAAATGTTCACACATCACCATGTTGACAAAGTATATTTGTACCTTATAACTGTAACAGGATAAATGATGCTCCCCCAAAATTCATATGTTGAAGCCCTATCCCCCCAGTTCTCCAGAATGTGACTATTTTTGAAGATAAGATCTTTAAAGGGATGATTAGGTTAATGTGAGGGTATTAGGATGGACCCTAATCCAATAGACTTGTGTCCTGATATGAAGAGGAGATGAAGATACAAACAGAGACAACAGACACTTATGAGCAGGGGGACAACCACATGAAGACACAGAAAACATCCGCAAACCAAAGAGAGAGACCTCAAAGGAAACCAACACTCCCAGCACCTTGATCTTGGACTTCCAACCTCCAGAAACGTGAAAAAGTAGATTTCTATTGGTTAAGTGGCCCAGACTGTGGTATTTTTTTATGGTAGCGCTAGCAGACGAATACACTAGTCACCTTCTGTAAGAGGAATGTTTCGAAATTCTTGTCCATCATTCAAATTCAATGGGACAGCTGGCCCACACCAGACCATATTTTATTTTTCCAGATTGCTTCGTGTTCATCTCTAAAGGATCATAGATCTCTTAACTAGGTTCCTAGTCTGGCCTGGAAATACAGAAGAGAGTTGAGAAAAGTGGGGACAGAGTCGTGTTTACCTTTTCAATTCAAGGAAAAATTGAAACGAAGGAAATTGAGTCCCCAAGCATTTCTTTCACCTTGTCTCCTTTGCCTCTTTTCCTTTCTTCCTCCTTGAACTTATCTGCAAAAGAAGGACTATACAACCTAGTTCAAAGTGGTTATAAGGATAGAGTGAGTTAATATAATGGAGTGCTTCGCAAATGATAGGAGAGAATAAAATGCAGTGGGCTAGCTTGCACCCAAAAGAAGGAGGAGGGAAAGGAGAAAGCTCTTCGTATGCATCAAATACTGTTCCATATGATTTACCTGGACTATCTAATTAAAACATAACGATAATCCCATGGAGTAGATAGTATTGCTAATTTCATTTTACAAGTGCATTTAGTAACATTCAGAAGGCTTAATCTGCTATCTAATTCATACTGCTAGGTTTTAAACAATAAATCTTGGGAGAGAGGGACCTTGGGATTTAAGTTCTAAATCACCACAGTCTGCCCAAAGTTTGCATTGTTCTTATTCTACTTAATAAGTTCATGCTAATTTTGCAGAGTAATTTGATATTTGCCTTCATACGCAACAGAGACAAAGGTTATTAATGTATATGAGTATATATATAGCTTTCCTTTCCTTCTATTGGAAAGACAAATAACAACGGGCAAGAGAAAACAAAACAAAACAAAAGGGAAGGCAGGAGAAAAGAGGATCCATCCACCTGAGTGAAGCAACATGTTGGCAATTATCAGGTGATACAGAATTTTGAGGGGGTGGGTGAGAAATGAAGAGAGACAACAGTTTTGTGGAGCTGCTGCTTTGTATGGAGGACACTGACAGTGGCAAAAATGAGAAGGAAGAATTTTAAAAGATATTTCTGTGCATTTAGAATGTATTCTTCACCTCTTCCCCTGCCCCCCAATAATTCCTCAATAAATGGAGTTAAATATTGGAATTACCATAAATTCCTTTTTTATTCTAAGTTGTGTTTATTTGAGCTGATAATAAGAAAAGATTGTCCACATAGTTCCCAGTTATTCTTGGGTAATGTTTTCCACATCATTTTCTCAGTTTGCTGTTCTAAAGTCAAGCTCAAGTCCATAACTTGTTTTCCATTCGTTACCATATATGTAACTAAGAGTGTGTTTGAATATGCGCACAAGATCATGGGCAGTGGCCAGGTCCAAGCCATGTTGAATCCCCAGAAAAATATCCAAAAAATGGAAGGATGTTCTACCAATCAGGATAGCTTGGGTTATGTTCTGTAGCAAATCACACAAATTTTTCAGCGTCCAACAAAACAAAAATTTTTCTCACACAAAGTCTGATTGTCTTCTCATGGAGGACAACTCTTTTACAAGAGGTAGCACAGAATTACAGGTTTCTTCAATCTGTGGCACCTCCATCACAACGTAAGTCTTCAGGGTCAGCCAAGACAGGAGAAGAAAACATGGAGAAGAAAACACACTCTTCTTCCACCCAAGAGCAAAGAGGGCTGAGAAAGGTAGTTTTCCTGTTTCTAGGAAAGGAATACTGGAATTATTGTTGGAAACTAGCAATGTCTACCACAAATGTAGTAGAGATCACAGAGAGATTAGTTTTATAATTTGAAAGAACATACACTGATTGGGACTCAGTACACAGTACCAGACATATGTGGTGATATGCAAGTCCACTTAGCAGAAAAGTCTAAAATCTTCCTCAAAGTACTGCAAGCCAGATGTTATTCTTCACCCCAACCTGTATGGACACCTATGTTCTTAGTTCCCCATGGAAGGCCAAAAAAAGAGTGACAGCAAACACACTTGGGCTCATTTAGGAGCTGGACAGACCCACCTACC
Organism: Ailurus styani; assembly: GCA_002007465.1. Classification (NCBI taxonomy): domain Eukaryota; kingdom Metazoa; phylum Chordata; class Mammalia; order Carnivora; family Ailuridae; genus Ailurus; species Ailurus styani. The sequence continues at coordinate 991,518 of LNAC01000025.1, forward strand.
AGGTTTCTTGAGAGCTGGCAGCTGCTGGGAGACTTGACATCAAGCCAGTTTTGAACTGTTTCAGCAGCTTGATTTCAACTATAAACTTGAGAAAGTCACAGGACATGCCAAGACATGGACCAGAGACAAACAGATTTTTGAGTCATGGTTAGTGCTTGCCACAGTAACTGTACAGGGATGGAAAGCTCTGGAAGCCAAGAAATGCTGGTGCCTAAGAGAACTGATAAAATCTCTTATTCAGGCTCATCCATGAATTCAGAGAGCAAAACCTGATTACTGTAGCGGAGCACTTCACTGTGTTAGAGGAAATATCACAAGTGGAGAGTCAAATTCTAAAACCCACATCAACAGGAGCCGAAGGACTGGGGTTCAGGAACTCAGAGTAGCTTAGGCAGACACTGGGAGCAGAGCTGCTGCCTGTGGAGGATAGTGAGAGTGATCAGAGAGAGGGCATCTCTTCTGTCTTTACAATGAGATAGGATTGCGTTTCTCCTTTTGCTGTTTCCTTGGGAGACTGGGAAAAGATATTGATTGTTTCTCACTGATTTTTTTAACATGATTTGACATTTTTGATTGGCCAAGCACAGGCTGAGCCATGTGGAGCCCCGGCATAGTTGGTGTGCAAACACTTTCTTGTCTTTAATGAATTTCCAGGGGGTAAAATTTTCACTGTCAGAAGACATGTTGTATTAGTCTGCTTGAGCCACCATCGCAGAATATTGTAGACTGGGCAACTTCAACAACAGAAATTTATCTCTTCATAGTTCTGGAAGCTAGTCCAAGATCAAGGTGCCAGCATGGTCAGGTCCTGGTTAGAGCCCTCCTTCTAGCTTGCGGATGGCTGGAGAGAATGAAGACAAGCTTTCTGGCATCTCTTCTTATAAGGGCACTAATCCCATCATCAGGGCCTCACCCTCATGACCTCATCCAAACCTGACTGCCTCCTGAAGACCCTATCTCCAAATACCAATACATTGGGGGTTAGGGCTTCAACATATGAACTTGGGGGGGACAAAATTCAGCATATACCATGTTTCAGGTGGTTTCAGGTCTCCCCAGCATACTGCTAAACACTAGAGGGAAGCACAGTTTTGTTTGGGTTTTTATTTATTTGTTTTGGGGTTTTTTAGAGAGAGATGCAGGAGGAGGGGCAGAGGAGGAGGGACAGAGAATCTTAAGCAGGCTCTCTGCACAGTGTGGAGCCTAATTCAGGGCTTGATCTCACAACTCTGAGATCATGATCAGAGCCAAAATCAAAAGTCCAACACTTAAGCAACGGAGCCACCTGGGCACCCCTTAGAAAAGCACAGTTTGTCTTCCCTCCACACCAAGGGACTTTTTCATCCTATACTCTCAACTCTCACTTCATAAAATGTCTCTATTAATCTAAAAACTTGCTCAATTTGGAGAACACAGGCAGCAACCTCTTTGACCTCAGTCACAGCAACTTCTTCCCAGAAACATCACCAAAGGCAAGGGAAGCAAGGGCAAAAATTAACTTTTGGGACTTCATCAAGATTAAAAGCTTTTGCACAGCAAAGGAAAGAGTCAACAAAACCAAAAGACAACTGACAGAATGGGAGAAGATATTTGCAAATGACATCAGATAAAGGGCTAGTATCCAAAATCTATAAGAACTTATCAAACTCAACACCCAAAGAACAAATAATCCAATCAAGAAATGAGCAGAAGACATGAACAGACATTTCTCCAAAGAAGACATCCAAATGGCCAACAGATACATGATAAAGTGCTCAACATTACTCAGCATCAGGGAAATACAAGTCAAAACCTCAATGAGATACCACATCACACCAGTCAGAATGGCTAAAATTAACAAGTCAGGAAATGACAGATGTTGGCTAGGATGAAGAGAAAGGTGAACCTTTCTACACTGTTGGTGGGAATGCAAGTTGTTGCAGCCACCATGGAAAACAATATGGAGGTTCCTCAAAAAGTTGAAAACATAGCTGCCCTATGACCCAGCATTTGCACTACTGGGTATTTACCACAAAGATACAAATGTAGGGATCTGAAGGGACATGTGCATCCCAATGTTTATAGCAGAAATATCCACGATAACCAAACTATAGAAAGAGCCTAGATGTCCATCAACAGATTAATGGATAAAGAAGATGTGGTATATAAATTCAATGGAATATTATGCAGCCATCAAAAAATCTTGCCATTTGTAATGACCTGGATGCAACCAGAGGGTATTATGCTAAGTGAAATAATTCAATCAGAGAAAGACAATTATCATATGATCTCACTAATATGAAGAATTTGAGAAATAAGACAGAGGATCATAGGTGAAGGGAGGGGAAAAAAATGAAACAAGATGAAAGCAGAGAGGAAGACAAACCATAAGAGGTTCTTAATCTCAGGAAACAAATTGAGGGTTGCTGGAGTGGAGGGGGATGGGAAGGATGAGGTGGTTGGGTGATGGACATTGGGGAGGGTATGTGCTATGGTGAGTGCTGTGAATTGTATAAGACTGATGAATCACAGACCTATACCCCTGAAACAAATAATATATGCTAATTTAAAAGAATAAAAAATAAATAAACAAGAATTCCAGGGGGGAGATTATAAATAAATAAATAAATAAATAAATAAATAAATAAATAAATAAATAAAACTTGCCCAATTAAAAGTCAAAGTCTGCTTTGGCTTTTGCTTTCTACAAATTAACTTTAATTCTCCTGTCCTTTACATTCTTGTAACAGAATTAAGTGTCCACCTAAAAACGTTCTCACTATCAAATGAATATTTATTATACCACACCCTTGTGTTAGATGTTCTTCCAGATGCTGAGGATTTGAAGTTCACAAGAAAAGCTGCCCTGTCCTCATGGAGCTCACATTCCAGCAGAGGGAGAAATGGCTGAGAAGCAAGCAGAGACATGAATAATAGTCCATTTACAGGCTGTGATAGGTGACTGTGGAAATCCTGAGGATTGATGACACACATGACAAAGGATAGCAAGAAGGCTGATCCCTGGAATATGTAAGTTACAGAAGGTCTCATGGCAGGGACGACATCTCAGTTGTGACCAGAAGAACTAAGGCCACCTACAAGCTGAGAAGGGAGCTTCCCCGGCCAGCAAGTTCAAAAAAGTTGCAAGATCTGGAAGAACCTGAGTGGGCTAGCAGCAGTGGGAAAGGGGGGGAGCACATGGGGACAGTGAAGCCAGTGTCAGACATCACAACATTGGTGAGGAATTTGGATCTGACTCTCAATGCCTTGATAGAGTTAGTATTGCTAGAAAACTAAATATAAATGTAACTTCAAATAGGTAACTTTCTTGCTAAAGTACTTTAGTGTATATTCAAAGAACATGCTGGGGAAAAGGGACATTTATATGATAACACCTTTCAAATACAGAAAAGGCTACAAAACTAGTGCATAGTGCAATATAAGGACATTGGGTGAAAGGATAATTAACATTTTGTGGCCATCTGCAGAAAGTTAGAAGGTGCCCTCCACTGCAGCCTTCTATTATCAGTGGTCTTGACCCTAACAGCCTGTTTCTATTTATTTGCATGAGTCATTGAACCTGTGGAATACACTTTTAGAAGTATGCAAAATTAAAATAAATGTTTACCAGGGAGCATGTTGGTTTTTTCCTTCAATTAATCATTTATATAACAAATATTTACTCAGCACCTGCAATGTGCCAGTCAGTCTGCAGGATCCTTAGTACCCAGTGGTGAACAAAACACCTAAGAACCTACAGTCCTTGATTTTACAGTCCAGTATGGAGACAGACTACAAACTAGTGAGTGTTATCAGAGAAAACTACAGTGAACTTTAGTAAATAGGGACAATCACTGCAGGGACAGACCATCAGCTGAAAGGATCAGATGAGTATTATTTAAAGAACCAGCATCTTCACTGATCTATTGGGAGGGATGATGAGGGGTAAGTAGGAAAAGAAAAGTGAGCAATTTGGGCAAAACAAAAAAACAAACAAACAAAAAACAGCCAAGTCAGTCCCGGAATTTTTATGTAAAAAAGACCTAGGGGTGGTATAATGCCCTTGGATCCCTCTCCCCATCTACTAGGGGCTGAATTGTGTCACCTAGAGATTCATATGTTGAAGTCCTAACTCCCTGCACTTCAACGTGTGACTACACTTGGAGACAGAGCCTTTAAAATGGCGACTAAGTTAAAATGAGGACTTTAGTGTGGCCCCTAATTCCGTATGACTGGTGTCCTTATAAGAAAGGAAACTTGGGCACAGATAAGAACAGAGGGAAGACCATATGAGGACACAGGGAAAGGAAGGTTGTCCAAAATCCAAAGAGGAACCCACTTAGCCAACATCCTCATCTCAGACTTCCAGCCTCCTGAACCACAAGAAAGTAAGTTTCTGTCATTCATGTCCCCAGTCTGTGGCACTGGTTTCAACAGCCTTAGCAAACCAACACACCATCTAATTCTTCTTCACAGAAAAACTCAGGAGAATTCTCTCCACTTACTCACCTCACATTCTGTCCTCAACTCCCTCCAGACATTTCCCATCCCTCAGCATTCTGCACATTTCTGTATCATCTGATCCCTTCCTCCTTCCTCCTTCCTCCTTCCTGAAGCACTTCTCCATTAACTTCAGGTTCCTTCCCTTTCCTGGTTTTCCTCTTGTCCTACTAGCCATAATTTCTCCCAGGACTTCCCACTCTGCAGACCTTTAGGGTGGAATTCTCAAGGGCTCAGTCTTCTGTCCCCTTCTGTTCTACCCTACACTCCCACTCTGTGACAGAAGAAATCACTGGACATTCCCTCAGAACAAAGAGAAGCCCATAAAGGATTTTGAAGAATGGATAGGGACACTCCAATGTTTATTTCAAAATCATCATTATGCATGCAGTTTATAAATAGAAAAATCAATACGGGAGTTGAGTTAGAAGTCAATAAGTGTTAGATACATGTGTAGCAATGAGGATGAGTATAAGCAGCCAAGAGCAGAAATATATATAAGAATTATTCAATATATTTGGTTAAATCCTCAAGATTCAAAAGGAAGGGAGGATGATGTCATAATTCTGAGGTTTCTGGGAACCAGATAATGGTGACTTTTCTGAGGTAGGAAATCCAGGAGGAAGAATGACTTCTGGGGACAGATCACAGATTCCGTTTTGAACATAGTGAAGTACCCTTAACATATGCAAGTGGAAATGTCAAGTAGGCAATTAGACAATATGCATCTGGAATTCAGAGAAGCTGGCTGATCTAGAAATTTACATTTAAGGGCCATTGGAATATAAATGGTGCTTGCAGATTGCAACAGCCATGAGAAAGGAAAAGCTCTCCCTGCAAGAGCAGAGTGGGAAGGAAAGGAGACCTGAAAGAAAAATCCGTGCAAGAAGCAAAATCATGGTAGAAGAGGATGAGCCAGAAAAGTGGACTGAAAAGGGGCAGCAAGAAGAATGGGGATAGCAGAAATACCTGGTGTCAAGGAAGACAATGGTATGAAAGAAAGTAGAGATCTATCACACCAAATGCTGCAGAGAGAATGCTAAAACTGGGCAAAGGACCTGAATAGACATTCTTCCAAAGAAGACACACAAATAACCAACAAGCAAATCAAAAGATGCTCAACATCACTGATCAGGGAAATGCTAATCAAAACCACAAGAAGATATTACCTCACACCCATTCGGAGGTCCAATATGGGAAAAAAATAAATGGAAAATAACAAGTTTTGGTGAAGATGCGGACAAATTAGAACTCTGGTGCACTGTTGGTGGGAAAGTAAACTGGTGGAAAACACTGTGGTGGTTGCTCAAAAAATTAAAGATAGAACAACCATATGATCCAGTAATTCCACTACTGAGTGTATACCCAAAAAAATTGAAAGCCAGGTCTAGAAAAGATGTTGGTATACCATGTTCATTGACGCCTTATATACAACAGCAAAAAGGTAGAAGCAGCACAAGCATACATTGGCAGATGAATGAATTTTAAAAATGTAGACTATTGTCTATACATATAAGGGAATATTATTCAGCCTTAAAATAAAGGAAATTCTGACACATGTTAATACATGGATAAACCTTGAGGGCATTGTGCTAAATGAAATAAGCTAGCACCAACAAAGGAAAATAATGTGTATTTCACTTACATGAGATACGTACTGTAGTCAAATTCATAGAAATAGAAATTAGAGTGGTGGTTGCCAGGGGCTGAAGAGAGGGGTAAAGGGGGGACAATTTTTTAATGGGCAAGGAATTTTAGTTTTGTAAGATGAAAATTCTGGACACTGGTTACACAGAACTGTGAATATACTTAACACCACTGAACTGTACACTTAAAAATGGTTAAAAGGGTAAATTTTATGTTATGTGTATTTTACCACAATTAAAAATAAAAACTCAGTTATGAAAATGTAACCCTTGTATGTGAATAGGATAAAATAAATTACATGTTTCTGTAGCTAAAAAAATCATCTAGTAATTATATATACTTTTTTCAAGGAATTTGGTTGTGGAAGAGAAAAGAGATAAAGAAGAAACTAAAAGACAAATGTCAGATCAAAAGAGATGCATATATTCTATAAAGACAGTAGATACTCAAGCATATTTAAATAGTGATAAGAATGAAGATGAAGAGAAAATTAAAGCTAGAAAGAATAATCAATACAGAGACATTTCTCAAAGGGGGGAGGAGATGCAGTGTGGAATGCAGACAGAATGGAAGCATTCATCAGGAGGACAAATGCCTCCTCCAAGGGCCAAAGGAGGGAATGAAGATGGGAGTGAACAAGATAGGCTGGTGTATTGGTTTGGTAGCAGAAAGTTGATGAGTTTGAATTGAGATACTCTCAGATTCCCTGAAAAGAATCAGGGTTCACTTCTGAGAGGGAGGATATTGTTGAGGCTTTAGAGTTTCTGGAAGAGGGAAGAAAGTTTGAAACAGTCATTAAGGATTACTGAGAGAGGGGAGATCCACTCCAGGTTGGCATCTATGAATTTACCAGGATTTCTAGCTGCCCAATGGTATGAATTTCTCTGCCTTCCTGAGATGCTTGAGTAGGCACAGTGAAAACATATCATTGGGTTCACCTAGAGCTGGAGTTATAACTAACAAAGTTACAAGACAGGAAGTATATTAGGTAAGTGGTAATTTGATGGACCAACGCATCGAAAGTGGATATGGAAGGAACAAAAGAGAGGAGCTAATGGATAAGCAGAAGGCTAAGATGAATGAATAACTAGACGGATGGGTCCGACTGTTGAAAGGGAGCAGCCAGCTGAGTCAGAGACAGATGTGTGTATTAGTGATGTTGCAGTGACGCTGTGTCATCAAGTGAGAGGGTGGCCATCATGAGTGGGAATCATTGGGACTATGAGGGTCAACACGCCAGGAAGGCAGTCCATCAAGTGTATCCTGGGGGTATATGGCAGAAACAGAGTGGAGAGAAAAACAGCAAGTCAAGTGACAGAAGTCCTCATTTGTCAAGAAAAAAGGAAGGGGCACTTTTTAAAGTCTTATCCATCACATGTATGTTATGTATTATGAGCTGATTTGTGTGCCCCCAAATATTGAAGTCCTAAGCCCCAGGAACTTGGAATATGACCTCATTTGGAGATAGGGTCATTGCAGGTAGAACTAGTTAGGTTGAGATGAGACCATGAGGATGGACACAGACATGGACACAGGGAGAAGCCCGTGGAGGTCAGGGCCATGCTTCCACAAACCAGGGAGCACTGAAGGCCAGCAGACACCCAGAAGCAGGGTGAGAGATGTGGAGGGGATCTCCCTCATGGCCCCTGAAGGAACCAATGCTGCCCACACCTGGATCTCAGACCTGGAGCCTCCAGAACTAGGAGACAATGAATTTCTGTTGTTTAACTCGTCCAGTTTGTGGGACTTCATTACAGCAGCCCCACCAAACGAATGCATTTGCCTTAATGTATCTCCATCCTCATCGGCAAAAGCTGTTTTTGGGAGGACACCTTGGGTCCAGGTTTCCTGTCTGGTTTGTCATCCTTACTGAGTCAAAGGAACAGAAAGTCCTTGAGAAGGTTTTTGTCTTCTGGGTAGGCCTTCACAGGTAGAAGATTCCAGTACTAAGTAGTGTCTATCATTTACTCATTTCTCGCTACTACTGACAAGTTTATATACATCATCTTATAATCTTATATAATCTTCATAACCAGCATGCAAAATAAGTATTATTGTCCTCATCTTACAAATAAGAAAACCAGGGCACAGAGAAATTAAGGATTTTGCCCAGGAGCAAACAAATATCAAAACTGGAATTTAAATCAAGGGAAATCAACTTGAAATCTCACTTTTCTTCCCTTCTAGTGTTAACAGCAGCCTGACCCCACCCAGAGACCAGGCTGCCTGCACCTCCAGGGACTCCCCTTTCCTCCACTAGGGATACTGAACCTGCCCAATGGTTGGCTGCTTCCTCATTTTCTAATTAAAGGTCCTTGACTTTGGGGTCAGTTCTCTCCTGCTCTGTCCCCTCTCTTCCTGCCTCTACTTGTCCTCTTCTTCTGACAACCATTGCAGATTCCCTGAGTTCACTCTGTGGGCTCTCCAGATTCTGGCTCCTGCCTAGCCCTCCAGCTGCTTCTTTCTTCATTTGCAACTCAGCTCCTCTCTGTTCCCCATGGACGCGCCACTCTCTCTAACCCCGGGGCCTTTGCACATCCTGGGCCCTCTTCCCTGCCTCATTCTCACCTTTGAGAGATCTCGCCTCCTCTTCTGACTATATTCAGATATCCACCTGAAGGAAGAGCCTTGTCCATTTTTCTCTCTGTCTTCCCCTTCATTCAAAATTGAATTCAAAAAATGTGTGTCTCAGGTTCTGGGGTGAGGCAGTTGGTGAGACACATTTCCTGCCCCAGGGAACCTAAGTTCTGGTGAGGAGAGAGAGGCACAGTCACTCCAGTGCCTGCTACAGAGTGGGAGATTAACACGTACCAGTGGGTATGTGTGAAGTTCAGTGAATTCTGCTCTTGGTGTGATATTTGACTCTAGGAAGAAGAAATCTAGATTTTTTTCTAAAGTTGGCTTTCTCATTTTTTAAAAAATATTGCCAGGGAACTGCTCATCATGAGAAGTGTTCAAAGGCTAGCTCTGACTTTCAGGTACGCATTGAAATAAGCCTCGATCTAATACACATTGTCTGCAAGATTTTCCTCTACATTCCAGACAAACGTAGCATGCAGATGGTAGCCTCCAGCGTTACCAAATTCAGGGTAGGAGCTGGGAGCTTGAATGCCAAGAGGGATAGGTCAGGTCCATGACTAAGTGAAGGATGTCTTCTGGGGAGGGTGGCATATCCGGAGTCAGGCCCACGGAAGGCCAGTAAGCTCATTTCCATAGGGAAACACAGGCCTGCACTGGCAGATAGACTGATATTTACAGAGACACCAGATGTCTGATTTTTAAATGATATCTCCAGACACTATTTTAGGGCTGACCACGAATCCCTGTACAACAGACTACAGTCCTCGCCCGACTTTGGCCCACGGACTCTCAGCTGACCTTCCTTTGGTGGCTTATCATGCCCTCACCTTTGTTTGGTTTTACATCTGATCTTTCCTTCCTGCTTTCCAGGGAATGCCCCATGGCGCAGGTTGTTGCTTGTGTTAATTTTATTATGAGGTGATCCCAACATCTGAGTCTATTGGAAACGCCCAGAAGAACAGAGAGAAGGGAGCTGGCCATCACTGGTGTCCACAGAGGGCAACGCCACTGGTGAGCTTCCTCGGGCCACACACCTGGAGGAAGGTCCCCAGCACAGGGAGTGCTTCCCAGGGGAGAAGAGGGAGGGCAGGGGGAGGCAGAGAGCGCTGCTGCTGTTTGGGGTGCGCCGTTCCTCTCCGAGGGGACCGCAGCCGAGTAGCAGCATGTTAAATGAGGTTGACAATGTGTGAAGTGGAAAATGTCACTAGCAGAAGAGAGACACGGTGAACTTTAGTTTTGATTTAAATTAATGGGAGCTCAAGGAGAGAAAATCCTTCCAGTGTTCCAAGAAAAGTCACAAGGTTGCAAGCGTGGACCCGCCTGAGCAGGTGTCTGCCCTGGTGTGATACTCACTTCTGCACATCTCGTGTTTATTCGCAGACGACACTGAACTATTTAGACACATAAATGCTTCAATTATAGGGATGTCATCCGGCTACCACACTTCGGGTTCCATTCTAGCAAACTCTTTTTTGTTTTTTTGGGTTTTTTTTTTTGGTTTTTTTTTTGGTTTTTTTTTTTGGTCCTTTTCATTCTTTCCCATCAGGGCCCGGAGGAGCCCGGGAGGCGAAGACAATCACACCAATGAATGAGCAGCTGTGGGAAGGCAAGGGATCCGGGCGTGAGATTCTTGGAGTTGGTAGTGCGGTGGAAAATCAGCCAACAGTTCTTTGAAATGTCTTATATATTGCAAAATATACAAGAAGAGAGGGGAAATCCCCCACACTGCAATTAAGGAAAGGAGTTGCTTCCCAAGGAAACCAACCACAGCTTCTTAGGAGCAGGTGCATGGCCAGGCACTGGGGAGTCAGGCCCTTGACCTTGGTCACATGAAGAAAGTCATCCCTGAGGAAGGAGTCAGTGGCCAGACCTTGTGGCTTTTCCATTGGTTTCCTGTCTCGTGGAGGCACTGTGCACTCTAAATGACCTCACGACAGGCCTGAGGGGGCCCATGCAAACGTGGGTGGCTCGTGCTTGGGAGAGATCAAGCTTCTAGTTCCCTCTCCACGGTTATTATGCAAAAAGTAGGCTCACATATCACCCAGCACTGATAACTTGAAGTGAATGGTTGGCAAGATAGGAGAACAGGATAATGCAGACATCACACAGCTCTCAACCGCGAGTTCCGACTGAAGAGCAAGGAGTGGATGTGAGGATGGCAGCGGGTTGGAAGAGTTGAGGCGACTGCAGGATGGAATGTTCTTGCAACATTTGGGATGCCGAGACAGCTGTTAGGAGGGCTGATTAGCATCGCCTTCAGGATCCAGAGGAGTGAAGAGGGGATGGAGAGCTGCCTGGAGAATTAGCATCCTTAACTAAGAGACATAAGTGAAATGGGAACAGAGACGATCCTAAGTGGCTTATCCCAGGCTGCTCTGCAATAATGTGAGTGTTAAATATACACGGAGGGAGCAGGGGGCAGAGAGACCGAAGCAGAAACGAAATAGCGTGTTATTAGAAATAGACGTTTGGGGGGCGTTTACTGCAGCCAACTCTCGGGTTTGTTTCGAATCAGAGAAATGAGAGTATCTTTTAAAGGTAATAGATTGAAGCTCATTGCAACAGCTTTCCAGTTCTGGGAACGGCGCCTCGGCGCACACGTGTTGGAGATCACACCCCTTCCTCTCGCCCGGGGAGGCCTGCAACGGGGAGCACCGTTCCTCTCCCAGAAGGCTGCCTCCTCCGGGGTGCCAACCATCTCCGAATTTCAAAGCTAATATGAATTGCCTTTTGCATGTGTGCTCTTCGTTTTCCCAACCAGATCACAAGTTTTTAAGACAGAGAAAATCCCTATACCTCCCAATGGGCTCCCACATCCTTGCTAATGAAACCACTTCCAAACTTGCCAGTGGCTTGCTCGCTGAGCCGAGGGCCAGGCAACCACCCCCATCCCTTTCCAGTCCTGATCAGGAAAAAAAAAAAAAAAAACAACACTTGGATGTTTGTGAGTTATCAGGAGGACATGTATTTTACTCAGTGACAAAAACACACAGGCACATGTATTTGAAAGGGAAAGAGTATTCTGAGAACCGGACGTTAATGACACCTGTCGTGGGAGCCGGGAACCTCCCGGCAGGTTCTGCAAGAGAACCTTCTACCCAGAGAAGCCATCAGCATGTATTCCGTCTTGCTCTCGCCCTCTCCTGTGATTGTAAGACTTCCATCCTCCACCCCAGATTCATAAACAAGTTCTGTCGGTGCCTCACCATCGGCCCGTCTCCCTCCCCGGCCTTCTTTGGGGCGTTCTTGGCCTCCCACTCCACCTGCACCCCTGGGAACTCAGGAGCGTCTGCCCTGCTTCCCTCTCGAGGCTTCACACGCTCCTGCCAAGAGCACCGCTTCTTGCTCCTTCCACAGCAGCTGCCCTGCCTCCAAAACCACACACAGCGTGGGCGCCTCGGCAGGTGGCGCCACCAACGGGACAGGCGGCCCAGGTGGCCGGATCACGCTGGAGCCGGGACCCAGCTTGGACAAGGCCTCTCTCCCATTCCGTGCTTTGGCCCCCTGGATGAATCCATGCAAAGCCGCCGGGCCACCCCCCGCCCCACAGAGATTTCGAGACGGTTCTTGGCTTTCCCAGGCTTGCGGAGGCCTCCCCTGCGCATGTGCGGTGGAAGACTGCAGGCTTGGGAAAGATCAGCAACAGGCCTCCATTCAGAATCCCCTTCCTCTGACCTCCGTTCGCTGTTGTCTTGGCATTTCTCTTGCTTCGCACGTTTTCGCCCTGGGATGAGTTTGTTTGCACGGTGGTCGGCAGGTCCTCCCGCCCGGAGAGCCCAGGGGACACCCTTGACCCTCCGGCGGGGTCTGAACCTTTGAGTCAATAGTTCGGGGCTCAGAAGGAAGCCTCCCGTACCCACCGCATCCCTGCGACACACAGCATGCTGCGGCTCCCTCGGATCTCACGGGTCTGGGGACGCCTGTGGCGCGAGCCAGTCCACTTTGACAGATGAGTAACTGAGAACCAGAGAAGTTAAGCGGCCTGCCCAAGCTTGGACGGCTTTAGTGATGAGATGATCTGAAGTCCGGGTCTGGGTCATCTGGGTCCAGAGCAGATGCCCTTTGTATCTCAACGTTTTACCGGATTTTGATTTCGGGGGGGGGGGGGCAAAGTCGGGGTAAACNATCAGAGAAGTCAACCAGTTTGGTTTTCACGCCTCTTGCCTTTCAGTGGCAGGGTGAGCACACTCGTGACGGACTCTCCAGAGGCCAAATGAATTCAGAAGAGGCAGGGGTTTGTGACTCGAGCAGCCGCCTCGAGTGGCTCCGTAGATGGTCCCGTGGAGCTGTGCCAGTGAGGCCATGTCCCTCTTTGCCTTTCCCTACTTTGCTCTCGCAGCGCAGCGCCCCCAAAGCAGGCGAGGATTTCCATGCCAAGGTAGCGTCTGGCCAGCCTGCGTTTGGCCTCTGGGAGCGAGTCCAAGGGACACTTGGGGAGGACGCTGTTGTCCCCATATTTTCATTCCGAAGCTCCGTGAATACACAGAATGGGATGGCCAGTTCTTCACACCTTTTTTTTTTTAAGATCTTATTGCTTGTTTTGACGGAGATTGCGAGAGTTGTATTAAGTGGCTCCAAGCCATCGGGGTTCAGGTGACAAAGCTGAAATGCCAGCCGGTTCTTTGGGACACACACACCTCCTTCCTGGAGGTGGGAACCCCTAACCCGGGCACGCGAAACGATGTGTTGGCTATGATCGCTTTGCTCTCATCACCTCTAGACGCATCTGGGGTGTAATCAGAAAAGACAACGTTCTTGCCTAATGAGAGCTTGCCGGAAAGAAAACGGGGCAGACAGAGCCGACCCGGGAGCGTCCCTGTGGCCGAGGAGAGCGTGTGTGGCTGTGCCTGCAGGTCACCACTCGAGCCATCACGACGGGTCCCATGCCGGTGCCTCAAGCAACGGCCCATCCCCCCCCCCCCCCCAANGCCTGCTCCAGCAGAGAGAGCTGTTTGCCGCCCCCCCAAAAAGGAAATGACTTCTCAAGGGTGAGTTCCCATTTTTAAATTAGGTACAATGGAAAGGCCTCCACAATGTAGCTCATTTAAAAAGTACTTTTTAGTCACACTACTTTTAAATGAGTATCTTTGTGTCCCCTGTTGTTGATTGAGCTCAAATATGGCTGATTCAGAGAAAGATAATTATCATATGATCTCTCTGATATGAGGAATTTGAGGGGCAGGGTGGGAGGCCGTGGGGGTAGGGAGGGAAAAATAATGAAACAAGATGGGATCGGGAAGGAGACAAACCATAAGAGACTCCTAATCTCACAAAACAAACTGAGGGTTACTGGGGGGTGGGAGGGTAGGGATAGGGTGGCTGGGTGATGGACATTGGGGAGGGTTTGTGCTATGGTGAGTGCTGTGAAAGGTTTAAGCCTGATGATTCACAGACCTGTTCCCCTGGGGCAAATAAAAAAAAATTAAAAATTAAAAAAATATATGGCTGATTCAAATCCTGCCTATAGCCATGATGGGTAAAAACATATTAATCCTACTCTATTCATTTGGACGTTGTTGGTTTGTGTATATACACAATTTGGGTAGAGCCAGACTGACATTTGCCTTTGAACTATCTTTGTAAAATGAATTTGCTAATATGCAGCACAATTAGTATTATGCAGAAAATGCTCACTGTAAATACTCCTATTCAATCCTTCTTATTGATGAATTAGAGTTGCCTAAAGACATCTGTCTCTTACTCTTTTGTTGCTTTCTAATGCAAATACTATGTATTCTTTAAAGCAACACAAAATTGAATTTCTTCATAAAATTTTGAATGCAGTTTCCCCCCACCCCCGACTGGCTCTATCTGCCTTTAAAATCCAACAGAGGGTTTCCAAGGGAAGGTGCAACAGAGACACAAGTCGTGTTGGTGGAGCAGGGTGGTCAGGTGGAGGGAGGGGGGCGGACGGACAGCGCTCAGCCTCCGCGCCCCCGTGGGACCTGTCCCGGGAGCCCGGGCAGGGGCCGCAGCTCGGGGTACCTGTAAGGATACAGTCTCTGTTTGTTCTAGACTGCTGGAAAATGCCCACCGAGCCTCGGCCAGCTGCTCAGAGCGCCTTTCCCGGCTGTGGGTTGGATGACATTTTCCCTAACCTTTTTAACAAACACAGGGTGAGGACCATACTGTTTGGCTGAAAGACTACATTTCAGGGGGGAATAATGCATAGAAGGGGAATTGTTTGGGAGCTTTCGACAAACGGCACTAATCACCATAATCCCAAAGCACAGCAAACACAAGCCCAACCCGGGCATCTGGGGTCACGCGGTGGTTTAGCTCTCACCCCTACCCATCTCCAGGCCCGGCAAGCCGCCCCCTAAAACAGCCGGGGGAGCCGCACTCTGTGGGCCAAATCCATCTCCCCGTGCGAACGAAGGCCATGGCTGTCCCTGCCCGGCCCTTCCTGTGCCAGGGGGCCGTCCCGGCAGGTTGCTCGGGGGAAACGGGAACTGTCTGCGGCTGGTCCCTGAAAACCGTCAGGACTAAAGGCACGTGCTTCCCTATGGAGACACGCGGGGCTGTCTGTTCTGGTCCAAGCTGGCTCTTCCTCCCCCACCTCCTTCCCCCCCCACCTCCCTCCCGCCCCAACCCCAGCTGCCTCCCCAGCCAAAGTCTCCCCCAAGTCCATAGGTTGAGTCCCGACCTCACCCTCAGAGTGTGACCTTATTTGGAGGTGGGTCTGTAGAGAGGTGATTACGTTGCAATGAGGTCATTGGGGCGAGTGGGACTCCAGGGTGACCAGCGTCTCCCTCAGGAGAAACTACGCCTCGAGGCACAAGAGAAGGTGGTAGCTGCAGGCCGAGGAGAGAGGTCTCAGGAGAAACTCGCCCTGCCAACCTTGGCCTCAGACTCCCGGCCTCTGCAACGCTGAGGAAATACGTTTCTGTTGGTTGAGACGCGCAGCCGTGGGCACGTTTTAGAGCAGCCCAGGCAGTCTCGGAGCCTTCTTGTGAAATCTTCTCCTCAGATGCTCAGCAATCGGCACAGGCTGTTTCCTGAAGGCTCCTGTGCACCTGCGAAGCGCAGTCCCTCAGACACAGGCTGCGGCCAGCCAGGCCACGACCCGTCGTCCGTGGGGGACTCCTGTGCTCCGTCAGCTCGGCCTGAGGAGGGCAGGGTCACGCAGCCGACCGGGCTGGGTGCAGGGTCTGCGGGGACCCAAGGTTCCGGAGGGTGGGCACGGGGTGAGCAAGTGCCGGACGGACCCCCTCACCCTCAGGGCCACAAATCCCTACAAATGATTGCCTGCTTCTGAGGATGAGGTGGTCCAGACTTAACAGGTGCATGGTCGCTGCGGCCGTATTATTTCAAGCAGGATCAAACTGTGGGTGTTTGCATAAAGCCCTGTGTGAAAGTAGATGGTGGGTGCCAGAGACTAGGGGAGGGGGAAACGGGGAGTTAGCGTTGAACGGGGGCAGAGTTTCAGTTTGGGATGATGACAAAGTGCTAGAGATGAGTGGCAGGGATGGGTGCCTAACAGTGTGACTGTCCTTAATGTCACGGAAGCACACACATCAAACTGCTTAAAATGGTCAATTTTATACTAGGTGTGTTTTATAATAAAAAATAAACTCGAAGGACTATGCAGTCTAATGGAGATGAAGTTTTGTCCCCTGCTGGAGTCACATTTATCCAATTGTGTTGGAAAAAGCGACCCTTAGACTAGAACGGTCTTGAGTATCATCTGCTGACTGATGAGCTACAAGCCAATGGCAAGGAGCACCAGGCTTTCAGGGGACATTACAGATGACACAACCAGGGTCACCTGCGAGGAACGAAAAACGCCCCCCAAATTCCCAAGTGGCTGCAAGTGACCACCCATCCATCCCCATTCTGGCCCAGAATCATCTATTCTGAATCCGTTGGAAGCAATGGGCAGACACATGGCTTCGTTCACCTCCTTGAGCTCAGGATATCCAGGTAATAATTTTCACGTATATGAAATTCATGTATTTCTCATTAATATCCTCCTCAACTATTTTTCTGGTTTGGGATTCTAGGAATTCCCCACCCCCGGCCCCGCCTTGGGAAATTGCAATGGGACTGTCAAAATAGAGAAGCTGCCAAATGCGTGGCTCATTTAGAATCACAAAGATAAAATAGCTCAGTTTTCTCCTTCAACCCTTAGGAGGTAGAGGGTTGGAAAAGGCGTCAAACATGTTCTGTGCACAGATATCTGGAAATAAAGAAGGAAGAAAAATCAATATGCTTTCTTCTCACCCCCAGTGCAGTGATGGAGACAAGAGAAGAGGAAGAGGTGAGGAATGGCGGGAATGTGGTGAATCTGGAATTTAAAGGCTAAGTGAACACTGGCCCCGAGGCTCAGGGATGACGTGGGGAGAGAGGATCGCCGTGCAGAGTCAGAGATCGAGCGTGCTCAGGAGCATAACATGGCTCAGGGGGGAAAGCATTCCTGCAAGGGACTGCATTTTAAAATGAAACGCTTGAATGCAGGTGGAAGGAGACAAAATTTTCCACCCCAGGCCTGGCTGTGTCTCCTTCGCGTGTGTAAATATGTTGGTGTGTGCACACTATGTGTAACTGTATTGTGCGTGCATGTAGAAATACGTGTGTGTGATCTGATCAGGTTGCATTCATTTCCAGAAGTTGGTGCTGCTCTGTCTTATTTAGAAAGCATTTCACACAATTACAAAGACGAAGCTCTCCCCTCAGCAGGCCGTTTTAGGGGAGCACTGTAAACCCTTTATTCTTGACAGCTGAATGGCAGTGCGAGCATCATTCTGCCGATCCCAGGGCAGGAATAACAGACACTGGAAACTCCGCTCTAGTCCTTAAGTCCCAGGCCTTGGCAAGGGGCTCTAGAAGGATCATTCATGAGAGCATCTTGCGGGGAGGGGGGGGCACCGTCGTGACTCATTCTCTGTCTCTCCTGTTCCTGCAAGTCTGTTTTGGATACAATCTGCCAACACCCCCCACCCCAAAGGGGAGCCTGTCGCAGAAGATCCGAAGAGCAGACAAGACCTCTGGCATCCGAGTGGACTGGAGCCTCTTACGTGGGGCCCAAAAACAGAGCCGGGTGGCAAGCAGCCCATGGGGCGTGGATCGATGAATGCCTGCAGCGCCACGGCCCACCCCAGCGCGAGGGTGGCTGTACACGGCCGACAGCCTAGCCGCCTAACCCTTCCAGGCTCTGCTCTTCACAGGGTGTCTGCAGGTAAGCCTGTCAGGTGCCCTCCGAGTGAGGGCAAGGATGTGGGAAGCTCCCTGGGCGTCCTCTCCAACCCTCTCCAAAACAGACTTCCCTAAACAGGGCTCATATTCTGGGCTCTGACTAGCACATGCCTTTGCATTTATTTATACTTTGTCAGAAGTGCTAAGAGAGAGAAGGATGAGTGGTAGGAGTCAAGTGATAAATTCCAGCCTGAGTATCATATATATACACATATCATATATCTATAGTATATATAGATATATCTCCTTATCTTAAAAATTGAATGTATATATTCAATATATATATTCAAGAAATTTTTAAGAATATTTTCAAGAAAATATACATACATATATATTCAAAATTTTTTAAAATAAGGATTTTGACTAAATAATGTTTAAATATGTCCTTGGTATACCAGGGCAGTAACGTTTCTGCAAAAGAAATCTGGGAAGCATTTTTTTTGTGGGCCCAGCAGGTTTCCAGAACATCTGAGTGCTGCTGACAAATAGCCTTTTAGCAAATTAAGTGTAAATGAATCAGAAGCTTATGGATCATGTTTTAGCTGAAACAAAGGATCCAAAATTTATAAGAAAAGGTGCTTGGCAAACTCATTATAGTTTGTTGAACCCAAGCATTTGAAAAATAGTTGGATTAATTTTGCCAGCTCAAAACCCTGCCAATTTTCTACTGTCCCTAAGTATTCACTAGCATTTTTCCAGATTGAATTTCCTATCCATATTTCTAAATGTTCTTGGCTGCTCTGCTGATAATTATTTGGAGTGGTTTATATGCACTGGAATAGTACGCCTCATTCTCTGAAAATTAATCCAAGGTCATACTAACTTTGGACAGTTTCACACTTTACAAAATTCTTTCAAGAATATCACACTATTTACATCTCTCAGCATTACCCTGTGAGCCACACATATTCTTTCCCTTCCACGGATAAAGAAACCAGCTCACAAAGATTCAGTGACTTCATCAAGGCTACAGAGTCAGAAAAATGCAGAATGAGGATTAAAATCCAGGTCTCCTGACCCCAAATCTATCCCACGGGTGTACAGAGTGTGCCAGGTTCCGCTCCTGCTCTATGCTCACTCAGGAGAACAGCTGCGCTATAAGGAACAGAAGAGGCACCACCGAGGGTCAGGATAGACACCTCAGTCTCCAGACACTTGAGGTAACTTGACTACTGTATGTCCTTCTCTGTCCCCGCCACCGTTTATATCCTCACCCTTTCAAAAATATGCCCTCCCTTCCTGGGTTGTTAATATACAGATGGGATGACTCCTCACATGACTCATGCATGTGAGGAAAGTCAACCAAAATGCCAGCTACAAATTGAGCAAATAGTGTTGTCAACAAAGATGTGTTCCACTTTTAATCAGGAGATCCACTGAATTGTGCAATTCTGTACCCTGAGTAAATGATAAAGTGATTAGTGTGTCTTTTGCAACACCTCCCAATTTAGTATTCAGGCACTTAATTAATGTTCTGTTTACACCCCACTTCCACATCATTAATAAAGATGTTTAATAGAACTGAATTTAACTCCGATCTGTATGCACAACACCCAGCAGAGTTTCTTCCCTCCGATGTGGCCCTGCCCCTTCCCTGCCAACAGGCACACGACGCAAGGACCCAAGACAGCATCCAGGGATGTGTCACCATTTATTTAAAACCCCGGGAACAGCCCATCCTTACACTAAAAACGCAACATGCTGAGGACCCCTGGGGCACTGGCAAGCCTGGCCTGATACTAGGGGTCATTTTGCCAAAAGGACCATGGAGTCTCCTGGAAGTGACACAAAATCAGACCCTTCCTCGGAGGGAAGGGGCAGCTCGGAGTATAACCCAGGAGCTCTGGGCCCAATTTTGCCCCATCCCCTGAACTCCCATAAAAGTCTTAGGTCAAGGGAAGATATGACCAGGCTTCTGGTTCAAGAGGGGAACACAGAAATCTCCTAAATTTACCTCCTCCCATGGGCAAACCAAACCTTCAGCTATATATGAAACAATTTCCTCTGAAAAACCCTAAAAACTGTAGAGTGACAGCTTCACCTTGGGCAAACAAGAGGGAAACAACATCAAATGAGCAGGAAAGGCTGAGACACAAGCTTACCATGAAACCTACCCACGGCGCAGTGACCTATGATGAGGAAGGAACTCAAAACCTCAAGCTTCTCCCTGAGGGATGATTTCTATGCCACATCAGGCACCCCAGCTTTTCATACTGGCACCTGAAAGACAAACCCGCCAAACATCTGGCTCTGAAGACCACTGGTGCTTCCTCCCGCAGGACCCATGGGGCTGTGGTGAGCCGAGGAATGGCTCTTAAAAGGCTTAGATGCCAGCTCATTTGCCACAGGGCTTAGCACAAAAGCAGCCTTTGAAAAGTGCCCAGACCTTATTTGAAACAGACTCATTTCCTAAATTTAAAGTATTGGTCTGAGGAGCAGGGGCTCGCGGGGATACCTCCAGGGACAGAGACTGGTGGCGCCATCTTCCTTCTAGCTCTCCCTCTGCCTTGCTAGAGCCAGCAGGCACCACTGCCATCTGTGTGTGTGTGTGTGTGTGTGTGTGTGTGTGTGTTTCTTTTTCTTCTTTTTTGCCTTTCTTTCCTGTTTTTCTTTTCCTTTTTGTTGTTGTTTTTTTCTTTTATTGGAAGGTGCCATCTTATACTCCCAGTGTGCTTTATTCCAACCAGTGGGTGTCATCTTCACATGCTGCTTCTGCCATATGCCAGGGCTTCAGCATCTCCCAGAGAGGTGCTTCCTCACACATCTGGTGCCCCAGTTTTCACATCTGGTGACCCAATTTTTTTTTTTAATTTTACTTTTATTATTTGCCCAAGGGGTACAGGTCTGTGAATCATCAGGCTTACATCTTTCACAGCATTGGTGACCCAATTTTTGAGGATTCAATCCAAGGGACACCCCTCCCCTTGATCACCTGGCTATGGAGGCCTGGGTGTTTGCATTCCTGGGTCCATGGAACTATAACAATCAGAGAGACGGTTATTGGCAGATTACCACAACTAGGGCACTAAATAGATAGCAGATTGAAACATCCCCCTCTTTCTGAGAAAGAGGCATATTTGCTTGTCTAGGAGCTTTGGCCTGAGGGAAGGGCTTCTGGTTTGGCTCACTTAGAAGGACGTATAGAAGTGTTCTCAGGGAATGGGGACCAGTGGATGCAATCTTTGTTCTTTCCCTCTGCCTTGCTCAAGTCATTGGTATCTTAAAGAAAAAAGTTTATACACTTTCCTGATGCTGATATTTGTCAGTGCTGTCAAGGGACACTTCTAAATCACCTGACTCTGGTGGCCAGAAGGGCTTATATTTGCACTCTCAGATAACTATATATATTTGCATCCTCTAAAATCTACTGCCAGAGGGTCTGGCTTCCAAGCAGCCCAAATCTAGGTGCTAAGTGAGATACCTTCCCCTTTGGGACAATGACTGGTCTTGGAACACCCTCAAGTACTAGGAGCTATTAAAAATAAAATAGGCTGTTTGGACAATAACCAAGGTTTGAGAGACAACCACCAACAGCTAGGGCAGGGTTGAATGATAAGGTTCACTTCCTATACAAAGCCAACATTTCAAAATTGGGAAAGATGGCTATGTCATCTGAAGTGTGGAAACTAACACAGAGAGTCAAGCAAAATGAAGAAACAGAGGAATAGGCTCCAAAAAAAACAATAAGAGACAAAGAAGTACATTATATAATTATAAAGGGGTCAATCCAACAACAGGATAACATTTGTAAATATTTATGCACCCAACATAAGCGCACCTAAATATACAAAGCAAATACTAACAAATGTAAAGGGAGAAATAGACAGCAATACAATAATAGTAGGAGACTTTAACACCCAACTTACATCACTGGATAGATCATCCAGACAGAAAATCAATAAGGAAACATTGGTCTTAACATGTTACACCAGAAGGACTTCATAGATATATACAGAACATTCTATCCAAAATCAGCAGGACACATTCTTCTCAAGTACACATGGAACTTTCTCCAGGATACATCATATGTCTAGCGACAAAATAAGCCTAAAAAAATTTAAGGAAATTGAAATCATATTAAGCATCTCCTCCACCCACACTAGCATGAAACTAGAAATCAATCCCAAGAAGAAAACTAGAAAGGCCCCAAGTGTGTAAAGATTAAACGCCATGCTACTGAGCAACCAATGAGTCAATGAAGAAATCAAAAGTGAAATTTAAAAAACACCTTGAGGCAAATGAAAATGGAAACACAATATACCAACATTAGGAAATACACCGAAACCAGTCCTGAGAGGGAAGTTCATAGTGATAAATGCCTACCTCAAGAAACAAAAAAAAAAATATTTTTTCAAATAAACCAAACTTTACACCCCCAAGGAACTAAGAAAAGAACAAATGAACCTCAGTTAGTAAAAAGAAGGAAACAAAGATAGAGCCGAAATATATGATTGAGGGACTAAAAAGACAATAGAAAAGATCAACAAAATCAAGAGCTGGTTTGGAAAATAGGAACAACATTAACAAACCTTTAGCTCAATCACCAAGAAAAAAGAGAGAGGACTTAAATAAAACAGAAATGAAAGAGAAGATGCTACAACTGATACCACAGAAATACAAAGGGTCACAGAAGGCTACTCTGAAAAATTATATGCCAACAAATTGTACAGGCTAGAAAAAATGGATAAATTCCTAGAAACATACAACCTTCTGAGACTGAATCATAAAGAAATAGAAAATTGGAATAGACCAATCACTAGTAAGGAGATTGAATCAGTCATTTTTAAACTCCCTACAAACAAAAGTTCAGGACCAGACAGCTTGACTGGGGAATTCTACTCAACATTAAAAGAATTAATACCAATTCTCCTCAAGCTCTTCCAAAAAATAAAAGGAAACACTTTCCAACTCTTTTTATGAGGCCAGCATGGCCCTGATACCAATCCCAGACAAGGACACCGCAAGGAAAGAGAACTAGAGGACGATATCCTTGATGAGCACAGATGCAAAAATCCTCAACAAAATAGTAGCAAACGAAACTCAATAATATGTTAAAAAGATTATACACTGTAATCCAGTAGGATTTATTCTGGGGATGCAAGGATGGTTCAACATCCCCAAGTCAGTCAATGTGATACACCATGTTAACAAAATGAAGGATAAAAATCATATGACCATCTTAACGACAGTCTACATCAAGATGCAGAAAAAGCATTTGGCAAAATTCAATATCTATTTATGATTTTTTTTTAAATTGTCACGTAGAAGGCTTCTTGCATTCGAAGCACTCATGGCTCTGGTGGCCCAGGCGGCATCTGGTGCTGTGGGGCCAGAGACGGCTCTGGAAGATGGAAGGGCGTGTGGAGGCAGCACTTTCAACAACACTTTCATGTTTCTCTTTCTCATCCTCATACCCATGTCTCAGATAAGGACACTGTAATTCAATAAAAGTTAAACAACTTATTCATGTCCCCAATTTTTGACTCCTTTGCCTCATACATGAAATCAGACATAATATCATAAACTATAGGTATTTCAGATGCATGCATAGTATGACCCTCTTATTGGTGCCCTAGAGATAAGGTGAGTAAATAGTGAATTAATGAGAATCTCACAGACATTTGCTTTCACACAACTCATTGAACGGATAATTACAGAACATCAGCTATGGGATAGGTATTAGGCTGAGAACTGGGAATTGAAAAGAGGACAAGACCTGCCATCAAAGAGTTTGCAGAGTGTAACAGGGGGAGAGAAGTAAGACCAGCAACCGTCCTGCAGGCTGCCATGTTGTTCACGCAATTCCTTCCACAGCCAGCTCAGAAAGGACGTGGGTCCCCTCACTCGTGGGAACTACAAAGTCCTAAAACTAGCATCCAAAGAGTCAGACTGTGGAAAATTTGGCCTGAAAACCAAGTTATAATTCTTGGAAGAGACCTAAACAATAATCCTTCAGAAGTCTAGGATTTTACTGCTGACAAGGAAGCTTATCTATCCCCCCTACTTCGAACTTAAAATCATAATTCTTTTGTCCGTTACTACTGACATTAGACATAGTTATACATTAAATTTTCTTAGAAGGCCAAGATGCAGAGCTGTGAGGGACTGGAGCATGCAAGGGAGAAAGATGGACAAGACCTTTGGTTCACGTTTTGGAATCACAGAATGCAAATTGAAATTGATGCAGAGCTTCAGGTGCCCTCACATATCACCACTGGGGAACTCTGAGGGATTCGAAGTAGCCTCTCTTCAAAGACAAGACCTCTAGCTCTTCACGCAGGGACTTCATGAAGCATCATGGGAGGTAGTGCAGCCCACACCATGCTGTGTGCCCTGGACTCATTCTAGGTCACGTCCAAACCCCACCCTTTCTTGGTCCACATCAAACCGCAGCTCCTGAGGGCTGAGGTTTTTTGTCTGTAAGACCTTGCCCTGGTGTCATAAATACATGCTGAGGGCAGCCTTGCTTTTCAAGCATTTACTCTCACCCACTTTCCTTTGTCCCTATCTCCCAAAAATAGTCCTTGGGCCCCCAGCTGCAGGGTCTGCCCTTGGCCCTTCCTGGCAGACCTGCTCTGCAGAGATGGAAGCACCCCTTTCAGGGGCCCTGACTCTCCTCCACCCTGAGCAAATCACTCGGAGCCCAAAGGCCTCCAAATATCTCCTTTCTCACCTCACCTGGCTGTGGGCCTGGTCCACAGCCTCAGGACTGTGGAGAAGTCATTCTTGTATCTCCAGGCATCTCTGTCCCCCCTCTCCCCACTGAGTCGACTCTGACATGAGCACATGCAAGTCTCTATGTTCACACTCATGAGGCTATCAGCCCACCTGCCAGAAAACCGTGGTTGACCAGTCAACCCCTGTGAGGGGCTGGTTCTGCGCTGCTCAGGGGCTGAAATGCTATGTTCCTCAGTCACATGTGGAGCTCAGACTCCCAGGTGGCTCCCAGACAGACCGTGCCTGAGGAAACCAAGGGAAATGCAGATGAATCAATCACAGTGATGACCCACAGCATCCATCCACTCCTGCTTCAAGCAGCCCATGTCTCTGTGTCATTGCATACCTGTGTGTAGACCAGAAGGCCCTCTCTGGAGACACCTATGCTAATGCCCCCTCGTGTCTCATGCTCCAGCCTCCCTGCTCACAGCAACCAAGCCAGACAGCTCTGAAATTTAGTAATGAGGGTGATTCTCCACTAAAATCCTCTCTCATAGTCTTCAGACCTCCTTACTGTTAAAAGAAGCACAGGACATGAAAGAAGAGAAAGATGAGGAAAAGATTTCCAGTCTAGGCTATTTTAAAGCCTCTTTTTTTTTAGTAAATATTTGCTTCCTCCCAATTTCCATAGGGGTAAAAATCAATACAGCTAGCTTCAACGGAAGACTGCTTAATCCAACCTCGGGGAATCTAGTTTCTTTTCAGAAAATCCATGCTCATGCCGGGGCTTCCACTGATAGAGACCCAGTGACCACATGGACTTTTTTGAAAGGGAAACATGCAGAGAAAAGAAGGAACTAGAGTCTGCAGGGAGGAAAATATGCCAGGTCGCTAACTTGTGTTTCTGAGTTTTAGGACGTGAAATAAAATTTATACTAGGCCTCTTCGCAAAGGCTTCCCACGCTGGAAGTTCAAAAACACGAGAAACTTTCTCTTGGATGTTCTGAAGTCAGAAAAATGTGAATGTCCCCAAACCCCCATTGGGACTTTTGAATCCTGAAAGACCTTATTCCTCCTCCACGTGGGGCCTTCCCAGCAGTACAGGACTTCGTCTGCAGGTCTGCTTGGTCAGAGATCCCTCTTGCAGACGAGCAGGCCGGAGGCCTAGCACCAAAGGTAACTGCTCTACGAAACCTCAGTCAGCCTGGGAAATTAGTCAGCTCTAAGTCTTCCTTGCTAACAGAAGAAAACGCAGGCCAAAGCAGCCTCCTGATTGTTGACTGAAGCTAATGGGAATTGATAAATTGCTTCCTGTCCCACTGGGAAAGGCATCTACCAAATTTTAGATTTCAATTGTATGAGAAAAATTACTTCTGCAATTCAGCCAGCAAGAGCACATCTAACTGTGTTTTTTAAATCTTATCAGAGTGTGACAAAAATCAGAAAATTCATAGCTTTGTGGCAGCCACATATGAATGCACAAGTTAGAAGAAGTCCTGTTTGGAGAATTTTAAAGTATGAAGGCAACCCGCATATTTGCTGGGCTCACCCCAGAGTGTAGGATTCTCAGATCGCTGCAAGGTAGCTTATAAAATCCCATTAATTTCCTGCCTAAAGGAACATCGAGCGAGATTCCTCTCCAGACGGCACAGGCCCATTTCCCCCAGAGCACTCAGGTGGGCCCATGGCTTCAGGTTCTCATCTCTCAAAGTTGTTCTGAGGCTCAGTGCCTAGGAGGGGTGTCTTCCAGGTCAAGTCCCAGGATGGAGGCTTTCCATCAAGAGCTTTGCAGAAAATATGTACTCCTGCCCTCTCTGAGAGTCCCTGCCATTCCATTAGGACTCAAGATTGTGTAGAATGTTGAGTGAGACAGAATCTACTTCACCAGCTTCCAGATCATCATGCCTTTCCCCTTAAAGCTATCACCAGATACACACTTTCACCAGCACAAACTGAGTGCCTGAGGGTGTCTTGTGTTTCTGGGGATTTACAGCCGTGTTAGGAGGTAAAGAACAGAGCAAAATAATGACAGGCAACATTTATTGAGAACTTACATATGTCAGGCACTGCACCATGCTCTTTGCCCGAATTAATTCAGTTAACCATCTGCACAACCCTTTGGGGTAGAGAGTGTCACCGTTCCCATTTTACAGACTAGGAAGCTGAGGCAAGAAAGGGCTGAGAGGTACCTGAGGTCTATAGCTGGTGAGAAGTGGAGCCAGGCTACTTCCAACCTGCACACCCGCTCCAGACAGCAGGCTCGGCAGAATGCGCTTTTCGTCCAGTGTGTTTGGTTCTCTTTCCCTTTTGCTCACTTTCTGGTTCATATCTGGGGTCAGGAGCTGCTTCTGGTAGATGGTCACACCCAAGTGCCTGAGAAGGAGCACAGCAACCTGAAAGATTCGTTGGACCTGCAGAGAACTGTGTGCGGAACCCAAGTCACCACCCTCCCAGCACTGGCACTGAGATGGGAGGTGTCTCTTTTTCTTTTTTTTAAGATTTATTTATTTATGAGAGTGGGGAGAGGCAGAGGGTGAGGGAGATAGAGAACCCCAAGAAGACTCCCCACTTAGCGCAGAGCCTGATGCAGGGCTTGATCCCACAACCCTGAGATCATGACCTGAGGCAAAATCAAGAGTCGGACACATAACTGTCTGCACCACCCTGGTGTCCCTGGAGGTGTCTCTTACTGCTGCACAGCCTCGCCTCGGCTGGGAGGCATGGTACCCGCTCTGCTGAAGATGGGGGAGGGCAGGCAGGGGTCCTGCAAACCCGTTCAGCATGTGCTATTCTCAGGAGCTGCCCCACTGCCCAGCCTGGGCTGCAGTCCACACAGACACCAAATAGCACCTAGTGCCTGCAGGTCTCCCAACCTGAGACTCTGCTCTGGAATCTTCATGCAAATGAGGTCTTTCATGTTGTCTCTGAGTTGGTAAGAAATCAAGTAGAAGATTATTTTTCTTCCATGGTTCAGAGCTTGAAAATTAAACAAACTCAGAAGTTGATAAACTCAAATAACAAGAGGAAAATGCTCAAGAAGGGAAAGTCAGACTGAAAATGTTAAAGGATGTTACAGTTGATAGAATTATAAAGTTACCGAATTCAGAAGGGGCCATAGAGAATATTAATCCGACTTCATCATTTTATAGGTCAGAACACCAAGGTCCAGTGCATAAAGTGGATCCTCTCGGCTGGAAGAGCAAAGCCAGTCTCTGACTCAGGGCTTCTCCTGCAAGTTCAAGGCCACACTCCCACTCAACCACATGCCCCTGGAAGGATGTGTAGCCTTTGAGAGCAGGGCTCACATTTTCTGAGGCATTACTGTTTCCTTTAAGTAATAACATATTTATTGACATCTCTATGTTGAGTATTTATTATTTATTAAGCAATTATGATGTGCCGAGCAGCCCAAAGCATCATGGAATGACATTAATTATGAAAAGTCTAAAAACATTACATATGTGATTTTATCATGTGTTTATTTGTGTGATGATCACCATCAAGATAGAGAACAATTTATCACAGGATACTGTGTTCTTCCTGGTGATGGGACTAAATGCGCGCGCGCGCACACACACACACACACACACACACACACACACACACACACACACACACACACACACACCGCTGCCTGCCTGTGAAATCAGAGAGATCTGAGTAAGGCCAATGGATTGTATCCATACCTGTTTCCCAGGTGGAATGTGCTTACACGAGATGCTGGTGAGTATCTAACACTGGGAGGAATAGGTGAAGGGTATATGTATCTATCCATATAATTTCTTAAAACTGCATGACACTCTATAATTATCTCAAAACAAAATGTTTTAAAAGGGTCAAAATCCAGAACATTGACACCATGAAATGCTGGTGAGGATGTGGAGCCACGGGAACTCTCATTCACTGCTTGGCAGGGGCTCAGAGGGAGGGCGTGCCACGGCATGCCACGAGGTGCAGCCACTTTGGAAGACAGTTGATGAGTTTCTTACAAGACGAAACATACTCTCACCCTGTGATCCAGTGATCACACTGCTTGCCATTTACCCCAAGGAGCTGAAAACATGTCCACATAAAACCTGCACACAAATGCTTATAGCAGCTTTAGTCATAACTGCCCCAACTTGGAAGCCACCAAGACATCCTTCAGTTAGTGAATGGATAAATAAACAGTGGTCCATCCAGACAACGGGTGAGCTATCAGGCCGTGAAATGGCATGGAAGAAACTTAAATGCGTGTTACTAAGAGAAAAAAGCCAGTCTGTAAAGGCTACACACTATAGGATTGCATCTATACAAGATTCTGGAAAAGGCAAAACTATGGAGACGGTGAAAGATCCGTGGTTGCAGCAGGTAAGAGAGTGAGGGAATGATGAACAGATGCAACATAGGATTTTAGGGCAGTGAAAATACTTTCATGATACCATCATACACATCACTAGGCATTTGTCCAAACCCATAGGCTGTGCACCAAGAATGAACCCCTAATAGAAACTGGACTTTGGGTGAGGATGACGTTTCAATGTTGGTTCAGCAGTTGGTGAGGGACACCGATTATGGGGAGGCTGTGGGGGGGGTGGTCAGTAGGGGAACTCTCCATACCTTCCACTCAGTTTTGTTGTGAACCTCTAACTGCTCTAGACAATAAAATCTTTAAAACTATATTACTTAAGTGTCAGGATTGGTCAAGATTGTAATGATCTGAAGTGATTTCATGTGGGCCATCTCAATGTATAAGCAAAAGCGCTCTCCCTATGGTGGGGCCGCTATTAATACTAAGAGCCTAGGTGTGCACCACACACCTGCAGTACTGCCAAGGTGCCGGGCATGAACAGCTCTGTTGGGGCTCGAGGGGACGGGAACGAGGTGTGGGAAAAGCTGGACTCCCAGACAAGCAGGACTGAGAGGCCCTGCTAATCTCATGGTCAGAGACGCACAAGCAGATGTGGGTCAGGAAGGAGCTTGGGGTCCCAGTGACGAGGAGGAGGCTACTCTGCTAAGAAGCCACTGGAGAGAAGTCTGGAGGGGAGTGAGGAGAGACGGATATACACAAGGTTGAGAGTTTGAACTAAAAGTCTAAGGGAAATAAAAATGAAGGTCCACCGATGTGCGGTGCAGCTGTTTTCAGACTGTTAAAAACAGAACACGGATTTCAAAGAAGACCTTCCAAAGAGGCTGCAGTTGGAATGGGAGCTTCTCGGGTTTAATGCAGAGGCACCTCCGGAGCGAGGCATCCCCAGCCAAAGTGCCCCAGATCCCTGGGCACAGCCTCAGGCAGCCTCAGAACTTCCAAACTCCAAGGTGTGAAGGAGCAGAGGGTTGAAAGGCAGCCCCTGGGACACCTCTGCTCAGTCACTGGTGCTCACCGTGGAGAAGGCATGCAAACTCACCAGATCTCAACCTCCACCTTCCCAAAAGGAGGAAGAGCTCTACTGGTCTCGAGGGACAGAACAGGTGCTCTGGCACCAAGAGGACACTCGGCGACCCGCAACTGATTTCCATTGGTCAGGCTGGGGGCAGGATTACAGAAGAAGCTGATGGACAGAAATCACCCAGACATCAGAAGCATGGAAACTTCGTCTGTGGGTGCTGAACTGACAGGACCACAAGGGGACGGGGAGACCGATCAGCTCCACTGCTCCATTTTGGGGATGAGAGAGCCACCGCCAAAAGGAGGTCAGAAAGAAAGAAGAGAAATAGAAAAGGATCTGGATGTTTCCAATCTCGTCAGTAAACGAGGAGCTCAGGTCACTGTCGTCACTCATGTGATATCCTCTCATGTAAATTTAAACATGTGCCAGACGAGAGAAACACTATTCACTGGCAGCAAAATAGGAGAAATGAGATCCAAAAATCACCCAAGATTTCCGCCCTTGTATTCTTCCTGACATTATGTAATTTGCTGAGGGGGTGGGACACAGAACTGATTTGTTAAGTTTGTATTTAACTTTATATTCATGTTCTTTCTACTTCTACAAAAGGATTTGAGACTGCAATCAAAGCTCAGGCAGTTAGGTCAGACTGAGAACAAAGCAAATCAGAAGGAAAGAGCAGAGATAGGAGGGAGGGGATAAATAGCACAGAGAATTCGGGAGGAGATGGCTTCCACTTCCGAGCCCAGACTGAGTGCCGAGCTTCCTGGTAGCCCAGGCAAAGAGGGCAACAGCATGATTCCCATCGTGCAGTTCTGGGAGTGGGAAAACACTTGTTTGGTGCCACTAGAGCTGAGACCTTCTAGAAATTAACTCAGCAAGTGCTCAGAGGCAAAGAAACAGAAGGCCACTACACAACACAGCACTCACTCCATGCTGAGCCCCGTGCTGGTGGCATCAACCTCTCCAGGACATTTAGTTGAATTCTAACAACAGCAACGCCATGAGCTTAGATGCTTAGAGCTTAGACTCAGGAACAGTAGTGGATCTAGGGTTTGAAACCTGAGCTGCTTGGGAGAGGCCTGACAGAAAGCCCAGCGCTTGCTGTCTACTTTATGGGGAAGCAAGAAAATTAATTCATTCCTACACCGTCATGCATAAATAAAACCATAAATAAATAATACTTAAAGCCCTTGCTCTGGAGCTCATGGCATTTGGGTTTACTTGGAAGGCGTATGCCCTGGCGAAGGGCCAGGAGCGTGGAGGGATCTCAGCTCACGTTCCCCACTGCCTGCCTCTAATTGACAAGCAAACCCGCCAGTGCTTCTCGTGTAATTCTTCACCCCTTCCTTATCCCCCACCCCCACTGCCCCTGCCTTGGCTCAGCCCTTCATCTGCCTCCCAGGCAGCATCTGCAAGGAGGGAGCCTGGCCACGGGACACATGCTGGCCCCAGGGCCGACCGTCTAGGCCAACCCTGGTCATGAGTGCGTGACCTTGAACGAGTCACCTGCCCTCTCTGAGCCTGTTTGCGGTCTAGCCCTGGGGATGATGATGTGATGACGGCCTCAGCCTCACACCCTTCCTGCTGCTGGGGCAAATTATGAAAGCAAACACCTGAGCCATGTAGTGCCTCGCCGGGCGGCCTGGAGGAGGTGCCATTGCTTTCAAGACCAAGTCCAAAGCTCTCGGATGGTGTTCCAGGCCATTTGGCCTCCACAGGCCCTCCATCCAGGCCCTCACCATCTGCTCCTGCCCCGGGCCCCAGCTCTGTCCAACTCCCCAGCCTTCCTGGCACCGCCCACTGCTTGGAACCCCAGTTCCTCTGGGAGACGCAGCCAGACCACCCCCTGTTCTCGGAGATGGCCCCACGCGGCCCCGGGACGCTTCACTGAGCCGGTCTGTCCACCTGGCCCGCCTCAGATCACGAGCCCCTGGCTGGCAGCGACCATGCCGCAGTCTGTGCCCCATACCAGGACTGGCACACAGTAGGTGCTCAGCATATGCCGGAGGAGTGACTAGAAGGAACAAGCAAAGTACCTAAACCAGACTCATTCACTCCCGAAGGCCTACTGTGCACCCGTCACCACTGAAGCAACAGGGGACACCCCAGCGGTGGAAGGGAGCTCGTGAGAGCTGGGTGGGGGGGGCGGGTCTCCAGCCGCAGGGGTGACAGGCCCAGCATGTCCAGGTGGTGGCATGCGGACGACACAAAGCCCGTGTTGTGTGAACATCTCCTCACACCTGTGTTGAGTGTGAGCATCTCCTCATGCCCATGTTGAGTGTGAGCGTCTCCTCACCCCTGTGTTGAGTGTGAGTGTCTCCTCACGCCCGTGTTGAGTGTGAGCATCTCCTCATGCCCATGTTGAGTGTGAGCGTCTCCTCACCCCTGTGTTGAGTGTGAGCATCTCCTCATGCCCGTGTTGGATTTGCAGCCTCCCGCAAACCCCTCTCAGGTCTTCCCCTCCCTTCCAAGGGGCCCCAAGGCCCATGGGGAGGCAGGAACAGTGCAAAGCCACGGGTGCTATTTCATGTCTGCTCATCTCCCTGATGGGTCCACCAAGTCCCCGAGGATGATTAGTCCTGAATTCAGGGAACAGATTGATCTCACACTGGGAGTCGTCCAGCAAACGCCTCTTCCAACGGAACTCATTTAAGAGAGGGCAAGAACAGTCCCAAAGGACAATTAATACGTTTTTCAGCTTGGAGTCATTTCCAGCAGGTGCCATGGCCAAAGGCACAGAGCCACCCTCCCTGCCGCTGGGAGGAGGGCCTGGTGGTCACGGTCAGGGACACATTTTGAAAGGAAATGCTGTGTCCCGCAGCTTCAACTGGTGCAGATAATAGCTCCCTGAAAAATGCATTTCATCTCAGTTCTGTCTCATCCCTCCCACCTGGAGCCTAGGTACTGCCTGGCACGTTCTGAGTCCACATCGATTGTGTGAAGGAAGAGCTTACTCCCCATCATTATAAACAAACCAAGATAAGCACCAACGGCCCTGGTCTGGCTTCTCGGAAAGTAATCAGCGCCAACACCACCACCTCGGTACGTGTCAAATAGGCAGTCTGCCTGCCCCCCACCCCCAGCCTCATAAAAAAAGCCTCTGATGAGAGAGATTGCGGGAGGAAGACAGAATTGGAGAAGAAGAGAAGAGTCTTTTTCTGCTCCAGGAGAAGAAAGGGTCCCAGTCATGGTGTCGTCTTCGGCTTCCATCCTTCCTCTCCAGGAAGCTGGGGGAGGAAAGGAGACCTTTCAGGGTGCACCTCATACCTTCTCTTCGGTTCTGCCCCTGGGCCCGAAGCACTCCACACAGACTTCTCCACAGCCGTGGGAGGACGGGAGCCTGGGGCTGGATTTCCTTTGCTGGGAACGCAGGTGCTTCCCAGAGAGGCAAAAACGCAGGCTTGCCGGTCCCCCGTCACTGTCCCTCCGTCCTACGTGTGTTCTCATCCTCCTCTGCCCCCGTCAAGGTCCCAGCTGCCCTGCGGCAGCACAGATCCTACCCGGAATCTCAGAGCCACGATTCCTTACGTCCATCTGACATTCATGTACGTGGTACATGAATGTTCCACGTACCCTTGACTGGTGTTCTTTGTCACTGAACACACCCAGTTGGGCAGCGGCATACCATGCCCACATGCAGGCCGTGTCCAGGAGCTGCTGTGGGCCCCGGTGGCCACCTGCTGATGCAGTGACAGAGGACCCCAGCCTCCAGCCCACGGCCGTGAGTCCCACCTCTCTCTCCCCCCACATTCCCCATCGGCTACGGCCATGTCTGAGTCCAGCCTGGCCACGGCTGACCTCGATCTAAACTCTGTGTGCACGGAGACTTGCTTGGGCCCCAGGTGTCCTCTAGGCCTGCAAGTAGACCTTGTCCCTCTTGGAGAGGAAAGCATCAAGCAGGGTTTCTCAACAGCAGTGCCACGGACGTTGTGGGCTACAAGATCTCTGTGGCTGAGGGGTTGAGCAGCATCCCTGGGGTCCACGCATTTGATGACAATGGGACCCTCTTCCCCAGTGGGGCGACAACTAAAACTGTTGAGAACCAGTAGTTGAGGGGAAAGAGAATGAGCAACGATGCCAGGTGTGATTCTAAAACAAGGCAATTTGTCTAGAGCTCCAGAATGGTGGTAGGGAGCTGTCCTTGGTGGTCGGTCCTGGATTTGGCCACTTCCACAGACCTCTGTGTGGGGCGAGGGAGGAGGGGAAGAAGGCGTCCCAGGGGAGGGGCTTATGTAGGAGCTGGGGAGTCCCAGGAAGGCGCCATCCGATCCCAATAACCACGGTGAGTCTGGCGTCCTGACGTCACCCCTGATGGGAAGTCCTCCCCCTCCGGCCGCGCACAGACAAAGCGAAGGAGGTCTTAGCAGAACAGGAACGCCACTTTAAGCCACACCCTGGGCAAAGACACCTGCCATGGCAGCCTTGCTTGTCCCAGAGGACCGGAAGAGCATGCAGCAGCCTGTCCACAGGGCACTGGTTTAGAAAAAAAGAAAAATACACAGACATACAGTGACATTCTATGAAATCATTTTGAAAATGCAGCAGATCTGTATGTGCTGATATAGAAGGGGCCTGAGACCAATTTGCTAAATGAGAAGACCAAGACACGGGAGTGTTCATGGTATATTTCCATTTCTACAAAATTGAAACGTCGGTTAAAGTGCACATACCGAGAAGCTATGAGAGGAGACATATGAAAGGAGCCTGTGGTTGCTTCTGAAGGGCCTGGGCATCTTCATAGAAACGAGATCACTTCTGTTGTGTATGCCCACTCATATTCTGAATATTTTACCATGTGCATGCATATTTTGTCGATAAAATAAAATATAGTGAGTTTAAAAATATACATGTATCCATATGCATACAAACATAGACACACCCACACTGGACCTTACATTTCTAAAACTAGGAAGCGTAATCTTGGTCAAAGAGTAAAATGCTAAGGATTCCCCTTACAATTTTTTTCCTAGTAGTTACACTAACTCAAAACCTTCTGCACAAGGAACTCTGCCTACAAAACAGGAAACTGATCCAGACCGTCCTTAAAAGGAAACGGCTATGAGGTGACCCAGGAAAAGACAATTTTGTTAAAATAAGTTGGCCGCCAAGCTCAGTTGGCACAGCCCTGAGGTCTTTTGCCTTTAAATTTAATGCTCTTTTTAAGTCCTCAGGGCATACTAAGTCTTGCTAAACAAAGTTGAAACAGTTGGCAAGTTTTTATGTGAATATTATATTATCATGAATGCTTATTCGGGATTAAGACACAATGACATGGTAAATTAGTGAATCTGCTCCCATCCTTGACTCCAAAAGCAATCGCTACTAAGCCCACGAGCGCTCGATGCTGCAGGTGGGTCTGACAAGAAGAGGCAAGAGAAGGTTAGCAGATCGCACCCAAGATAAGCCCAAAGAGTACCGCTGCCAATTTATGTTTTTAGTCCAGGGAGTAACACAATTTTGTAACAAGCAGCAATCCTGCTGGATTCGATCTTGGCTTCCTCCAAAGTACTGAAGTGGACATCTCTGAGAATATCAACAAAGTCCTATTTTCTGAGCCTAGCCACTACCTCTCAAACTGGTGTCAAATTGATGGGTCAGAGGCCAAGACCATAAAGAATTATTAACAATAAATAAGAATGAGAGGAAGAACATATGAGTATATTTCTAAAGTCATAATGATTTCTCACATTTTTAGGGTAGGTTTTTAAATATAACTTAAAATTAGAAGTCACCAAATTTCAACAAAATGATCGACTTTTTAACATGAAGTTGTATATTTTAAAGTGGGCTTAACTATCTTCATAGCAGAAAATGATGACGTATTTGGAAAAGAAGGGCCTCTGCTCTGGAGGTGTGTGTTTGCTTTGGGTTCGGGCCATACCAGCACCTAAGAATAGGAGACTTGGTTGTGTGCCTTGGGTAGTAAGTTTCTTCAGAGAAAACCAGAATGTTGACAAGGAAATATACGGGCTGATTAATAGAACATTTCCTGCTTTCCTCTCCTGTGTACAGACATTTAATCTCATGAACTAGTTCTCACTCTGTAGTTTCAAAAGAATTATTCTACATATACCTGTGTGCTCAGAAACACTAAACACGAAGCAAGAACTTCACTCTAAAGCACTATACGCTGGACATATCCACAGTCCAGTTATCCAACTTCGAAACAAAGCATCATCATCACTGTCTTTCAGGTGAACAAACTGAGGTTCCAAATGGCTCACCCAAGACCACGCAGGGCAGAAGCAGGTGAGACAGAGCCTCGTCCGGGCCTGCGGGGCCTGAGGCACGCCTGAGCACCATCCCATAGAGCCGTGTTTGGTCATCAGTCAGCCCACGTTTCTCACTCCCAGCTCCCTTGCCTTCCCTGGTAGCATCTGTTTGGCCAAGAAGAAAGCCAAGGTTGGAAAAAATCCCGCCAATAGTTCTGGTCTGGCTGACACTTTAGGGTCCCGGATGGAGCCAGCTGCCGCCGCCTGCGGAAACTGGGCCTCTTCCAGCCCGTAGGCCGCGACCTCCTACCTCCCAGGGTGACCCAGGGGTTTTCCACCAGTTCTTCACTCGCAGGAGAAGCAGGGAGACCCCAGAGCTGCACCCCAGGCCCCATCGTGAGAGCGAAGACCAGCGGGGCTCAGAGCACGCACAGGAGAGGGCCGCCAGTTTTTTCCTACAATCACACCGTTGCCTCTTTGCCCCATGTCAGGAAAAATGAGGCCATTTAGAAAGTCCGTTGAATAAACTGATGAGCCCAACGGGCCAGAACCATGAAACAGATCGCAAGTTGGTGTAAGTTTTCCCCAGAGGGGAAGGCGGGAGAAATATGGTGAACACAGCGCTATCGCGGTTTGGTCTGTGAAGAAAACTCTCCTACAGAAAAGGGGAACAAGGAAAACTAAAGCCAGCCTCATCCTTTACATTTCTCAGTCGCTAGCACCCCCCTTGGCAGGACCCATCCATTTAACTTTTGGATGCCTGGAACCCAGCCAAGAAACGCATGGCTTCCGTATGCTCAGCAAAGCACAGAACAGCAGCTCTGCACAGCGGTCGGCAGGCACGGGGGTAAATCACGGCAGATTTCTTTGCAGACCCAATTTCTCCAATTTATTACTTGATTTTGAGAAATCTCCTCCTTGTGCTTGCCTCCTGATCCTGGTCTTGCAGGAGTCAGCGGGGCTCACTGCCCACCCTGAATAATTGTTTTTCTTGGTTCGCGTAGTCCTCACCTAGCCAGATTTCCACCCATCCTATCTTTCACATTCAGGCTGTCAAAGCGAGAAGCCAAACATCTCAGTCACGATCCTTCCTGGGCCTGCGTTCCTCCCAGCCCATGCACGGAGCCAAGAAGTGATAATGGACAGAAGGCAGCGGCTCTCACAGGACAATGGTCACTGGGCAGAGGTAGGACGTGGCCTTGTATCTCTCCTCTCCCTGCCATTCCCATCCTCCCCTGCCTGCACACACACACACACACACACACACACACACACGTACACACACACACACACACACACCCCGCACAAGCCCATGCGAACACACATGTACATGCACCCATGCATGGACACAGTTCACACAGCATGTACCCACAAGCACATGAATACACACAAGTGAGGATGCACGTCCATACGCACACACCACACACCCATGCACACACACGTGCATGCACACACACATACCCACAGATACACACACACCACACATTTTTTTGCTGCTTCCTTTTCTAAATCAGACTTGGCAAGTCTACACACTGTTCCAACCCAAGATTGGCCCTACCCAGGGCCTCCCAATTTTGTCCAGGTGGGCCCTACGGAAGTGCCCCCAGTACAGAAAAGCCTAGGATTTATCGCCCAGTGAGCATCAGCCATGACTGGGCCTTCTTCCAAGCATGGAGGCTACTTGATTTTTTTCCCCATGAAGGTTAGAATGTGTTGAATAAATGAATCGATCTAGTTGCACAAACCTTGGCAAGTCATTTAACCTCTCCATCAGCAAACGGGGGAGGGACAGCCACCTCGCAGGGCTGCCCTGTGGATGGAAGGAGCACAGTCGGCAAGCATTCCCTCTAAGTTGTGTCTGCGGCTGAACTCACCGCTCTCCATCGACGCCTGGCTATTGACAAGCTCTTTATCGACAACACGGTGCAGATGCTACAAGAAACAAAGGAAATGAAGGCTGGGGTCAAAGCACCTTCCCCTAAGCAGCAATTAGCCGTTGTAACAGTGTAAAAGTGTGGACAGCAAGCAGACAATGAGAGGCCCAGCTGCCCCTCCACCGGTAAACACCCTTCCCCAAGTGTGGGCGCCCTCTTCCAGGCCCCACAAGGCCAACGGCCTCCCACCCCTCCACTACTCCTCAGACTCACCCTTCCATGACCCCCATCCCTCCTTGGAGGCTGCAACCTCCAGAGGGTGTGGACTGAAGAAAGGGGAAAAAGTCATGAACAAGAGGAACTAATTCAAGGGACCCCACCCAGCCAAGCCCTCTGCAAAAATTCTAAACAGGAACAAGTCCAGATTTGGTGGGGTCCAAATCTTACACAATTTGGGACAGGGGTGGGAGTGCTCTTTAAGGAAAAAAAAAGTCCAAAATGATAAACATAAAACTAGGAATGGCAATGCATACGTATTTATGAGAAGAGAAATAACAGAGCATTTCCCGGAGCTCAGAGTGCCTACTGTCGGAGACATCTTGAGCCAGCGGGCCCTTACTTACTAACGGGCTTCCATGCCCAGCCCTCTCACCGGCCAGCACTTCCAGCCCTCTTGGTTGCCTCTTACTTCTGTGTCTTCCGGGTAAATCCACCTCGATGCATGCGCCTTTCAGGAGATAATGTGCTGCTCTGCCTACATGTGTCAAGAACGGTGACAACTCTGTCGACAGTTGGAATTATCCGATGATTTCTGTCCACCTGCTGGCTGGAGGGGAAAATGAAGTTGAAATTCACCCAACCAGAAATTCACCCAACCAGAAGCCTTTCTGAATTCGGGAAAGCATGTGAAATAATTGCTGGATTAGTATTTAATATTTATTCCAATTCACGTACTGGTTTTCAATAGCTTACGCTCGCCATGCAGGAGAACAGACCCATCGGGAAGATGATGCTTTCCCCTCCACTCTGCCTGTCCACGTCTGCTCTTCCACCTTCTAGAATCTTCCTCCCTGTCAGCGTGTAGCCCACCCACCCTGCAGGGACCACTCCCTTTCCCTCCAGTTCTCCATCTGCCTGCACGTACAAGCTGCCCAGTAGGCTTGTCCACAATTGTCACTGGGGAGGGTTCCAGAAATCTACGCCCTAGATCTCATTCCATTTCCCCAAGACTACAGTGTGGGGGTAAAAGTGCCCCACTCATCCCGCAGTCATTCCTGCATTTAGTCTTCAAGACCCACCTGTGAGGATCACCCAGTCACCACGGTGGGGGGGGGGCGGTTATTCCACCGCCCAGTGCGGGTCTTCATCACTGCCACAGAGAGGCAGCATTCGCCGACCCCACAGGCTGCCAGCCGTCCAAAGCCAAGTGCCCTGTGTGTCCATCTCATGCACGCCAGTGAGAAGGCACTAGCCACACTTGCCCTACAGAAGAGCTCCGTGTTCTTTCCATCAAAAACTATAATATGTGGGATATTGTGGATGAGAAAATGCGTTCTTTTTAAGAGTGACACTGGACACCTAGAGATGCTTATGGGCCTGAGGACCCAATTGTTTACCCTTTTGGTGCCTGGGTCCCTGAGCAGAAGAATGAAGGTAATAATAGAACTTCGCCCCTGGGCTCATCAGGAGCTCAAATAGGGGAGCTGAGTTTAAATTGGCACATGGTAGACACTCATAAAAATTAGCTAATCATTCTGGCCTGGAGGGAAAAAACACTCTCTCTCTGTCTGGCCCATCTTACCGGTGGTGATGGACTTACATTTGCTGCAGGGAGTAAGGCCTGATGGGAAGCAAGCTTTCTGGAAGGGGCAGCTCTGGTCCAGACTGGACACTCAGACCCTGCTCATGGCTGTGCCAGGCCCCTCCTTGCACACAGCCCCCACTGCTGCCAACCACCCAAATAAGAATCATCTCCTAGGACATGGCTCAGTCGGTGGCTCAGTCGGTTAAGTGTCTGCCTTCGGCTCAGGTCCAGATCCCAGAGTCCCGGGATCGAGGCCTGTGTTGGGGGATGGGGGGGTGGGTCCCTGCTCAGCAGGGAGCCTGCTTCTCCCTCTGTCTGCTGTGCCTCTGGCTTGTGCTCTTTCTGTCTTGACTTTCATCAAATAAATAAAATCTTAAAACAAAACAGAAAAAATAAAATCACTGCCTAAAAATCTCTCATGCCTCTTGTCTCTTGTCTCTCCTTCAATGTCAGTTGAGCCTGAGTCTCCAGGGAAGTGCGACTCATGGTGACCCTTTCCCTGCAGACGTGCAGATATTCAAATCCTGCTTGAAGCTCCTGACACTCAAATCTCCCACAAGTGGATAAAAGACCTGGTCTGCACAACCACGGGGCTGTCCCTGGTCGGCACATGTGTTCTCTCTAATCAGAGCTGCTGTGACCCATCGGGGGGCCAAGGCGGGTAGGGAGGGAAAAAATGAAATAAGAGGGGATCAGAAAGGAGACAAACCATAAGAGACTCAGGAAACAAACTGAGGGTTCCTGGGGGGTGGGAGGGTAGGGATAGGGTGGNGAGGGCGGATGGGTGATGGACATTGAGGAGGGTGTGTGCTATGGTGAGTGCTGTGACAGGTGTAAGCCTGATGATTCACAGACCTGTACCCCTGGGGCAAATAATTTTTAAAAAAAAAGAGAGAGGAGGTTCTTGGCCTACGAGTCCCAGGACAATAATTCACTCCTCTCAAACCTGCTCAGAAACAGTGTAGCGTGGCCTTCCTTTACCTGATACGATGTACAGCACAGGAAACCAGCCTGAATTGGAAGGGCCTGTCCTGTGCCCCAGCCCTCCTGCCCTTGATCTTCCTTACTGCAGGTGCTTTTAACTGACCTCCCAGCCCCAGGCTGCCCCCGGCCTCCCACCCGCCCTCCTATAGGCACCAGTCATTTTCAGAAACTCTTAACTAGTCGGTTTGGGTGGGAAAAAAAAATACTACAGTAGAGCTGAAGTTCTATATCCAAAGCCTTAGAGCCGAGAATAGCTACTGTGTATCATTTTGTTGCCATCACTTGAAGATGTCTGATTTTCTAAATCACTTGACAATTCCATAAGAAGACCGTGGATGGGGACTTCTGGGGGCTCAGTGGGTTAAGCATCTGCCTTCAACTCACATCATGATCCCAGGGTCCTGGGGTCGAGTCCTGCCTGGGGTTCTCTGCTCAGGGGGAAGCCTGCTTCTCTCTTTCACTCTGTCTGCTGCTCCCCCCTGCTTGTGCTCTCTCTCCCCCTTTCTCTCTGTTAAATAAATAAATAAATAAATAAATAAATAAATAAATAAGATCTTTAAAAAAAATAAGCCTTGATAAAGAAATGACAAATTTGGAGCAAGCGAAAGGCATCTTTGGTAATCAGTATTTTGATAGTCACATGCCTATCATTGATCTCTGCATAAATCAAAATAATAATAATGACACCAATTGGCACATGAAAATGGAAGGAAAACCACAGTGACCACATCTCACAGCTTAAGATGGTTTTCAGACACTCTGCGCCTTTGTTGATTGCAAACCTGCTAAGTCAATGTGTTTCAAACCGAAGAGCATGGATCCGTCTTGGCAGTGAGAACGTGAGTCTGAGAGTATTTTCCTGTTTTGTGTCTTCATTTTGAAAAGCTTAAAGAATAATATATTGTCTGAATGACATGATACACATAAGTGTCCCCCAAGTCCTGTGGTGCTGATTTAGAACTCACGTCCGTGTCCATGTTCCCAAGCTCACAAACGCCTAACCCTGCTCAGCCTGTG
The DNA here is from genome assembly GCA_002007465.1 of Ailurus styani. Lineage (NCBI taxonomy): Eukaryota > Metazoa > Chordata > Mammalia > Carnivora > Ailuridae > Ailurus > Ailurus styani. The sequence goes on from LNAC01000025.1 coordinate 1,033,339, forward strand.
ATATGCTGGTGCACGCCTCGGGCTGCCTCTAGGTCACGGGTCCTCATGTCAAAACCCCATAGTCTTCCAGCTGAATGCAGGTCGAGTCTTCTCTTTTTTCTCTTTTTACCAGTTTTTAAGTAAAATTTCGGGTTGGAAGTGATCACTTACAGTCAAGAAGCATTTTTTGAAGACTAAAAGTTTGGTCTTTCAAATTATTTAGTAGATTTTCCTTGACATCATGGAACCCGTCAGTATGGGGGAGTGACAGACAACATCTCAGACAGAGAGAACGGGGGACAGTGGCTAGAACTGCGATGGCTGGGCTCCGATCCTCACCCTGCCACGTATTATCTGTGGAGCCTTAGGTATATTACTTCACCTGGCTTTGCCTCAGCTTCCTTGACTGTAAAATGGGTTTGATCTACTTGTGGCAAACAGCAAATGACTTTCAGCAAGATCTCTAGTTCTCCACTGCCAGTTACATGTCCCCTTGAAGTTAGGTGTGGCTACAGGAAACGATTTGGCCAATGGAATATCAGGGGAAGTGACATGGTGAACTTTGGGGAGCAATAAATAAGAGCTGGTGCACTTCTCTGAATGTTCTTCCCCCAGAGGCACCATCATGGAAACCCACGTTGATTTGGAGGTGACATCAGAGCCTTCAAAAATAACTTGACATGCACAAGCAATCAACATTGGCTGAGTTAAGCCACTGAGATTTGGCGTTGCTTGTTCCCGTCGCATAAGCTAGCCTGTTCTGGCTGACACATTTCCCCACAGGATGTTTTGAGATGAATGAATCAGTGTACATAAACCCAAAACATGCCGAGTACATAAAAGCTATACAAACATTTGCTAAAATTACTCTATTGCATGGATTCTAGCATGCATATTTTTCACATTTTCACATCTTATAATTGATCACATTTCCTATTTTAACTGGAAGCAGTGCATCTTTCTTTTTTAAAATATTTTATTGATTTATTTAGACAGAGAGTGAGAGAGCGGGGGGAGGAACAGAGAAGGAGAGAGACAATCTCAAGCAGACTCCCCACTCCAAATGGAGCTTGACATGAGGCTCAATCCCACGACCCTGAGACCATGACCTGAGCCAAAATCAACAGTCAGACACTTAACCAACTTAGCCACCCAGGGGCCCCTGGAAACAGAGTATCCTTCTTAGTGGTCACAACATAGTGGTGCATCTTCAATCCAGTGAGAGAAACTTTTATTATGATGACGATTTTAGGGGCAAGGGAGTGCAGAACAGAGCCCTCGGTGTTAAGACGTGAAGTATTGCTTTCCTACCTCACGGTACAAACAAAGATCTTGCAATAATTGGAGCGGAGGACACTGTGGGAGAGTAAAACACGGTCGTCACACGTGCTGAATTGACATCGTGACCACATTGGTATCTGGAGCCCATGTATTATCAGGGTTCGACCTTTGCACAAACCAACTGCCAGTAGTTCGTTAGTAGTGAGTATTACAGGGAAAATGCAAGGAAGGACTTTTGGCAAAAAACTTTTTAAAAATTGTTCAGGATTATTTTGGGGATCTACTCATCAGTTAATTTACCTATCTGAATAAAGAGACTGTCAGTTAACAAGAAATTCGTGGGCTATTTTTCTAGCCAAACATCAGTCATCACAGTAAATCAGTGCTAATCTGACTTCTGTTGGTTTTTCTGATTTCCTTTGTACTGAATGTGTAAATGAGTTTTGGTTGTATACAAACTGGAAGTGTAAGGTATTTTTTAGTTTTGTTGTTTGTATGTATTAAGAGGTAGAATCATAAACATAATGAAGTCAAACCAGGAGGTCTTTTAAAAGGGGTTTATGCATCACTTAGTTTTGAGAAACATTGACTCAAACCATGCCCTCGTACCCTCGTTTGCCTGAAAACCCTCCTAAAACTGTAAAGGACGGCCTCGCGGACGGGCGCCCCTGATCCGACCCCCAGCGCCCAGGCTGAAAGCCGTGTCCACAGCCTCGGGCCTCCAGCCTCACCGGATGGCCCTGGGGATCGATCCCTCTGGAGGCCCCGCAGCCCAGCCACAGCCGGCTGAAGCTTGCTTGGGGGGGACCCGAGAACAGGCCACCCTCTGCGGGGAGAGAGAGACTGTGCGGGATTAGCGATTCCACGTGGGCCTCACGGAGTGGGGGGGGGGGCTCCGTATAGAGACAGCCTCCATCTGCTGCCTCTGTGGCCCCCGCACCCTGGCTCGTTCTCACACCCCGCCAGACCCCGCTCCTGTCGGGGCTCCTGTCGGGGCTCCTGTCGGGGGGCTGTCGGGGGGCTGTCGGGGGCTGCTGTCGGGGGCGCTGTCGGGGGGCTGTCGGGGACGCTGTCGGGGGCGCTGTCAGGGGGCTGTCGGGGGGCTGTCGGGGCCTCTGTCAGGGCCGCTGTCGGGGCCGCTGTCAGGGGTGCTGTCGGGGGCGCTGTCGG
>LNAC01000025.1:1039376-1100706 GCA_002007465.1 Ailurus styani
GGGGAGGGGGAAGGCAGTGGGGGGCAGGGGACATGGAGACTGAAAACCCGCATGTCCATGTCAAAGCTGCCCTCTCACCAGCTGGAGGAGCCAACAGGGCCCCAAGAATGCAGAACTCGGGTTCTCTCCCAAGTCAGCTGTGAAGCAAAGGGGAGGCATGGGCTCTGGGTCCCTGAGGGCGCCGTGCTAGGGGCTCCAGAGAACCTTCTGAGGAGGAGGAGGAGGAGGAGGAGGGCCTGGACAGGTGTGTGGGAGGGGGCATGGGGGCAAACGGGCCAACCGGCCAGCGGCGTGTGTGGTCCACGCGGAGGCACCGTCCCCGGGGATGGGGGACAGCGCTGACCTCTGTGCCGCCTGCCCTAAGCCAGGCCGGCTCTCCCAAACCCCCTCCAGAGCGCCCCCAAGTGAAGATGGCCCTGAGAGACCATTCTAGAAGAAATGTGGGCCGAGGCCCAGCAGCCGCGCTGGAAGGATCAGCAACACGGTCGTTGTCGTCTGTCCAAACTCCAGTGTCCGAGAGCCAACAGCGGTAGGCCGGGAAAGAGAGCTCACGGGGAGATCGGGAGGTTGAAATACCCACGCAGCCCCCAGGCCTCTGCCCTCCCGAAGTACGGAGGCGAGACGCGGCTTTCCCTCCTCTCTTAGACCGATCGAAATCCCTCCCGACCGCCCTGCTCGCATGTGCACGCGGTGCTGCTGAGTGTCCCCGCGCGGCACAGTCCTTCTCCGTCAGCAGAGTCTGGCTTGTGCTTGCTCCCCGCCACCAACGATGAGCCCCCTGCACACAGCGGGAGCTCGAGAGCCACAGCGAAGTCAATGTCCCCGAGGTGCCTCCTTGTCCTAATGCCCTCTGTCCGCTGGAGACCAGGGCGCCCGGCCCCTCTTGCCCTTCACAGGCACCCCCTCCTCGGGAGCCGCCAGGCGGGCCCTGGGGACTCAGCCCTTGTGCTTTTCCAGCCGTCGGGGGAAGGGAGGCCAGACCCGCCCAGTGCCCTGTGGGATGCCAGCCCCCCGCGAGGACCTAGATTTGTCCGCAGCTGCGGGGCGGCCGGAGCCCGGGGAGGGTAAAGGCCCAGAGCGGGGCCCCGAGCAGCTGCGTCCGACCGGCTGGGCTGCAGCGCGGCCTCCCCGGTGGCCCCGTCCCTCTCCTCGGTGACAGACCCGTGCTGTGCACTCAAGGGCGGTGCAGGAGAACTTGGACATCTGTCCCCCATCAACACAGTCCCATTCAAGTTCCACCAAGTACTTTTTTTTTTTTTAATTCTAAGTATCACTTCCCTGCCAAAAAATGAGTTGTGTTTGCTTCAAAAATACTACAAAACTCAGCACTGGCGAGTGTAAATGGCTCTAAATTTAGCGAACATTGTTCACCCAACCCATGTGTCATCTCTCTTCCCACCCGGTCCAGCCCTGCCCTGGCCCCTGAAATCAAAGTGGAGCCGGCCGTGCATTCTCCCACGCCCCGCCCGCCGCCCCCCTCCTCCAGCTGGGGGCCCGCGCTGCTCAAAGGTGCGCCCGTGGCACGCGTGGGTGACTGCCCCGCCGACGCCCCCGGGACGGCGCGCCCGTGGCACGCGTGGGTGACTGCCCCGCCAACGCCCCCAGGACGCTGCGCCCTGCTCCCCCCAACCCCGCCTGGCAAGCAACAGCCGTGCAGTGGGTGGAGATGAGAAAAACATCTGCCTTCCTCATCTGGCGGTGCTCATACCGCCTGCCCTGAAAGGCTCTGCAGAGGAGGACAGAGAGTTCCAGCCGCCTGGAAACTCCTGCGCACAGGGTCCATTGGGAAAGCTGATTTCATTCTGGGGCGATGGGTGTGGACGCCCCTGCCAACCGGTCAGCAGCCCCGTGACCTTGATGCTGACCTCCTGCATCCCACACTGTTGTTTTGTCCTCGGGATCAACCCCGTATCAGACGCCACTCGCTCGCACCTGTCTCTGAGCCCCAGGTTGATGGTTTCTTTTCTTTTTTTTTAAGATTTTATTTATTTATTTGACAGAGAGAGAGGGATCACAAGTAGGCAGAGGCAGGCAGAGAGAGAGGAGGAAGCAGGCTCCCCGCGGAGCAGGGAGCCCGATGCGGGCCTCGATCCCAGGACCCTGAGATCATGACCTGAGCCAGAGGCAGAGGCTTAACCCACTGAGCCACCCAGGCGCCCCAGGCTGACGGCTTCTGAGCGAACCCACGAGGGCCTCTGAGCCAGGCTCGCGTGACTCCAGCAGGGCGCAGGGGCCCGGGGCCATCCCCCCTGCCCGGCCGGCTCCATGACCGTGGGGAAGACTGGAAAGGACTCCTGTTCCTCCCCTGCCTGCCGCCCCCTTTCCGGCGACACGGAGCCCGGCCCACTGCTCATTCTCCTGACCTCCACTTACTACGACTTCTCCCAGACCCTCCGACGCAGGGCCACGCATGGGGCATCCCCCCCATGCCACGCAGGCCACGAGGATGCTGAGGGCTCGGCCTCCGGGCTCCGGGCTCAACTCTCGGACACTGTTCTGCACAAAGCTGGCGTTAGCAAGGAGCCGAGGGCGGCCGGCGTGGTCCCCACGGCACATGGCCCCGAACTTGCTGCTCACACTCAGAGCCCTTTCTCCCCCAAGGAATAAACTGCGCACAAGAGAGCAAGGAATGGCTTTTCTTGAGTCGATTGAAGTTTTAATTTTAAAAAAGTAAAAGCTAGGCTTTTATGGAAGCAGGAAATGCAACAAGACCCCCGAGAAAGTGACCAGGTGGAGAGAGAAAAGAAAAACCCCAGAAGCACGTAATTGCTATAATTTCTGCACGGTTAGAGCCAGGACCGGGGACCTGGGACTTCTCTGGCCGTTCCCATGGGCCCAGATGCTCGCCGCCTCCGGCCCTCCCCGGCACCAAGGACGCTGCACAGCCCACGAGTGACGTCCGCAAGGGACTCGTCAGATGTGCGGATCCCGGGGCTGCGAGTCTGACGCTCCGGGCCTGAGGCCAGCCCGGCCATCCGTCTGTCCGCCGCGGACGTGCGCTCACGCCCTGTGATCCAGGTTCAGCCTCCTGCCCACAGCTCAGACTTGCTCTTTTCTTCCCGTATCCATTAAATGCAAACATTGGGCTTTTGTTATAAAAAGGATTGAAAAATGATGATAAATGGCAAGGAAAAAAAAATACCTGGGCTATTGAAATGCAAGGTTTACTGTGAGTATTGTCTTTGCGTTTATTATATATGCCATAGTGGTTTACGAACATTCTACATGGTTTTAAGAAGGCATTTTATATTCGTAATCAGATCTTGAAAGGGGAGGGCCCCCCTAGCTCATTTGTCTCAAATCAACTTTATTTATTAGTAGAAAATGGTGCTTGGGAGCCCCTGGTTCATACCAGCCTCCAAAATGCGGCTGACTTTCCACAGCCTGTCAAAGTCCCAAGCCTCCCCTAACCTCCACCATGTGTGGGTTTGCGGGCTGTGTTGAGGAGGTACAAACAGCTGCGGCCTGGGAGGGACATTGAGGAGGCCAGACCAGCCCTCCATGCGTAAGAGAGAGAATCCCCTTTCCGCTCTGGGCTTTCGGCACCGTGGGGCCCTGGGGACCTGCTGGCCCCGGACTCCGAATACTGCCCCAAGCTGCTCCGACCAAGCCAGAGAAGAGCCTACAGTTGGCAAGGGGAAGGGGAGATTTGGGGGATCGTTTTGCCAAGCCGATTGTGGGTTCCCTCCTGCCTTTCATCCTGCCTGATCGCTGTCAGAACCGGACAGGAATGAATCACTCAGAAGAGAAGTCACTGTCTCCCGCGTCTCGCTGGGAGACTGTCTCCCGTGTCTTCCCTGCTCTAGGGAAGAGGTCTGGTGCGCCCGTGGTGAAGGATGTGGCCCGGGGACGCGAAGGGGAGGCTTTAATGCTTGGGACAGTGCGTCAGACCAAACCAAAACCACCTCGAAGGTGCCTGTGTAGTGAAACTTTTCAAAGGCGAGGACCTCTGAGCGGGCTGGCCTCCCCAGGTGTCCCCAGGGCGCAGGGAGAGAGCGCGCCGTCAGCCAGTCTGACTCCAGAGTCTTTCCCCTCCGTCAGCCACCCTGATCTCTCTCTTGGTGTCTCCAACTTGGGGTCCGCTGTAGAGAACGTCTTCTTCCTGTGGCCACCCCCGTGGGCCCTCTGCTGACGGGATGCGTGTCCCCTGGAGTCACCTTCTTAGAGCAGAAGACAGGGCTCAGCGGATGTCCTCGTGTATAGGCAGCGCTCCTGGGACACGGTTATCAGCTTGTCACTGAGCTGAAGGAAAATCCTGGGCAAACGGCCAGGTTGGGGCTTCCTCCCTCTGATGATGGGGTAGGGGGTGTGGTGCTAAGAATGGTCATATACCCAGAGCGTTTCTGCTCACACTCTTCCCTGATCACGTCCCAATCAGAGAACCTATCATGTCTGACAATGGTGTGTGTCAAATGTCATGCAGGCTGAAAAGAACTTTAACTGTAGGGATCCACCAATAATATAAGCTGATTTTGAGACAAATTAGCTGTAAGGGGCCCTCTCCTTTCACAATGTAATTATGAAGGATAACATGTCCTATTAAAATCCTGTAGACTATTTGTAAATATCCTAGGACACGTGACGTGAATCTCAATAATACACAATAAGCAGTGTATTTAAATAGCATGGACATTTTTTCTTTATGTTTTATACTTCTCAGCCCCTATTGTATTCAAAGGCCACGTCCCATCTTACAGATTCAAGGGAAATCCAGCTGAGAAGGAGAAACTTGGAGTCCAGTCCAGTCAACTCCCAGTACGGAATGAGGGCCAGAGCGCCCGGCGGACATGGCCACAGGCCCCCTGCGCCCACCATGCCCTCACCTGCACCTGGACGCAGGAGAGAGAAAGCCCGCTGTGGAAAGGCCTCGGAGAATTCTTCTAGCATTGCAAGTTCTCCATCCCTCATCACACGGAGAAACTTTAGCCTTCTGAACAGAGCCCTCAAACCGTAGAGACTAAATCCCCAAGTACAAATAAAACAGATGTCAGCTGGGAAACCAAAATGACTCATCATCTTATCTCCCCAACCTCCCTCCTCCCCTTGCTGCTCACTTCCTCGGCCTCTTGCCAGCGTTCTGGGAGAAAAGGAAACCTTCCATGGCCAATTATGGGGACTGGTTCCCGTCGAGCCTGCCTTGGCTTGAAACGTTGTTTGTGATACAGGACATTCAGCTCATGGAGCAGAGGAAAAACCCTTTCTGTTTCTGTGATAACATCTCCATGAAAGGTGGTAGGTTTTCTGTCACAGGAATAGTCTAGACAACAGGTTATCATAATGTCTGCACAGCACCTTCGGTCCACGCTTGTTCGCTCAGGCAGCGTTCGGGAAAGAGCGTGGCTCTGGGTGCAGGACTGTTGCTCGCGGTCGTGGGACACCTCCATTCCTTGGTTGGCCATCACACGGATGCCACTGGAGAAGGGGACTCTTTTACACCACGCTTCAGTGCAAGTCCTGAGTCCCAGATGGAATAACCAGTTCATTTTCTACCCCAGGGCCTCTTGTTCTGAAAGGTGAGGACCTCCTAGAAATCAAAGAGAAAAAGCTAAGGGGGAGCATGGAGCCAGGGAAATCCTTACAAACAAAAGTCTCAGAGCAGCCGAGCTGTACTTCTTTTTGAAACGCAATCGCTTGCTCACGAGTCACCATTACAGCCTCGTGGCTTGAAATCCCACACGTTTGACCAACAGTGCAAGTCACTGGTCAGATCGAAGCCTAACCAGGTCTGCCTCAAGTGCGCCTGGTCACGAGCTATCTGCTTGTCTCTCACCGATGTTAGGCTTGATTCCCTCATCCTCTTCCTTGCCTTTGTGTCCAGACAGACCAGGAGGAAGATGGGTTTGTTATTCTGCCTCTTCTGTCCTATTTTCCAGGGAAAACGCTCCTGTGATCCCTCCCGGGAACCTCCCCCTGCCCAGCCCCCCAGGGGCGAGCCTCCGCCCGGCCGCCTGTATTCTGTGCTTGGGAGAGATGTCACTCTGGTCTTTCAGGAGCAACAGGCCTGTGGTTGAAGCTCCAAGATGAAAACCCTCTTTGCTGGGAGATGGCAAAGTTGCTTCCCCCAAAGCTCTTATGCTTTATCACTAAAGCCTCCTTGTCACAGGTGGGGTCTGCTCTGGCACGTCACAGAGAAACACCATCTCCTCCCGATGCCCTACTTCCAGCCTCTGCATACATTTCCTAAAGTCACCACCCACATCACAAACGGCTGCTTTTACTTCTCCACGAGCTCGTTCACAGCATGTCTGAAGTGCTCAGGTTTAAATTTATCCCACGGCCTCGCCAGGGCTGGGGATGTATGACTCTCCCTCTCCGGCAGAGGGGTTTACGGATGGCTTGTGATGTGCCCGAATTCTAGAATTATGGGAGAGCGGAGCAAATAAAGTAAAGGATATGGCTAAACCAATTTACAGGAAGAGGGGGGACATGCAACCCAGGCAGAAGAAAACAGCCTTCTTTTCCCATTGAATGTCAAGTGAGTATGGGACTTCCGCAAGCATCTCAGAACGTATACCCATCCCCAGGCATTTATATACCAATTACTCATCACCATGGGAACCAGGTATTTTTGACTGACACATTAAATATAATAAAGATACAAAAGAAAGAAAAAATTGCCAAGATACAGATCTCCTCCGGGTGTAGGTGTTTTTCTAGGTGGTGATTTAATGAATTTAAGCTTTCAAGGAATGGTTTATGTTCATCGTCTCCCCCATCCCGACACCAGACCTTGGCTTAAGTGGTTCTTAAACTGAGGGGGCATCAAAATCACCTGGAAGCCTGTGAGAACCCAGGTCTCCGGGCCCCACCCGAGTTCCCTCCTCCGTGAGTGCGGGGCGGGGCCCACGCAGGGGCATTCCTAACAGGTGCAGCGGAGCCTGCCAGCCTGGGGGCCGTACTCGGAGAACTGTGGCTTCCCTCGGGGCTCCAAGATTTCACAGAGAGAAGGATGGCGGTGGGATGAGACTCCCACCACTAACGGTCACACTAAGCCACTTCCGCAGCCTTTATCTGCAAAGTCCTTCCTTCGTGTTCTGCTGCACATCAGTGTTCAAAACTCTTGAATCCAAGCTAAAGATACGGCATTTCAGCCAAGGAAAATGTTGTCCTGACAACATACTGAGTGATCTCCAGTAGACGTACTACAAATTTAATTTAGGTTTAACAGGCAAGTTTCACGTGTTAATTAAACACCAACTGATCACTAACAGCACACCCACCGAGGATTACCTATGTGGTAGACATGGAGAGAGGACATTACTGCTAAATCCAGTCCCTAACAAACAGTAAGGAGCTGTCTCATCAGAGAGCAATCACGTGGCTGCGGGAGAAGCAACGTTCATGCATATTTCTCCTTTGCACTTTCAGATGCAGGACAGCAAGCTGACTTGATGTGGGACGGAATCTTCAAACTTTTGTCCTTTCCCTGTCCCATGACATGAGATGCTCACACAACTAACCTCAATTTCTAGTCACAGAGGGCAAAAGTATAGAACTACAGCAGGACTACTAGAACCTTCTAGGGAGTCTACTACGCTTCGTGGGCTACGTGAGATAGGGATTGTCACAGCCGTCTTCTGATGAATACAGTCAGGGCTCAGATGGATCAGACCGTTGACTAAGGCCCCATAGGAGATTCAGTGGCAGAGCTGAGGCAAAATCCAGTTGCCGGCCCCCAAAGCTCTTATGCTTTATCACTAAATCCTCCTTAAGCATCGAACAATGTAGAGTTTATAAAATCTTGTAGATTTTTATGTGTGCATAACAGAATGATTTTCTGTGGCATAGAAGAAAATATAATTTAAATTTTGCAAATACGAGGACTGAGGTTCAGTGAGGTAGAGAGATTTGCTCAAGTTCACAGAGCAAGTCGATAGAAACCAAGACTCTATCTCTGCTGCAAATGTCCCTCCATACTCTATCATCATTTATGTGGGGTGGCATATTCGTATTCAGTAAGTAAGTTAAGAGATATTTACTAAATATCTACTATGTACTAAATGCTAACAAAACATATTTGCTGATAGTTTTTATGATTGATCAGCTTGAATGACGAGTTACGGTGGGTGATGAAGGATAGGCATATATTCTTTGACACTCTTCCCTTTGAGAGAAGAGGACTACTTCTCTCCCCACACCACCCCACCCCCATCCCAGGCTCTGGGCTAGTCCATGACTGCTTTGATTAGTAGGGTAGGGTAGGGTATGACTGTTTTGATTAGTAGGTTTTGATTAGTAACACTAGGCCAGTTCTGTGCATAGCTTTCAAAAGAACTGGCAGCTCCCACTCTGGTCTCCCGGAGCCCTGAGCCACCATGTAAGGAGTCCAACAGTCTGCCTTACGTGGCTTATGGGGAGGCTCTGAGATGACCTGGAGGGATGCGGGGAAGGGGCCCAGCTGAACCCAGCCTTCCATTTATTCCTGCCAGGGTGCTAGGCCTGTGAGAAAAGCTTTCCTGAAATCCCAGACTAGCCTAGCTAGTAGCTAAATAATACCAGGGAATCCCAGCCAATGCAACATGAAATGGAAGAATCATCCACCTAAGTCCTGCTCAAATTCTTCACTCCCCAAACTATGAAGTGTACCAAAATTATGTATATTTTAAGTCACCACGTATTGGGTTAGCTTGTTACACAGCAATAGTTTACGGGGGGGAGGCGGGGGGCGGGAGGCAGAGAAAGACACTTGTTACCTAGAAGTGACAAATTTACCACCTGCAGGGTGGGGTTTGGGACCTGCTGGTGGAAAGGCTTCACAGCTCCGGTTAGTGGGAAGGAAGGACAGTGAGAAAGTGTTCCTGGATCCTGGGGTAAGTGGGACCCATGTTATACAGAGGCAAGCTGTTTAAAGAAATGATCTCCTGCAGTAAGGTGGAAAATGGAAGGTATTTCCTTAAATTCCTGAGTTTGGCTGAGGACATTTTCAGGAAGCACACAGAACTCTTCTTCTATGTTGGGCTGCCAATGCCAACAGCAAAATTCAAGAAGACAAAGATAAACCAAAGGGGGAACTGTTCATGTTTTTAGCAGAATGTAGAGGAAACATGAAGCCTCCAGAACTTGATAGGTTTGAAAGTAAAACTCTTTCTTATCCTTAGCCCCTCACAGTAAAATATTGTCAAAGGAAAAAATGGCTTCAGGGCAAAGATCAAACCCAGAGTGTTAGTGCAAGACTCTTTGTTAAGACCCCAGAAGATCTAAGGTGTCATCTCATAGATCATCTCAGACGGACAAACATCTGGCTAAGGATACCTGAGGCCAGCCTCACAGAACTCCTCTATTTAAAAAGATGGCTTGCAAGAATCGTAAGGGCATGTTTCCAGAACAGCCTCTGACAGAGCTAAAGATAAAGAAGGGCCTTCACGACTCAAGGATGTTGAGAAGGAGAGGGGCTGATGAGAACCCACCCTTCCAGCTGACAGTTCCAGACCTCACCTGCCTGAGCAAGGCCAGCTCGTACTGTCCAGACTACCTTACCTGCCCCTGACGACCCCCAGCTCCAGTCAACTCTACGTGAAATAAAAGAAGTGCTGAGCCAGGTCTAGTCCAGACTCCCAATCCCATCGACTGTGAGATAAAATTAAAAGGTTGGTATTTTAAGCCACTAATTTTGGAGGTCAGTTGTTATGCATCAAATGATAACAATCATTATAATATGAACTTTTGCAGTAAATGAGAGAAGCCCTCCAAAAATCAAACAGTAATTTGTAATCATCTTTTATGTGTTCCTAAGTGCAACAGGTTCCACCAAGGTATGGCCTGCTACTGCCAACCACCTAATAGTCAGATCCAAGAGTCTCTCATACTTTCTGCAGCAATAGACACGGCTGGCTTCATCCTCCTTCATGATGCCCCTCACTTGACTACCATGACATACTGGGTTTGTAATTCTCTTAACTTAACTATTATAAGTAACTAACATTTGTTCTTTCCTATTTTCACCCCATGACCCTACTTCAAGCCACCGAGCCTCTCACCCAGTCCATTGTGATTGCTTTCAACTAGTATGTCTACCTTCAGGATGTTCTAAATTTCATTCCAAATTTATCTTCCCAAAGTACAACTCTGACCATATCCAGCCTTACCTCCCACTAGATGCAAACTCTTCACCAGTCAAAATACACTATTCTCCATCCCCCAAATACATGCCCCCCCCCCGGATCTTCACACACACCATTTCTTTCTTGGAGAATAACATCTTTTCCTCAGCCAACATCCATCCTGACCTTTGAAAATCAGCAACATTCTTCTCTAATCCCTAAGCCACCATTTACTGCTGTTTTCTCCTATGAGGGTATACAGAGTCAACCCCCAGCCTAAATTTATTCCCCCAAACTCCATGGTTTGAATAGATGGGGTTTTGGACACATTCAGCCAATAGCCAGGTGATTCATTCATAGGTTTGTCCTCTACCAGATTCCAAGCTTCTCAAGCCTGGGGACTATACCCCCCCATAAGACAAATGTTAAGTGAATACATTGGAGAAGATGGACCTTGCCTTGCCTTCAAAAAATTTTATATCAGGGGGCACCTGGGTGGCTCAGTGGGTTAAAGCCTCTGCCTTCGGCTCAGGTCATGATCTCAGGGTCCTGGGGTCGAGGCCCATATCGGGCTGTCTGCTCAGCAGGGAGCCTGCTTCCTCCTCTCTCCTCTCTCTCTGCCTGCCTCTCTGCCTACTTGTAATCTCTCTCTCTGTGTCAAATAAATAAATAAAAAATAAACTTAAAAAAATTTTTATATCAAAAAAAGAAAGGACTAACTTAACAAACACTTAGACAAAAAATAGACAGGTATAATTAACTTCTAAACTACATGGTACAAATTCTAAGTGTTTTAGTAGTTTGTTCAAGTCAGGAGCCATCACTGAGAGCTGGAACCATCAACCAAAGCTTGGTGGGTGCGGCAGGATGTGTATGGACAAAGAAATCACCTTGAGCGGGGAGAGGTGAGAATAAACAGGGCGCACCCACAGGGGAGTGCAGAAGTGGGCTTCAGTTCCTTCTCCAAGGCCAGGCACCTCTCCTAAGGAAAGAAATCCTTACTGTTGTCCTAACCAGAGTCTTAAGATCTTTGGCTACAAAATCATTAAAGTATTTCCCAGACCCAAAACTGGGATTTGGAAGGGTGAACTATTCGAATCTGGTACTGCTTAGGAAAATCTAGGAAATATGATTACCCTGCACACTGAGGGTTTAAGCAAGTATTTCCCTAACTCACAAAAATCACATAGAGGAGACATGACCACCCCCATGGTGAGATTCATTGTAATGAACGCTGAGCCAGAGGCCCTCAGCTCCCCAGTCTCTTCTCAGCTTGAAGACCCAATGTCATTTAAATGAACAGGACGGCCCTTACAAGAAAAGGATAAGGGCTTGAGGTAGAGATCCCACGTTCATGCATAACAAGTGCTGTTTCTCTAGCCACATAGGAGGATTGCACCCTCCTGGCAGTAGTGAGGCCAGACTCTGGGCCAGCTCATCAGTGCATTGCTAGCGAAGATCCCCTGTAATCTCTGCCATGGAGCATAGAAGCAGGTGGATGGCGGGAGGAGGGGGTGCTCAAAACTCAAGCAGCCTATATCCCTGAGCCCCCGCGAGGAAGACACCTGCCCTGAAAGTTATGACTGTATGTGAGACAGAAGTCACCACATTTGTTAAGCCATGAGATGTGGTTGCAGCATGACCTCACCTGTCCTGACTCATTCAGTAAGTATCTGGTTATATTCCCTAATCAAAGTTTTCTTGTCCTCATTTTAGAGATAGGGGATCTGAGACTCAAAGCGCTTTGAGTAAATTACCCAGGGCCTCATATTACCCAGGGTACAAAACTAGCTCTCTGACTCTGAATCCTGCAGGGTTTTCACCTGCGTTGGACTTTCTCCCAAGAAAATGAAATTTTCCACAGGTCATGGATATTACCCGGAGAAAGAGGCACACCATGGAAATAGCTCATAATGTATATCCCACAATAGAATGTCCATTTGGGGAGGGATCCATCTCCCCACCTCCCTGCCAACCCAAAAAATAAGAACTTCCGCCAACACATCCATTCTTCTAGGAGCACTGGAGAGGAACAGCTGCCTCCTGTCCATCCCTGTGAGCTCTTTCCCAAGGAGGACGAAGAAAGCGTAGGTAACACGTGAGACAACGAGAGTCTGACAACAAGGGGTCCCTGTTCCTCTGAGAGCCAGAGTCCAGAAGTAAAGGAAGCTGCTGGTGAGAGAACTGCTTCTATCTTAGCTTTCTTCCAGACCCAGCGTCCCCTCAGACTGCGAGTCACCATACCAGGTGCTGTCCATCTGCCAGGCCTGTGAACTCAGCCAGTAAGTTCAATTTAGGGGGAAAGGAGTAGGAATCTCATTTTGGCCTCACATATAAGCTGCGTTCAATCCAGTTTTTCCAGGAAAGCACAAATTTGACCCCTATCTGAATTCTATTATCTTTCTCCACTAGTCCAGAATTCAGATGGGGTAAATTGACTCCCTCAAAATCTGCCAACACCATTTTCCTGAACGAAAAATTGACAGAAATAGTACTTCGTGTGAAACAGCCCATTTAGCTCAGAATACAGAAACACAGGACGTGCCAACAGCTACTCATGTGAAATTCCTGAACTTCCTCTAACTAGGACTCCATCCCCATCTACAGCCCTGGCCCGAATAAAGCTCCAGGCCTGACATCAGGCACTGGTGTCACCGTGTTCTGGAGCCTCATGGTTGTCCTGCCCCTTCTTTTCCATCACTTCTCTGTGTGTACGGAGGAACTGGGGATCCCCGGGGGTGTGCCTATTGTCGTCAGAACTGACACCAGCGCTGGACGTGGCATTGACTGCTCAACCACGGCTTCAGAAAGAAGCCACAGTGTCGGGGCACCTGGGTGGCTCAGTGGGTTGAGGCCTCTGCCTTCAGCTCGGGTCATGATCTCGGGGTCCTGGGATCGAGCCCCGCATCGGGCTCTCTGCTCAGCAGGGAGCCTGTTTCCTCCTCTCTCTCTGCCTGCCTCTCCGCCTACTTGTGATCTCTCTCTGTGTCAAATAAATAAAATCTTTAAAAAAAAAAAAAAAAGAAGCCACAGTGTCTGGGCCTTGGAGGGGCCAGATGGCCGTGATATGTCTTCATGGTTATCTTTAAATATAAGAGGACAATGAAGCAGATCTAGACCCACCAAGAAGGAAAAAAGAGCAGCTCCTTCAAGTCTGCATCCTGTCCGATTCCATCTGCTCCTCATTCTGGTTATGTTTGGCCCCCAGGCTGACATCTCTATCCTGGGCTGAGGATCCTCCTCCTTCCAGGTTAGCTCTTCAGTGTTGAGCCAGACCCCATGGCTCCTTCCTTCCCCGGGCCAGGTTCCATCCACTGTCCCTCCCCACTCTTGCCTTAAGGACTGGCTCCATTCTCCAGCCTAGAAACTTTCCCCAGTTACTCCCATCCAGGGAAAAGAATGAGGAAACACCCACCTGCCTCCCCTGTGAGCTGCCACTTCTCTCCTCTCCCCTGCCCAGGTGGTTTGGGGGAGCTATTCCCCTTCTATGCAAATGCCATCTGTAGGTTCCCCCAACCCTCACTGAAACTGTTTTCTCTCCAACCATCACTGAGGACAACCTGTATGAGGTTCCATGTGGAACCTGTGAATGTGACCTAATTGGAAATAGGGTCTTTGCAGACCCTATCATCACGTTAAGATGAGGACATTAGGATGGGCCCTAATCTAATCTGACTGGTGTTCTTGTACGAAGAGGTGTGGAGAGACACACAGGGAGAATGCCATGCGGCAGAGATTAGAGTGATGTGTCTCCAAGTCAAAGAACACCAAAGACTGGCCACCACCAGATGCCAGAAGAAGCAAGCAGTGCCTGCTTGCCAGAAGAGAAGTGCTCTTAGAGGGAGCAGGGTCCTACTAACACCTTGACTTTGGACCTCTAGCCTTCATAACTGTGAGAGAAGAACTTTCTGTTGTTTCAAGGCACCCGGCTTGTGGTACTTTGTTAGTGAAAATATGAACTAATGCATACTCTCTTTCCCATCCTTACCCTAACCACTCTTGGCAGAATTTGGTGCTTCTAACAACTGAGTCTTTCCTGAAATTCCCTTCATCAGTGGTTTCTGCAACATGACTTTATGGTTCCCCTTCCCCGATTCTCCTGTGATCATCCCTTGCCTTTTTCAACGCTGGCTTTCCTCAGAGTTCTGTCCTTACCCCTCTTTTCTTCTCACTCTATCCTTTCTAAGGTGAGTTCATTTACCTTCTGTGCATGACAACTCCAATATTTATATCTTACTCGTCTCCAGATCCCTGTTTGACATGGAACAAGCACTTCCACCACATACACCCAATATGCTCTCCATTCAGAAGCAAACTTATTATATGCTATCCTTTTTTTTTCTGAAACAAAATAGGGTATTGTCCATGCACACACACACACACACACACACACACACACACACACACTCACACAATATAGATAAACATATCTCACTGCCCTGCCACCACTCTGCCCCAATGTCTTCCTTCTCTGATTCTCCCTATCAACAAAGGTCATCAATAGCCATCAAATATTGCCCATTCTACTTTCAAAATCACCTTTCATTCTCTTCTCTTTTCTCCATGCCCACTGCATTGCCCAGTAGCATGTCTTTATTCTCTCTTGAAGAGACTATAGTCATAATTTCTGTTGCATTTACCATTGCTGCTTAATAAACCATCCCAAACTCAGTGGCATAAAACAGCAACCATGCACCATGATAATGGACTCTATGGGGACTCAGATAGAAAGGCCATACTGGAGTAAAAAGATGGCTGGGGGCTGCAGCAATCTGAGGGCTCACCGACTCCTGTGTCTGAGGGTTGATCCTGGCTGCCAGCTGACTCTCTATACCTGGTCTCCTCTGTGGCTACTTGGGCTTCCTCACAGCATGGTGGCCAGATTCCAAAAATGAGCATTTTAAACACTAAGAAGAACCCATAAGTCACAAATCATCCTTCCCTAGTCTCATAAGTCACAAATCATCACTTTTTTCATAGTCCCAAGCCCACCCAATTCAAGGGAAGCGAGTGCAGATGCCCTCTTGCAATCGTAGAAGTGGCAAAATCACTTGGAAGAAGAGTCTGTGGGATGGGAGGTATGACATGTGCTGGAAAAAGCAATCTGCCACAGCTTCCCGACTGTTGCCCCTACCCTCAAGCCCCAACCCTCAGCCAGTTTGGCTTCTGTGTGTATAGCAAGATTGTGCCTCACCCTTGTTTAAAAACTTTTGAGAAATCCTATTTCTGGAAAAAAGAGAATTTAAAACTGTCCTATTATCTGAGGGTTGGTTACTTTGCTATTGGTTCTCAGCTCCAAATCCACTCTTTTCAACTCTTGCGTGATGCTGGGTTTTGACTCTGTATCCCACCTTTTTTAGACTCCCTCGCCAGATGTCTCCTATTAGATTCTGCCAAGTGTCTAGAAGACACTAGAAAGAAACTATAAGACAAGCAGATGAGAGAAAAGGAAATTTCTGCCTCCTATCTGCTTCCTGTCAGCATTACATGGTGGTGGTCCTGTGGCCCGATGGTCACAGTAGGCTCCAGCTTTTGACTTGTCTGTGCTCCCAGAAACTGCCAAGTGTGCCTTTTGGGGGCCTAGAAGCAGCTGGCTCATGGCCTCCTCAGAAACCTGACCTCAACTTCATAAGCCCCTTTCTCCCAGCTTTGAAAACCCCATCTCTTCCCTCACTCTCCCAAGCCATAGGGTGGCACCTGCTTCCTGAAGTTGTATGTCAGGGTTACCTCAGGATTGTCCTTTAACTCTTTCACATCCATACCTGTGAGATCAATCCCCTATATTAAATTCCTTCTTTTGGAACACGCAGTGTGGTTCCTCTTTTCCCGACTACACCTTCACAGATAGAATGTGTGAGACCTTCCATTAATGGCCACAACCTGCCCTTCAAAACTTCCATCCCAAGATTCTCCCCCACAAAGCCCTCTGCATTCTAGCCACAATCACTGTCTCAGGATTTTCCCCAACACTACATTTTTTTCATGTTTCTGTGACTATGTACATACTATATTATAAACTTCAGGAGGGAAGGATTTGTGTCTTGTTCTTATCTCTTTCCTTTATACTTCCCTCTTTTCTTACCAGTGCCTTGTACAGTGTCTGAGACATCACAAATGTCACCTGAATGAAACCATAAAGTTATTAATCCATTCAGTATATGCTGGAGAGGTGATTTAATGAATGGATCCCTGGCATTGGGCACAGACACATAACATAGTCATTGAGGGATGGGTCTCACCTAAGCTTCATGCACCACATCACCAAGCTGCCTTCTATCTGTCCTATAGATTAAGGGAGGTATGAATATTACCTTAACGTGCTTTATATATTAAGTAGGGAGGCTCAGGAGATGAAGGCATACATCAGAGCCACAAGAGCTTTAAAATGCTAATCATAGTTTTGACATCTGATTATGTATGACACATGATCAACAGCAGCTCTACGTCAAGTTCAGTGGGGGAAATTACCGGGAACAGTGTAATGGGTGGTCTAGATTATGGCGTTATGATAACACTGAGAATTAACCTTGTCCCTCTTGCTAAGAAGCCCAGATGCCTCACTAGACTTAGTATCTGAACCCTGTAAAAATCCCTGGTCAACAGTCCTCAGACACCATGTCTGGGACAGGGAGCTTGGGCAAGCTCCTCAGCCCCACCGAGGCCCGGATGAGGCACCAGGAATGCCTTCGCCTTGAGGATCTATGAAGAATGGAAGATTTCCAAGCACTTTGAGTTGAGTCACTTACAAATGAGTCATCTTACAAAACCAACTTTGCCTTTCATTTAGGCCTCTAGCGAAAACAAACAAGCAAAAAAGCCTCAAGTAATGTTCAACACCTTGAAGTTTTTGCTTTTCATTTCCTCCCCAAACAGGTGAAGAGGTTCCTTCCCCTTAGCATGTTCCAGTTCAGACTCATCTGGTTGCCTGGGACAAAAATTCCTCTAGGTAGAACAGAGTAGGAGGTGTTTATGTGAGAAGTGACAAGAAATCCCTCCCGGAGCCCAGGATCAATCCTGTAACTGGGCAGCTGGGCTCCGGCTGGAAGAAGAATGGGACCTTCCCCCACCCTGCCACCAGCAGGGGTGTGCGGGTCTTCATTCCAGTACTCCGTCATCCCCAGTCCCAGAAACACCTGTCTCTCTCTTACTACTGGCAACACTTCCTTTACTTCCTGTTCAAGTTCTTAAGAAACAAGGAATTTGATCAGACCAGCCCATTTTTCACGTGACTGCAGATCTATGACCAGCCTGCGGGTGTGGACTGGCTGCTCTGAAGTGTCGGGGGTTCACACGTTATCAGTCAGGTGTGAATGTAGGAAGTTTGCGTGTGTTTTGGAGGGTGGCTCATGGCCACCTAGGCTGAAGGACTTATAGGTGTGTACCTAAAAAAGCATCATAGATATTGGGGAATAAATATTTTTTTCAACTAGAATACACATTATATTATTTTTTATAAACCTACCATGTTTTTTTCCCAAATTCAAGTTTCCAGGTATTAGTTTATCTGTTAAATATAGAAGGCATGCCTTGTATGTCATCCCTTAAAAGTGAGAAGGACAAGTCATCTTGAAGCTTATTTTTATACATTTACAAAATCATCTTCTCCTTGAAACGTAAGGCCATTGTGCTGGAGGATCTCTGATCAGTGAACAATGCCTATACTAGTGGGTGCTTCAATCCAAACCTCAATTTTAAAATCCAATCATACCTGTTAACAACTTTTGGCAAATTTTGGAATTATTTTAGCATCACATTTATTTTTTATGAGTTAAGTCAGTGTTTCCTTTCTTCCAGCTTGTTGAGATTTATTGACAAATAAAATGTGTATATCTTTAAGGGTACAGCATGATGTTTTGATATACATATACATTGGAGATGATTATCACAATCAAGCTAATTAACACGTCCACCGCTTCACATAGTTATATGTGTATGGGGTGAGAACACTTAAGATCTACTCTCTTAGCAATTTCAAGTACACAATACAATATTATTAACCGTCATCACGATGCTATACCTTAGATCTCCAGAACTTATTCACCCTGTGTAACTGAAATTTTGTACCCTTTGACCAACATCTCCCCATTTCCCGTTCCCCCCAGTTCCTGGCAACTACCATTCCCCGGTCGACTTTTTTGATTCCACATATAAGTGAGATCATGCAGTCGTTGTTTTTCTGTGTTGGATTTATTTCACTTAGCATAATGTCCTGCAGGTTTATTCATGGTGTCACAAATGGCAGGATTGCCCTCTTTTTTGTGACTGAACAATATTCTGTTATATATACTTATATATAAACATATATTTCTGTTATAACAGAACATATATTATATGCAATATATAATATTACAGAAAGAGAATATATAATATATATTATATATATACACGTGCAATATTAAAAATTTTTCTTTACTCACTCATTTATTCAGACATTCAGACACAGGTTGTTTCCGTATCTTGGCTATTGTAAGTAATACTGCTATGAACATGGGAGTGCAGATATCTGTTCAACATACTGATTTCATTTCCTTTGAACGTGTACCCAGAAGTGGGATTGCTAGATCATATGGTAGTTCTATTTTTAATTTTTGGAGGAACCTCCATACTCTTCTTCACAGCGCTGTGCCAATTTACGTTCCCACCATCCATGTGCAAGGGCTCCCTTTTTCTACAGCCTCAACAATACTTGCTATTTCTTGTCTTTTTGATTCCAGCCATTTTAACAGGTATGAGGTGATATCTCATTGTGGTTTTCATTTGCATTTCCCTGATGATGATGCTGGGCATCTTTTTATGCAGTTGGCCATTTGTATGTCTTCTTTCCAGAAAAGACTATTTGGGCCTTTTGCCTAATTTTTAATCAGGTTTTTTTTTTCTATTGATTTGTTTGAATTCCTTCTATATTTTGGATATTAACCTCTTTCCAGATGGATGGTTTGCAAGTATTTCCTCCCATTCCACAGGTTTTCTCTTTGCTCTGCTGATTATTTATTTTGCACAGCAGAGCTTTTTAGTTTGATGTAATCCCACTTTGTCTATCTTTGCTTTTGTTGTCTATGCTTTTAGGGTTATCCAGAAATAAATCCAAGAATTTACAGTCTTTAGCAAGGGCTAAAAACACACAATGGGAAAAGAATAGTCTCATCAATAAATGGTGTTGGGAAAACAGGATATCCATATGCAAAAGAATGAAATTGGGTCCTTTTCTCACACCATATACAAAAATCAACTCGAAATAGATTAAAAACCTAAATGTAAAATCTAAAACCATAAAACTGCTAGAAGGAAAAGCTTTATGACATCAACAGACAATGGCTTTTTGGGACATATTTATTTTTTTATTTTTATTTTTTCAGTGATCCAAGATTCATTGCTTATGCAACCACACCCAGTGCTCCATGCAATACGTGCCCTCCTTAATACCCACCACCAGGCTCACCCATCCCCCCACCCTCTCCCCTCCATAACCCTCAGTTTATTTTTCAGAACCCACAGTCATCTTTCATCTCCCCCTCCGATTTACTCCAATTCACTTTTCCTTTCCTTCTCCTAATATCCTCCATGTTATTCCTTATGCTCCACAAGTAAGTGAAACCATGTGCTAATTGACTTTCTCTGCTTGACTTATTTCACTCCGCATGATTTCCTCCAGACCCATCCATGTCGATGCAAAAGTTGGATGTTCATCCTTTCTGATGGCTGCGTAATATCCCATTGTATATATGGGCCACATCTTCTTTATTTAGTTTTAATGTATTATCTACTTAACTTTTGATGTGCGATTTATGTACTTGATATTATTAAACCAAAAACTTAATCTACCTGATCATGTTAGTCAACATGCACTGAATGACTCCTATGTCACTCTTGGCAGTGATCCTGAGATGCTACAAAGGACCCATGACTTAAGAAATACAAGTGCATTGAAAGACTAGTGGGACCCAACAGTTGCCCGCAGCACCATCCCTGAAACTCCAACATGTATGATTGTAACAAACATCAAACCTATTCAGCTTCTTAAGGATCGGCAAACAAAGCAAAGCAATGGTGGGGATTTGTGGTTTTGTTTTGTTTCCATTAAGAAATAAATATCACAGCTCACTGTTACGAGAATATATTTATTGAGAAGGGATTGTTTACAGTGGTATAAAATGTTACTTGAGAGCACATGAATAACTTATTGATGTAACACCAATACTTAAGCTTTTCACTGAAAGCATTAAAAAAACTAACATTTTCCCAAATTTACTTTATTATAGCCCATCAAATCTAGATAAACATACAACAGTAGCAACTATTTTTATAATTCCAAGGAAACATAAGTAGGTGCAGAATTCAGTGGTAATTTTAGTGTGTTTGGTGATTTAGTATAATGTTTGGGGACTCGACAGGCATGCAAGCAAGCAGGCTAATCCAGCTGGCCCGTGTTTATAAATATGTACTTCAGGAGACAAACATGCTACAAGTATACGGTATACTTTTCTTTCAAGTTTTCAAGCTACTCAAAGAAAATTTGAGCCATGGTTCATAACGCAGAAGCCTTGCACGAAACCTGGCATCTTTGGTTGGCAGAGTATTTCCACAACAGTAGGTACCAACCCACCTCTTGCTGATGTCCTCTCTTGGGAGAATGACCCCATGAGGCATGATTTTTAAATACATGGCAACTACTCCTAAAAGAGATTCAATAATGAAAATGCTCAAAACCTCTTTAAGAAACATGTAATAAGTATGAGTCTTTCACTGCTACGGTTATCAGAGCTACTCTTGCCTCAGAATTTCACAGATGTTTACCAAAACAAAGTACACTGGGATTTCTCACCCGGGGCACTACTGACATTTTGGACCAGGTAACTTTATTGTGGGGGTGGTCCTGTGCATCCTTGGCCTAATCACTAGATGCCAGTATCCTCTCTCCCACTTGCGACAGTCAAAAATATCTCGGGGCACCTGGGTGGCTCAGTCAGTGATCGATCTGCCTTCAGCTCAGGTCATGATCTCAGGGTCCTGGGATTGAGCCCCGCGTCAGGTCCCTGCTCAATGGGGAGCCTTCTTCTCCCTCTGCCACCTTCTGGGATCTCTCTCATTCTTGCTCTCTCTGAAATAAAATCTTTTTAAAAAGGTATCTCTAGACATTGTCAAATGTTTAATGGGAACAAAATGGCCCTTGTTGAAACCAGTGATGTACGTTTATCTGGGGCATAAGGTAAAACACTTTGTATTTCAATTCGATTCAGCCAGTATTTCCCATATCTGCGTACACTGTGGTAGGCATGGCAAATTCTGTCTATCAGAAGCGCTTACTAAGTAAAAAAGGGGGTTAGACAATGGGTCCTGGAATGTAATTATCTGGGTTTAAATTCAGACCACCCCATTTACCAGCAGCCTATCACCTTGAACAATTTCTCTCTGTAAGCCTTTTTAATTCATCAGGGAAATTAGAGTAATAATACCACCTGCCTGACACAGTGGTTGTGAGAATTAGCTGAGAGAATAAATATAAGGCCTTTCACACAGGACCAGCACATGGAGCGTCCAATAAATGTAGGAGGAAGCCTGGGCAGAAGCACACAAGAGGACAATGGTAGTTGCTTCATCTGTTTCCAAAGTCGGCTAGAAATAGTGGAAACTAACTCATCCATCAGCTTAGCCCCGTTGCTGGGAGAAAAGATTCATTGGAGATACGTGTGTGTGCAGACATTCATGTGAGTGGCTGTGCAACGTTTAAAAGATGCAGCCCATGACATGGATATTTTATTAAGATGTCAAGTACATTGCGGGAGTGGGGTTACTTTTAACAACCCGAACTCTAAGTTGTATCGGTCTTTATTCTGCTTAGGAAGTTTATGATTACTTTAAATCATAATCTTCCTGAACTTGAGAGCTGAGGTCATACCGATGTTGCTTCAGGAGCCTAGGTTAATATTATATGGGGTTTTTGTTGTTGCCGTAGTAGATTTTGCTTTCTAAAGATTGGTCAGGAAAGCCGGGAGGATTGACATAGTCCCGACCCGGGCACACGGCTGGGCCGGGAAAGAGGATGACGGAGCCACGCCCCTACTCGGAGGAGCCACGGTGCCACGGCAGGACTGCTTTCTCGAGCTCCTTGTGTCACTTCTCGTGACCGAGACGCGCTGTCGTGGCCAAGAGCACAGACCTCTGCTCCGTCCTGGCCTCCGGCTCTAAAGCACAGGGTCCTTAGGGACCGCATGAGCCACGGAGAGACAAATGAAGGTCTGGTCACTTCACAGGAAGGAGAACCAACACGCAAGGCTACTTGGGTCAGCGCGGTCGTCTCTTGAACATATGCTAAGTGTCCCTCATGCCAACACCCCCACGGTCCCCATCTCTCCCTGGCAAATCTGCATGTATCTTTTAAAACTCAACTCAGAAGGAGTCTAACCATGAAAGATGCTCCTGGCTCCCTCATGCGCCACCAGTGCTGAGGTCACATGGCCCGAGTAACCGTGCCATGTTGGTGGTGGTGGCATTAATCGTTGGCGAGTCTGTTTCCCCCGCTGAACAGTGAGGCCTTCCTGGTGCTTTTAATGGACAGAGTGAGTAAATGATTTGATTGGCATTTTATGGAACTGAATATAGCTTTTCATTTGAAAGGACAGATTAACACTACACTAGGTTCAACTATTTTACTTCCAGTGAAATCCTTCATACCTTCTGAGCAATTGAATGTTTACCCAGCAGAATCACCTAAATATGAAAATAGCCACTGTCCATCAGGACAGAGCAATCCCCCTTCAGTGACCACCTGCGAGGCTTCCATGGAGATGTGTGTCTGGTTTTCGTGCCAGGTGAGGGTCATATTGATTAAACACCTGCTGCCTGTCGGGCCAGGGGGGGCAATCAAACCCCTGCCAGACACGATGAGGAAGGAGGTGCTGGGGGCTGGGGGCTAGTGGTCGGCCCGGCAGTGACCAGGCTGAGCCTTCATGCCACGTCCCTCCGACCCTCCGACCCACCCTCACGGAGGAAAGCCAGCTTCCTCGGTGCCTGCCTCCAGGCAAGACTGTGAACCTGCTCAAGGAACCATCTCCATTATATCTAAAGTCTTCTGTTTGAAATTCAGTCATCGGGATGGACTCCCAGTTAACCTTGCTTAGGGGTTTGGAACCTCTCAATTACTCCAGTTTGCTGCATTCCGAGCTCCCATCCTCTTCCAGTAATTGCTGTTTGCAGAGGATCTAGAGGTTTCTTCCCCAGAATTCCCCACAAATTACTTGAACCTTATTTCCTAACAACCCTATCTGGGAGCTGTCCCATCCTACCTCCAACCAACATTTGCTCCGCCTCACGCCGCCCCCCATCCAGAATCCAGCAACAACGTTTTTAAAGGTTGATTCTGGCGGGAGAACTAGAGGAAACTTGTTAGAGCAAGAAACAACCAGGCCGGGGCGCCTGGGAGGCTCAGTGGGTTAAGCCTCTGCCTGGCTCAGGTCATGATCCCAGGGTCCTGGGATCAAGGCCCACATTGGGCTCCCTGCTCAGTGGGGNAGGCTCAGTGGGTTAAAGCCTCTGCCTCGTTCAGGTCATGATCCCAGGGTCCTGGGATCAAGGCCCACATTGGGCTCCCTGCTCAGTGGGGAGCCTGCTTCCCCCTCTCCTTCTGCCTGCCTCTCTGCTTACTTGTGATCTCTCTCTCTGTGTCAAATAAATAAATAAATAAGTCTCTAAAAAAAAAGAAAGAAAGAAAGAAAGAGAGAGAGAAAGAAAGAAAGAAACGACCAGGCCTTACACTCATTCCCTTCTCAGGCTGCTCTCCCCTCCCCCAGGAGTGAGGGAGAGCTCCCAGGTCTCAGATTCGCCTCCCATAGAAGAAGGATGCTCTGAAGCAAAGAAAGAAACCAGGGGGCTTTGCCCCAATTTTCTTCAGCCTGTGCACCCTATGATTTCAAAAGAGAATAAGTAATTTTCTTTCTCAAGCTTTTCATGCCCTTCTGTAGCTCAAGTTTAGTGAGTGGCCCTCACACCAGACAGGGACAATTTTGTATAAGAGTTTGAGCAGAAAATTTTAAAGAGAGCACAAAGGACTGGAAAGAGCGTATTTACAAACCCCTCTCTTTTCTCTCTGCTTTTAGAACACTATTAGAACATTACTAAGGAAGATCTCTTCTCTCCCTGGGGGTTACAAACGTCAGAGGTTATCCCTAGGACAGAGGAAAATGAATTAGGCTTAGAAAGGACAAGAATTGGACTCCAAACCATCTTATGTGAAGAATGTATACAGAGTAAACAAGATTTGATTTTTTTTTTCTAGTTTACAATAAAAGCACTGAATTATGGGTTGCCTGGGTGGTTCCGTGGGTTAAAGCCTCTGCCTTCGGCTCAGGTCATGATCTCAAGGTCCTGGGATCGAGGCCCACATCGGGCTCTCTGCTTGGCAGGGAGCCTGCTTCCTCCTCTCTCTCTGCCTGCCTCTCTGCCTACTTGTGATCTGATCTCTCTCTGTGTCAAATAAATAATAATCTTTAACAAAAAACACTGAATTGAACTCAAAATAGAATTTCGCCGACTCCACCCTCTCCCTCGGACTCCAAGCTGGTCTGTGCCCAATCCCAGTGGAGCGCTTCCCATAGGGACCCTCACGTCCGGGAGGAAGGCGCGAGCTCCCTGCACGGTGATGCTCGGGCTGCAGGAAAGGTCAGACGCTGCCTGGAGCGGCACTGTCTTCAAACAGTCAGGGCCGGTACAGTCATGTGCAGCAGGACGGGGCCCTGTCCAGCTCTGTCCTTCTCTGCCGGGAGCCCTGGCTCGCCGTGTGTAGGGCCACGTCCCCCGACGACGCGGCCGTGTGTACAGACGCAGAGCAGCGCGGGCCCTCCCAGACCCATCCTTGCAAAGGGCGAGCCCAGGGACCCAGAACCAGGGGCTCTGCCCTGGAACACCACCAGAGCAAAACCGGATTCAGCTCCTTGTCTCTCCGGCCGTGGGAGCGCTCTCACGCCGCCACCTGCAGCCCCAGCGAACAGGAACCCCAAAGCTGACCACACTTCTCTGTGCTCCACTGTGGATTCCAGGCCTTTCCAGCAGGCGCCTTGTGTGTGTGGATTTGTTGACTTCTTTGTGGGTGTGTTTGGCAAACGAGAAGAAGGACAGAACCAACACAGGGAATCGAAACATTACCCTGATGATATTTCATTTAATTTGGGGCCAGGATATTCTGCAGAAGATACTTTTACAAATGCACGATAACCCCTGGTTGCCGGAAATGGATATGTATTCAGACAAGTGTAGGTTACGTGTGGATGACTGTCCCTTGGTCACACACACACACACACACACACACACACACCTCATTCTTTCTGAAATTTGTGGATATGTTGCAAATTTTAATTTAGGAGAAGAAGATTGAAGGATTGCAGTTAAAGGAGTTAAATGTTTAAACATTGCTGTGAATATTACCAGTTAGTTACCCCAAGCCTGATGTTTCTAGCTGTGTCGTCTCCTAAGTTTAGAAGCACTTGGCAAGGGCGCCTGGCTGGCTCAGATGGTTAAGTGTCTGCCTTCGGCTCAGGTCATGATCCCAGGGTCCTGGGATGGAGTCCTGCATCGGGCTCCCTGCTCAGTGGGGAGCCTGGTTCTCCCTCTCCCTCTTCCCCTCCACGCATGTCTTCCATCTCTTTCTCTCTCAAATAAATAATAAAATCCTTGGGGGGAGAGAACTTAGCAAACAGCCCTCTTTTAAAAAGCAGATTTGCTGACCACCAAAGCCAGAAGGCAACACCTTTCAACTTGGCCCAAGGAAATCTCAATCCTTCACATCTACGAGTGGAGTGCTCTGCATGAGCTAGGATTGCCCTCGGCTGTGATGATAGATCCGAGAGAAGAGCCACGACCCTCAAACAGTTCCCCGTCTGCTGTGAAGGGTGTGGAATTACGTGGACTAGGAAGAAGAGTATCCTAAGTGCTGGGAAGGATGGGCTGTGTGCAGAAGGCACCGGGACTCAGGAGGGAAAGCGTTGGTCCTGCCTGCTGTGGCCTCAGCCAGAACCAGAGCTCATGGGGAGGGAAGGTTTTCACAGGCACACCCTAGAGATGCCAGAGAGCTTCTAAAGGGAGCAGTATGTTCGGGCGGGAGGGCTCCGGACGGCATAGAGAAATTAGAGCACGAAGTAGGTGTCACGATGTATTTCAGTCAGGGTTCAAGCAGGGAAGCAGAACCAGGACAAGACATGTGCGCGGAGAGACTGGTTACAAGGAACTGGCTCCTGGGACTGGCTGGCTGGCTAAGCAAGTGTGCAACCCACAGGGCAAGGAGTCAGGAAGAGAAGATCATGGGCAGGAGGGAGCTGCATGGCACAGACACACCATGCTTTTCTTCCCTCTGGGGAGTCTCAGCCTACTGGCAAGCCGAGTGACCGACTCAAGCCTGCATGGATTCCCCAAGACCATCTCTACTTAAAATCAACTGAGGGATTTTTTTTTTAAGATTTCATTTATGTTTTTGATAGGAAACAGAGCACAAGTAGGCAGAGCAGCAGGAAGAGGGAGAGGGAGAAACAGGCTCCCCCTCCCCACTGAGCAGGGAGACCTATGTGGGGCTCAATCACAGGACTCTAGTATCATGACCTGAGCCAAAGGCAGACACGTAACTGAATGAGCCACCCAGGGGGGCCCTGAGGAGGAATTTTAATTATAGCTCAAAATTCCTTTACACCAACAGCTAGACTAGTGTTGATTCAACAACTGGGATTCTAACCTCACCAAGGTAACACATCAGAAAGGCATCGTGTGTGGTTATCATTATTATTGTTGGAGTCAAGAGATTGAGGCACTAGACTGCATGGGTCTGAATGCTGGCTCTGTCCCCTTCTTCTGGTGCCGTGTCCTTAGGCAAGTTTCTCAATTAACTGTTCAGCATCTCACTTTCTTGTGATGACAAAATAATGACAGAGAGTGCCTACTTCCTAGATGTATTATAAGGATTAAACTTACAAGGTTTTAAGCTATAAGGATTAGCTAACACATGTAAAGGGCTTAGAGAAATATTGAAACATGATAAGCTCTCAGTGAGGTGCATGCATGCGCTAAGGTTTGTATCTGTGTGACAGCACATGTGGTCAATATGCCAAAAGTTCCTTTAGCACGTTGGTGGCAGAACCAGGTCTAGAACTGAGGGTCCCAGGACCCAACCCTCTGGTAACTGTTTAGTTACCATCTGTTATGCTTAGCAGTGTGGGGTTTTATTCACATAGAAGTCCCATCTTTGTTACAAGGACATTCTAGGTGAAAATCTGAGACAGTATGCGCCAATGCACCTACCTATCACAGAAGGGAAGAGAAAGAGCACTTAAAGAGCTCAAATGAGGAGCGATGACTTCCTCTTGGGTTAGTCTGGGGAGACGTCCTGGGAAGGGGTAAAATCTGTTCTGGGGCTTAGGAACCGGAGGACTGGAGAGGTAGAGAAGAGGACAGTGTGGACGGGTGGCAGCCAGGGGTTGCACGGGCAAAAGGCACAAAAACCAGGAATGTGATCATAGAACCTGGACAACAAGGAAACCCCCAAAAGGTCAATCTTCAACTCGAGGTACTAGATAGTGTGGCTTCACTTACCAAAGAATTAATTTACCATCTTAGGCCTTTGTCTTTGTATGGAAATCCCAAAGCAAGGTCCCACAAGCTTAATACCACATTCAGAGATTCGAAACACCTCTGTTCATGACTTTTTCCCCCCATGGGTTTGGTTTCTCCTGGTTTTCCTTCAGTGGTAGGTTTTAATTGAAGTAACAGATACAGCAGCTGATACCCTATATTTAAAAATAGCTTCACCAGGTTGGCACGGCTGAAGGATTTTATTTTACAAAATCTATAACTAGAAAACATTGGCTTTGCCTTTTGTACTAGAGATATGATGGAATTAAAGGATTCAAGATTGCAAAGCCTTCATGAATAATTCAGAATCCTCGGCCCCCAGCAAATACTTGCTTTACTTTCTGTGTGCCAGTATTGGGCTCTGGCATTTGAAGAAGGTTTAGTGGTGCTGAGTGCTCCTTAATTCAGGATCCTCTTCAACCACACACACATCCACATGATCCTCTTAGCTCTTCTGTGTCACTTCATGTCTAAAATCTCAGAATTCATTCACCTGCAACATGATGGAGCCCATACAATTCATTTTAACAAACACTTAATTGACATTTACTAAGCACATCCCAAATAATGGCTCCTTTTTGTCCTTATAACAAATCTACCAGGTAAGAACCACAAGTATATTCCTTTTGGAAATGAGGTAACAGAAACACAGGGAGGTTGAGCCATTTCTCCAAGCTACACCCCCAGGGGAGGTAGCACTGGGATTCAGAGCAAGCTCTCTGGCTTATGAGTCTATACCTTTAACCACTAAGTACTAGAGGAGTCCAAAGGGTATTATAACTCTTCTGCCACATGTTCAGGAAAGGTCGAGACATTGGGTGGATCTCTACCCAGTTTGGGAAATTCGTTATCATTGAATCCCAACTAGCAGTTAACGCCTCCATCAACTTGTAAACAAGAGACAATGTTCTCCAATACCACAGCATGGTGACAAGAAGACAGAAGAAGCAGACACCGCTGTCTGATTAGATCTATGCCCCCCCAGAAGAGAGCCCCAGGGCTAAAAGCAACCAGTGGGACAATTTATAGCTCATCTTAGAGGAACAATGTCAAGAACACCATCAGGAAATATGTAATATTCTGAATAAATGCTGAATATTATTCCTACAGACTCTGAATTTTCCCTAAAAGTTTGTAAAGGACCTCAGACAAAAAAGTGACCCTCTGAGTGCGGATCTGCATGGAAGACAGAACAAAGGATCAGTCTGGTCTGGACCACACAGGAAGCGAAGAGGAATCTGGACCAGAAGGCATGGGCTCTCACTCCGCTTGGTTATGGGCTTTCACCAGTTCCCTGTCATGAAAGATTCAAGAGTTTACTACCAGACTTAGACTATGTGTGATTTGTTACACTGGAGGCCTTGTTATCATTAAGCTGGTACAGAAAGAAAAGCTAGCTCAATGAATCCACTTAAAACAGAAACCCATATTTCACAGTGATATAAACCAGTTCACTCAGGTTTATTTTGAACTAAAAATCTAAAAACAAATTTCTTTTGTTTATATTTAACTTTATTTTAGGTTCTTATTAAACAAACAACACATCAAGTATTAATGGGAGAGATGTCACAACATGACATCCTACATTTTATATTCAATTTCCTTGATGCTCAAAAGAGTTTCAGTTTCGACAAAAAAAAAAAAGGAAAGAAAAGAAAAGAATCAGAGCATTTCCTCAATACTCCCAAGTACCCCGTCATGATCTTTTAAAACCCTTACCACGTCACCATTTTTGTCAACTTTCTACTCTTCACTTGTTAATAGAAATAGCCCTTCGGATGCTCATTTTTCAAGGGCTGTGCCTCTGAAGATTTGAACAGCTCCCCAACATCATTTTTATTACCTGCCTCTACTGCAATACCCACAAATTCACTCTGCAAATATTTTACATACATTTGCATAGTGAAGTCTGACGTAAAAAAGACAACGATATGAAAGGAATGTGGTTTCCATGAGGACTGGCCATTCTTCTGTTGATTAGTGACTATTTTTATGTTATGATGACATGTAACTGAGAAGACCAAGTTAAAGAGAACAGAAAATAGAGATCTCCTGTAGTGACAATCTTCTATGGGATCCTTTCTATTGTCATCATAAGGACCTGGAATAGAGAAGATCTGGGAAAGTGACAGTCTAAGTATCAGAATCTGGTAAGCCTAATCCCAGGAGCTCTCCAGCAGCTTCCATTTTCATTAAGATAACCAAAAGCATATACTCATAAAGCATCCAAATACGAAAGTACTAAAAATTATCTGTAATATTCATTTTTAAATTTTTTCTAGCTAACCTAGCAAGAATTTAAAGGGAATTCTCACTTACCAAAAATGATGACAAATCCTAAATAGATATTGGTAAGCAAAGACTGAGGCTGAAAGATGCAGCAATCTGCTCATCTCTGGGGGTTGTATGGGAAAAATGGAAGAGCAAGGCTAGGCTCTATGTAAGGCATTAAGTTAGATCAAGACTGTTACAAAATAAACACTGAAACCCTGAGAAAACAATACCACACTTAGGAGACAATATGAAGACTGCTCTAATGTCAGTCCTGAATGGAGGGGAAGAATTCCACCCTGAAGATTTCAAACCACATTCTGGCCTTCACTGCATTTGGGGCCAGAATCACACTATCTGTGCAGCCAAATGACCCCTGCTGTTTCTGTCCATAGGCACAGTGCAACAACCCTAAACCCTGACCCCAAAAAGTTCCTAAACACAAATTTCCATGTATTTCATAGTACAAAATCAGGCAGTGTATACAAGGATGTAAGCCACTGTGGATAAGAACTAACAAAAGCAATAAGCACCAAAAGCAAACCAACAAAGAAAAAGAATCTAGAATTACCAAATATAAACAAAAAATATACATGTCCTGTATGTTTGAAGAAATTAAAGAAGATATCAAATTCATAATGAAATGCTACTAAAAAGTTATTAAGATTTGAAAAAGAACAAAATCTTCTAAAATTGGAAAGTGTAAAAAATAAAATAATAAATTTTTAAAAATAGAGTTAGGATGCAAGACATGAGTTGAAGATGAAGATTAGACATCTTTGAAGAGAGATTAGCAAACTGGAAGATAAATTTGAAGAAATATCTCAGCATGATGATAGAGACATAAAGAGGGAAAAGAGGTATTAATGAGTAATTGAGAAATATGGTCCTAGAATCTACTACAGTTAATTGGTGCTTCTGAAAGAGGTAATACACAATGGGGAAATGAGATAATGGTTGAGATTTTTTCCAAATTAATGATAGATATAAATCTTCAGATTTAGGAAGCACAAGAAATTCCAAGTAGGAAAATAAAAACTGAACTGCTAAAGAACAATAGTATATAAGTTGGTAGGAGCATGACTGGAATTAAGCCAGCCTAAGTTTCCTGTATTATTTACAAGAAAAATAAATATACTAATTGGTTTTAGATTTTGTTAACTTAAATACATTTTAATTTTTTTAGGGAAACTACTATGAGATAATACATTATCTCTAATTAGTAGAGGGGTAAATTATAATGAAAGAAAAGGAAGAAAATCCCAGTCAATCAAAAAGTAAGCAAGTAAAAAGAAAATTAGCAAGAAAAAGCAGAACAAAAGCACAAAAATAAGATGTTAAAAATAAATAAAATACACCAATAATTGTGATAAATGTAAATGGAGTAAACTCATCAGTTAAAAGACACAGATTGTCAGACTGGATCGTTAAAAAAAACCACATAATATGTTAACTACACTGGAATTAAAAGTTAAAAAATAATATATACAGTATACTAGAGACACACTTAAGACATAAAGATTCAGAAAAGTTGAAAATTAAAAGATACACATATAAAATACTAACTAAGAGAGTTTGCATTAATAATAAAAATAATAAAATAGTAAAAATAGTCTTTAAAGCAATAAACATTAGCAGAGATACAGAGAGTCAGTACAGTATAATAAAATGATCAATATTATTTCTGTCAGGAAGACAAAAAAATCTTAAACTTGTATGTGTTAATATAACTTCAAAATCTTTTTTAAATAGCGGTACTTCAAGAGAAGTTGAAAAATCTACTAATATAGAGGAAGAGTTTTAATGTTTCTCCCTAAATAACTGATAGACAAAACAATAAAAATATCTGAAAAAATAGAGAATTTTGAATAATACAATTAACTATCCTGATGTGCCTTTTAAAGAACAAAATTCTTTTAAAGCAAATATGCAAAATTATAAAAATTGACCATAACTTAGGCTGTAAACTAAATTTTAACACATGTCTAAAGTTGTTAATAGACAAACCACATTCTATAGCCTAATGCAAGTAAGTTAGAAATCAATAACAAAACCATTCTTTAGCCATCCCTACATGTATAAAGTTTTTAAAAATCTTGTTAAACGGGTGCCTGGGTGGCTCAGTGGGTTAAGGCTGCTGCCTTCGGCTCGGGTCATGATCCCAGGGTCCTGGGATCGAGGCCCACATCGGGCTCTCTGCTCAGCAGGGAGCCTGCTTCCTCCTCTCTCTCTGCCTGCCTCTCTGCCTACTTGTGATCTCTCTCTCTCTGTCAAATAAATAAATAAAAAATCTTTAAAAAAAAATCTTGTTAAACGGCCTTAGTTTATAGAAATAAAACATACATGATTGAAAATAAAAAATACTATGAACCAAACCATCATGTATATATATATTCCATATCAAAATCCATGTGTTGCAGTCAAACACTACATAAAGAGAAATTTGTGAGCTTGAATGTTTATTTTGGGGGGGTAAAGGCCTTAAGAAGGCTGAAAGTTAATGAACTAAATATACAACTTAAGTAATTATATAAAGAAGAGCAGAATAATTTTTTTTTCACCATAGAAGGGAAGAAGCAATAAAGGTAGGAGCAGAAATTAATGAACCAGGAAACAAAGATACAAAAGTAGGGGAACCCAAAGCTGTTTTTTCACAAAGGCTTAAGACATAGGTAATTCTCTTGCAGGACTGTTCAAAGAGAGAAGTTCTGTAAATAAATATCCACTGCTTAGGCAAACCCAGGCATCGAGATTCAGTGGCACTCCGAAGGTATTTTAAGCTGTAAAGACTTTAACACAGGGAATGAGAGACCTAAATGTTGCTGGAAGTTCTGAAACAGACTTTCCAGGATGAACTTAATGAATGTGATTCTAGTAAAAATGTAGAAGCACTCCAACGGGGAACTACTCTGGCTACAGCCACCACCAGAGCTGCAAGTTCATTCCCATGGCTGCCATCAAAGGATCAGGAAGCTGATGTCACGACCACCACCCCATGGCCTCCTGTAGCCCAGCAGATTGGGCATAGGTACAGGAATACTGTGCACAAAGTCATGCAAACAGCCAAAAGTGGGAAGGAAAATTGTGTTTTGCCAACACCTTCCAAATTTCACACCAGTGGTGTCTACTTAGTGAAAACTAACTTGTTTCTGTAAATAGAATGTGGAAGCGTTGAGAGAGCCAATCTACGCACGAATCCCTCCATGGATGCATTCTTCAGTATCTATTTCCATCGAGCTACGGACTGTTTCTCACACACAAACACTGACAATGCCTAAAATTAAAAGAGAGATCTTCCCAAACTTTGTAGGAATCGAGATGGAAAAATTTTTTTGAAACTCCATTTTTTTCCATCTGTCAAATAAGACGAGCTGCACAAGAATGATCTTCATTATCATCAGCTGGAACAATATTGTAAATGCAAATGAAGAATACATACAAAGAATTATTAACATTTTTCAGGAAGTGACATTTCTTAGAAAGGTGAGAGAATTTTTATGAAACCCTTTCTAAGGCTGTTGTATATGCCAATTTAGTCGCTGCAGTCTGAAGAGGTCAATAAAGTTTCCTGGGAGTTCCTATAATCCAAGAAAAGAAAAGCAAATCTCTTCTCCCCAAAACTTCATTTGGTTCAAGATCCTACATACAGAATGGTATTTTAACACAAAAGGGAACATAGATCATATGCCAGAGTCAGCAAGAGCTGCTCTCTCTCACATCACACACAGAAATACAATGTAGCAGCACATGAATATTTGCAGTGCCCTTTGTATTAATTGATGCATAACAAATAGCCACAAATTCAGTGGTGTAAAGAAAAACAGACACTATCTTGTAGTTTCTGTGAGTCAAAAGTCCAAGCACAGCTTAGGGGGATTCTCTGCTCAGGATCCTACCAGCCAGGAATCCAAGTATTGGCCCCCACTAGAGTCTCATCTGAGCCTTGGGTTCTCGGCCAACTTCACCTGGTTGTTGGCAGAAACCATTCTGCTGCCTCCATAGAATTTAGGTTAGTTTGCTTCTTCAAGGCCAGCAGGGGAGAGAGTCTCTGACTTCCTCAGTCTCTGACCTTGAGAATTTCTTTTAAAAATTTCCGCTGATGAGGTTAAACCCACACAGAATAATATCCCTTTTGATAACTTAGAGATGACTGATTAGGGACCTTAACTACATCAGCAAAATCCTTCACTTTGCCAGATTCCATTGGTTGGAAGCAAAATAAATGTCCCTGCCAAGCACAAGAGGAAAGAACTCTACAAGGGTGTATAGAATTCCGCCCACCACATCCTTACGTGAAAAGGTAGTGAGGAAGGCTCTGCACAATTCCAGGCTGGGTTTACGGCTCATGTTGCACTGCGGTGTTGAAATGACCAGTCAGTCTCTTGGAGACTATTGCTTGCTGTTGTTCTATCTTCTGACGGTTTTTAGTTATTCATTTAAAAAACATTTTCCTCCTGGCTACAGCATACCTACCACTGTGCTAAGTACTGGTATACAAAATCAATAAGCCACAGTCCGTGTCCATGAGGACACACAACCATAACCACTTTATCCCATCAGCTGCACAACAAGAGTCAAGCTGGGTTTTTGTTACCCCATAAGTCAATCATTTGGCTGCATGACTTGATGTTTTTCTGGGGAAAAAAAAAGCAAAAAACACTTCGTCTAGCATGACTACAGAAGTGGCAATTAAACCTAGTCTATCATGACTGTGAACACGGAGCCTCAGGCCAATGCCCCAAAGATGATTCATGAAATCATTCTTAACCTGATTCTTATCCCATCTGTGAGAAGAATAATGATCTATCTTAAACCAACTATGCAAGCAAAGATTCACAGACTTTCTCTTTGAAAAATCATCAAGGATAAGAGGAAACTGCTTCAACAGAAAACTTTGTGAGTGCATCAGGAAAGATTGTGACCTTTTCTTACCCAGTGTTAGACCAAAAGCTACTGTACAACACTGATAATCCAGCACTCTGCATTGGTTTCCCATATCCAGGCATCCACTGAGCACCTGAAGGCATTTCTGAAGTCAGCCAGCTGGGATCCAGAAACTCAGCTGGATGGACTTTTGCCCAGTAATTCTCAATCACTGTAACTGAATTTGAATCTCAAGCCACCACACATATCTCATGAAGCAGTGCATGTGATCCCTGGACCGGAACCAGCTCACCAGCCCAGAGCCTGGCTCTTCATTGGGACAACATGAGAATGTTATGGGGGATGGAATGTGTTCAAGGTGTTTTCCAAATATAACCTCAATCACTTTGATGCTGCTCAACTTTGCATGCATTATGATTAAATAAAATAAGTTGCTTGATAGTAATTATTGCTGTAAAAGAAAGTGGTGTGTTAATATTTTATTTAAGTGTTCCATTACCATAGGGAGGTGGCAAAGGATCAGAGCTGTCAGCTGCCAGGTGGATGAATGGATTGAAGCTGCTGTCACATTTTATGCCCAGCCTTATGATTTTTCATATGTAACAAATAACCTATAATAATAGATTATAATATATGCTACATGTAAAGCAATGCATAGAAACCATATATAGAGATATGATGAGAGGAGGAGAAAGCAAGAAAATAGAGAAAGTTATCTAGCCTATTTAAATACCTAAATGTCCTGGTCTTTGGATCAGAATTTCCTTCATTTGTTCAGACTGATACCCATAGTCATGGACCCTAAGAATATATTCTGATCAATTATGTTAACTGATGAATTGTAGCAGTCATAGGGAAAACATCAATAAGAGAGAAAGAAGGAAAGAAGGAGAGAAAGAGGAAAGAAAGAAAAAGAGACAAAGGAGAAACAAAGGGAGAGACAAAGGGAGAAAGAAAGGAAAGAGAAAAAGAAAGGAGAGAAAGAAGGAAAGAAGGAAAGAAGGAAAGAAAGAAAGAAAGAAAGAAAGAAAGAAAGAAAGAAAGAAAGAAAGAGAAAGAAAGAAAGGAAGGAAGGAAAAAAAGGAAGAAAGAAATAAAGAGAAAGAAAGAAAGAAAAAGAAAGGAAGGAAGGAAAAAAAGGAAGAAAGAAAGAAAGAAAGAAAGAAAGAAAGAAAGAAAGAAAGAAAGAAGAAAGAGAAAGAAAGAAAGGAAGGAAGGAAAAAAAGGAAGAAAGAAATAAAGAGAAAGAAAGAAAGAAAAAGAAAGGAAGGAAGGAAAAAAAGGAAGAAAGAAAGAAAGAAAGAAAGAAAGAAAGAAAGAAAGAAAGAAAGAAGAAAGAAAGAAAGAAAGAAAGAAAGAAAGAAAGAAAGAAAGAAAGAGAAAGAAAGAAAGAAAGAAAGAAAGAAAGAAAGAAAGAAAGAAAGAAAGAAAGAAAGAAAGAAAAAGGAAGGAAGGAAAAAAAGGAAGAAAGAAAGAGAAAGAAAGAAAGAAAGAAAGAAAGAAGAAAGAAAGAAAGAAAGAAAGAAAGAAAGAGGAAGGGAGGAAGGAAGGAAAGAACTCTCACTTATCTATTTGGAATTCTGCTGCCAGGGTATGATGCAAATCTTATTCAAAGACATCTCCCATTATAAGCTTTCCTCATTTCCTGCATTTGAAGACCTCTCCCATTTTGGATGACATTAACATAACTCCATTCTCCAATGAACACAAAACACTCTGCTAGCTCAACATCGCATCCCCATCCCATTTAACAGCACAATCACACTTCGATATCATGCACGGTTGCCTGTAACAACAGTCATACTCTTACCACCACGTTCAATTTGGAGAGGAAATAGAGAACGTGGAGGCCAAATTCCTCTGTAGATTCCAGCTTCCTCTCCTCTACCTNTTAGCTCAACATCGCATCCCCATCCCATTTAACAGCACAATCACACTTCGATATCATGCACGGTTGCCTGTAACAACAGTCATACTCTTACCACCACGTTCAATTTGGAGAGGAAATAGAGAACGTGGAGGCCAAATTCCTCTGTAGATTCCAGCTTCCTCTCCTCTACCTCTTTTCCCCACCTCCTCTCCACCACAGACCTTCCTCCTCCACCCCAGTAGTGCTCAATCATACATACACAGCCACGCACACACGCACACCACCTCCCTTTTCAGTTTCCAGTGGGACTTAGTGACGGGTGTCGTGTCCTTGCTGTGAACACCTGTAAGGCTCAGAGACTGGAGGCTCAGCTGGAGATCATGAGTAAAAATCACGGCATTCAAGTGATAACATGAGATGTTGCAAGGCTACAGATACAATATTAATTATTTACCAAAAAAATGAGTTGCACCTGCATTCGAATGTAACCTTATCAAATAAAATTTATAGCATGCAATTGATTTTCAGCTTCTTTATCACATGTTTGTCTCTTAAAACAATTATGTTACAAGGGGCTCCCTCAGATAATAAATCCTTATGTTTAACTTCCATTTTCCATCCTAACCAGGCTCCTGTAAAACTCATCTGACATGTTTGTAGAGAACTTTATCCAAAGAGTCCCAAAGGCTTTGCAGATTTCATTCTATCAGAGGGAAGGGAGTAAATTATTCACTTTACAGAGAGTTGTAAATAATGTTTCCTAGCTACTTCAGTCAACTACCTCTACTGGTGGGAAACTACATCAGGCTCTTCCAGCCAACAGCCAACATGGTTCAAACCAACATCAACTCTAAGCTTTCAGGACCCAGAGAGACTAAACCTCCTCTCCCATGCCACGCCTCTATCCGACTTTTCTGTTTCCAATCACAAACCTCTTTGCTCTGATTTTATTTACCAAGTCAAAGGTGGGAACAGAAAATAAGAATTGATGCAATAATGGTTGGTCCTGTTACGTTGAAATGTTCATGTCATTTCCAAGAACAAATCTCCATTCCATCTTAATAGACTCCTTTTGCCATCCATCCCCAAACTAATACCTGCATACTACTGTGGGCCACAAATAGAAGCAAAACTGAAAGAAGGAGCAGGATTGATCAAAATAAAATAGTGTCTACTGGCAGATAATACCTGCATATAGGCATTGTAGCAGCCATGAGAAAATCATAATGAAACACCAGAGAAGACAGGAAGAAATCTAGGAGATCTGTAGAAAGGACCCAGTGAGATAGCCCTTAAAAACTTTTGTATAGTGAGCACTGCTTCTTCTCAAAGAGGCAACATGAATCATCCCATTTTTGCTCAAGAAAAACAGAGGACTGCATCCTTTGACTGTCTTGTGTGCTGGAAGACGCAACAAAAACCTCTAGATTCCTTCAATCAACCAACATTAGTAGCACTGGGCTAGGCATGATAAGGGTATAAACATATACAGCCCCAGCCGAGAAGGTGATCCACTGTACATGACTTTCTGTTTTCTATCTTCTTCCTAGACTTCTCTGGACAGTATCTTGAAGATATTTTTAATTTATTACTAGGAACACATACATATATGCCAAATATTCTCTTTAATGTTAACATTACTTACGCCATAGTAATAAATATATGCAGAACCGCAAATAAACATCTTTACAGATGAAGAATCAATGCACTAAATGTTCCAGCTTCGCTGTAGAATCTCATCAATCCAGGAGGAGCTTATTGCTGTGTATATGCCAAATCAATAAAAAATACACCTTAAAAATACCTATAAAATAGACTGCTATAGAACAGATCCTGTGAGACTACAAGAACCAATTACACAGCACAATTATAGAGCACAGTACCAACGACAAGTAGTTATCTTAACTGCCCATGAAAAATTATGGGATGTTTGATGCTAACTTCCTCCCCATTACATCTTTCTCAAGCAAAATCCAATATCAAGAAGTGTATTTATAGTACTTTATTCACATATTCTGGCACTGTCACCAAAATTGAGATTTTCAGTGCTGAATAGAACTAATGGGTTCATTAAAGAATCGTATTCAAAGCGTGAGCTCCTTTTGGTCCCAAGTAGGACATTACTTGAGGCTGCAGAAAACCATGTTGCATGCTTAAAGAAGTGGTTTGCACTCCTAGGCCCACATCGTTATATCCTTTCCTGGGACCCTAGGACTTTCTTTGGCCCTGCTTTGACACAGGTGTGAGGAAAGCACTGTTTCAACACTGTCGTATACACTATTCACATTGTGCTTTCTTTAGTCTCCAGAATGTAAAGTTGGAGATTCCCAGGGTAGCCTGACCTCTCCCTAGCATCTGGCACAGCCCCCATGCCTGAACAACTGCCTGTATGGCCAAAAGGAACAGAAAGGAAAGAAAAATAGAGACAGCCAAGACCAGATATCCCTTCAAAGAGCAGAAGAGAAGCTTACCGTTCCGAGGAGAAAGAACACGGTGACATCCGTGCTATGGGTCCCTCTACATGCCAGCCTGTTGGGAGAGATGGTGTCATGTGTCATGAGCACTAAAGGCGATAGAGTATCAGATGGAGAAAATATCCTGGCTGCTCCAGAAAGGAGAACACTCCAGAACTGAACAGCAGCTAAAGACCAGGGGAATCCAAGGAATTGTGCCCTTATTAGGCATAATGAGTAGCAAAGTGATGTCCACCCAGTGGATTAGCACACCGCTCAAGACTGCTGAAAACAGCTGAGAATAATCTAACCAGGAAATAGCCAAGCCAGAGTTGCCACAGTGACGTTGAGAGAGACTTTTTTTTTTAAAAGAACTTCTTTATACACATTCTCCCTTTTTTGTTTGGGTTTTGGGTTTTGTGTGTGTGTGTGTGTGTGTGCATTTCATTTTTGCTCTAGAAAGTATTACGCTATATCTGAAGATAAATTAGATGTTTTACATTTTGCCATGATTAAATAACGATTTTGTGTGAACATAACCCAAGTATTTCACTGGCTTTGTTTGGGTTTTGTGTTCATACCATGCCGAAAGCGTGCACACTGCAGAGCTGCACAGAAAACCGACTATAGGGACGGGAGTAAGGAGATTCTGCAGGTGAGAATTACAAGTCTTTTCAGGATCAGGGCCCCAAACTGCGCACCTGAGGGGTGCACCTCCTTTATGGAGGTGGTGGGACATACTCAGACCTTCCCCCAGTATCTTCAACGGTTCAGTGATTTGCACTCATGTATTTTACTCTGCTCCATCCTTACCCCAGCAGAGCCTAACTAGGAAGTAGGTGTCCTCCTCAGACACACACCCAGCTCTGCTAAGCACTTACTGGACAAGACAGGCCTAGGAGGTTATGCTGCAATTGCCACAGATGCTTCTATGTGCTCCTCCTGCACGGGACAGCTGTGGGCTCACTCCACCTGGGGACCCGTGGGCAGCCACCACCCAGAACATGGCCAGTCACGGGGGCAAAGGGAAAGAATGCATGAGGATCATGGAGGCCGCCACAGGAAGTGACTAACTTGTGTCCCTCTTGCATGTCATTGGTAGGAGTCAGCCCTGTAGTCACACCTGACTTTGAGGAGGCCCAAAGCAGAGGGAGCAATCTGTGTGAACAGCCCTGAGGGTCATCACCAAGACAGAGAGATTCTGACCTCAGCCCGAAATCTGTGTGAAGCTAAGTGCTCCTCACTAGGTCAGATGTGGATATCTAGAAATGGCCACGAGGAATGGAATCCTGATGCTGACTGCGATGCAGAAGGGGCTAGATCAGGGCTTTTCAAAAGTCACCTGGAGTCCATTAGAGAACAGCCATCACCTTCGTAATGTTCACTGAACGAACCTCAGGTTGTAATTTCTGGGGGAACCACTGAGCCGATGGCTTCCTGAGATGCTTCCCCATCCCACCTCCCCCAAGTCCTCCATTCTAACAGTCTGTTATTTGGGTATAGAAATGACCCCCCTCCCCGGCCAATATTTGCTCCTAGATCTAACCCCCAGGGCCGAGTCCCACAGACTAGTATCACATCACTGCCTCCTGAGTGTTTATAGGTCCCCTGCAGCCAAGGCTTCCCAATGCCTGTGACTTCTCACGCGTGGTAGCTGTTCATGCGGCAAACATCTTAAAGGAAATCATCCAGATGAGACATCTTCCTCATTACAGTCTATCACTTACTGAGAAAAGAAAGAAGTATGTAAAGCATCATTATTTTTTTTTCCTGAAGGTGGCTGGAATTCCGATCTCCTCCTAATAAACATGCATCCATTAGGTTGCTTCATAAATGAATGTTTTGTCTTTGTCATTCTTGCTACAGCAAATTCTCCTCCTCATTTCTCTTTTACTGAGCTTCTCTAGAGAAAGTAGTTTGGGGAACTCCATCCTTATTAGACGCACATCAAGCAGACTCTGTTCACTCGACTTTGGCTTTTCTTTCATGGTATCAGGGGCAGGATATTATTTGCAAGCAGCCAAGGTAATTACCAACCAGCAGGGTCCAATTGTTTTCAATTAAAAGCTTTACTGCAGTCTTCAGTTTTTAATACCATTGTGGCCATCTGCTTTCACTGAAGATCTACCAGCCAGAAGCCCAGGCCACATCTTACTGCCATTAACTCCTAAGAACCATTTTCCTCCAAAATGAAGAAACTCAATAATCCAGGGAAAATATGGGACTAGCCCATTGCATCTTTGGTGACCTCAGGAAAGCTAGAGTATAGAGCTCTAGAAGGTCAATTCTCAGAAAGAAAGCTCTTCCTCCTCCCACCCGACGTACTAGATAATTGACTAAATTCTCTGCCTCATTTCAACAAGGGATGCTCAGGTTTCACTGTTCCACTTCCCATTTTCCATCCAGCTCAAGATTCTATAGCTCTAGTATAAAAAGTCTTTGAACTGCAATTTCATCAGACGTACCGTTTTGGTAACAATACTTTTCATTGTTGATATTCGATATCAGCCCAACTCTGCATAGCTCACTATAACCCAAAATCTAGGTGGGTATAATTGTAAAGAGCCACCCAGGCTACCTAATGGATGCTACAATAGAAGGTATTTTAACTGTTTTCATAATTTTGAGCATGGGCTCCATTTCTGAAGTCACATTGTTAGAAACTAATGGAGGTGTTTTATGGACTTACAAGGAGTGACAGGCCAAGGTCTACACTTGGAGTT
This sequence comes from Ailurus styani, assembly GCA_002007465.1. Taxonomy (NCBI): domain Eukaryota; kingdom Metazoa; phylum Chordata; class Mammalia; order Carnivora; family Ailuridae; genus Ailurus; species Ailurus styani. The sequence goes on from LNAC01000025.1 coordinate 1,081,225, forward strand.
TCCCACTAGTTTACACTGCAAATTGGCTCCATCAAAACCATTTGTACAGCTTGATTTCCCTTACCTCCTCTACAACAGGAGTTCTGCAGTTCCAGATGCTCATGGCCACAGCCCGGGCCTGGCCAATAAGGTGGACATGTAAGCCCCAGAGAAGAATCCTTTCCCAACTGAAAAAGGCAAAGCCTTGCATAGAGAAAGCATTGGACCCTTCTGATCCCTTTCCCTTTGTCTCTTTTCTGCATGTTTCTTGGACTGGGAGTCTGAAGGAGCAGCCGCCATCTTGTGACCATGGGTCAGTAAGCTGAGGACAAAGGCATGAATACTAAGGATGGTTGAGCAGAAATTCAGAAGGAACCTGAATCTTGAATGGCACAGGGCCAGCATTAGGCTGCTGCCACCCAGAATTCTGAAATGCGAGGCAAAAAAAATCACCATATTTTTTCTTTCATTTTCTTTCATTTTTTTTCAATGAAATGAGGACCCCAATGAAGGGTCATTCCTCAGCTGAAGCTCCAAGACCACCGTGCACTTGGCAAGGTACCCTTTCTCCAAATGAGATGGTGGGAAGCACAGATCAAAATGGAGCATCCTATCAACCTCAAAGTTCGACCATGTGAAATGCCTCCTACTGACCCACCCTGGGCATGCAGTCTAAGTGAGGAATAAACCTGTGCTCGAGAAGTCAGAGTCATTTGTCAGAGCAACATACCCTATCCCACCCTCTAGATGATGTAGAAATATCAAGTTGGAGAAAAGGACCTACGAAAAGACCAGAATTCTTGCTAAGGAATTTTTAAGCAGATATGCCAAGGAGTGTCTCAAAGACTGAAGGACAAGAGCAGGTTGCCAAACTCTGCTGCACATTGCATTCACTTGGGGAGCTTGTAATAACCCTGATTCCCGGGTCAACACCCCCATACAAATTAAATCAGAATGGCCAAGGGTAGGCACCATGCATCAGAATGTTATAAAGATGTCCAAGGAATTCCAATGTGTAAGAATGTTTGAAAACTGTTCAAAGTCTTTATTCTTAATTAAAAAAATAACACTTTTTTGGTGAGTATGGAAGTATTTATTTCAAGGAGTGGCTGGCCATTGAGAGGGATGCCATCAAGCCCAAGAGACTTCTGGAAGAGCAAGTTAGTCAATCCACATGGTCCAGATAGAAAGGGAGAGGCCCCCTCCCCACACCATGCTGTAACACCAGCTTAGTCCATCTCTTAAGGGACTCCACTGTGTAGCTCCCATTACCTAGCAAGTTGAAAAGTCAACAAAGTACAACAGCATCTTTCTCAAGGATTCACATATTGCCTATGAGCCCTGGGATCAATTTTATAAAGGAGCTTCCCAAACACGTACAGCCCATTGATCCTGCCACCCCTTGCTTTATCACCTGGGTTATCATCTGAGAGTCCTGGTACTTTGCCCACAGGGTTGGGTCTCAGTCTGGGCCCCAGAAAGGAGCACAGCAGGCCATGTCTGCAGTTAGTAGTTGGTCTTGGATCCAAAGAACTGCCTCACTCGGCAACTTGCCTCTGCCTTCACTCAGAAATGTCACACCGGAGATCTCATTGTATTGACGTTCTTTCTAGAAAAGGACAAAGTGAGACAGTAGATAAAATTTTTAAGTTCTTCACACACAGTTTGCCCCCAAAATACCCCCAAACTTTTTTTCACAAGGCTTCTGGCAAACATGAGTAGGGCCAGCTCTGGAGAAGGGCCTGGAGAAGTCCCAGGGGAGCCTGAGAAAAACAAGCCCCAGGAGCCCTTCGGAGGCCTGTTTCTGATGAACCTACACACACAGCCCTCAGTGCGCCAGTCCTCTGTCCTCCCCCATCTGCCTTCCCACCCCAACGCCCAGCAGGCTCTCCTGTCGGGCCTTTGCGGTTATTCAGGACGCTGCGCACGGAGCAGAGCAATCAGACGCTTTCTCCTCAGATGGCTTGGCTGATGGCCACTTCCTGTGGTTGTCAAATGAAAAAAGAGAAACTAGCATCTCCCCAGTGACTTATTGTATCACTTCCCGTATCTGACTCTCTGGCAGCCGGTATAATTTAGCATCACTCGTAAATTAAGAGCCTCTTGCAAGGGTGCCACAGCTGAGCCCTCCACCCCATTTCGCTGATTATAAAGAAACCTTGCCAGGACTTCCATTATGAATAGTCATTTCCTAAAAGGTAACTCCAACAACACTGACATCTAGTCATACATTAAAGGAATGAACAGACGTTATATACCCAGCCTGTATACCTCTGAGCTCATTCTGAAGATTAAAACGACTTCCTCTGATGTTTCCCGGTGCATGCTGTGCCCGTGACGTCAGCTCTTAGCATGACCCCCCGCAAGACCTTCTCTTTCACACCCAGCCAGGCTTCCAGCCTCCGGGCCATCCCCCACACGGTTTCTTATCTCCTGGCTTGCCTGGTCTCCCTTTCCCTCACTACCCGGCCTGTGAGAAGTCAGGGTGAGCTCAAATTCTTGCACATCGCCCGACTCCTCCGGTGTCCCATGCTGCTGGAGCTGCACAAATCTGTGAGAGCTTCTGCCCCTCAGGGCAGGGGTGCAAGTCGGGCAGGCTCCCCAGGGCAGGTGCACAGGTGGAGAAGGCTTCCCGGGGCAGGTGCACAGGCAGGGTAGGCTCCCCAGGACAGGTGTAGGCTCCATAGCTTTGTGCTGCGTGTTCATCATAGTGTTGATGTTGGCAGAGATTCCCCTCTAGCACCGCTGGTACATGGGGAGAAAAGACTCTCTCGATGCCACAAGTGGTTCTATGTTTGTTTCTGTCTTATTTTTTTGGGTTATTTTGTTTCCTCAGTGTTGAATCGTGAACAGGCACCAGATTTGGAGTCCAATGGCCCAATTTTCATGCCAGCTTTGCTTCATACAGTGTGGCCCCAGAGCCCTGCTGGGAAGTGAGCTGAGCTTTAGCAAATCCCAATCTCTCTGACCCTCATTTTCACAATCTGTAAAATAGAAAAAGTATCACAAAATCTATACTCACAGGATTATCATAAGAATCAGTGAGATTCATATGTGAAAATACCTTACAAAATGAAAATGTAGTAGCTGTCGTTACTGCTAGAAATAGTGAGAATGGACTAACCAACCCAGTTCCCACCATGACTTCACTATTTCTGAGCCACTTTTCTCAGACAAGAGTCTTCATACCTCAGGGTCTTCGCCCAACTCGTGGCTCTTTCCCATTTGTTCTGCAGATTAAAATGAGATGATACAGGGCACTTGGATGGCTCAGTCGGTTAAGCATCTGCCTTTGGCTCAGGTCATGATCCCAGGGTCCTGGATCAAGTCCCACATCAGGCTCCCTGCTCCTCTGTGAGCCTGCTTCTCCCTCTCCCTCTGCCTTTCTCTTTCTCTCTCATGAATAAATAAATAAAATCTTTAAAAAAGATGAGATGATACAAAATATACACAACAGTCCTTGGCAAAAAGTAAGAGCTTAGCAAATGACAACGGCTTTTATTTTTATTGTTAGTATTATTATTATTATTATTTAAATAGGACAAGCAGCTAAAAGACTTGTCCGAGAAAAATAAATGAGGTGCCACATATTGTATTTTATGGGTCTCAAAAAGAAAAGATCAGAGAAGCAGACTTTTCACATTTCTAAAATGACTTTGATTCAGAAATAAAGACCAGTGCTTGATAGCTCCAGAATATTGTCTAGCGGATTTGGGAACTCTGAAAAAAAATAGGAGAACAGCTGACACACTACAGCTTAAATGTAATCAGTTGCTGAAATTGCTCTGCAATTTGTTTCAGTGTTTTTCTGTGGATTGCTTTTTTTAACCATACATGTGTCCTAAATATATAATTATATGGCAGAATATAATAGCTCGTTTAGAGTTATTGAGGTCTATTATATAATCCAATAGGACCATGGGGCGGGGTTTGGAGAGGAGCGGTGGTGATTAACTTGAACGAGCACCAACCATGAGCACGGCTAGATGGTCACAGACGGTCTTGGTATGGGTTTTCTTCGAGCCTGTGCCAGTCTCCCCCAAGACAGATCGTTTTCGTACCCAAACTGCATTGTCTTAAATCGATGTTATATGTTTGTTCAAAAGATCAAAGAAGCCTCTATGTAAAACTTCTTGGGGACAGAATACAAGTATGTGTGTCTGTGTGCGTGTGTCTGTCTGTGCGTGTGTGTCTGTGTGTCTGTCTGGAGCGTATGTGTTCCAAAATGCTAACAAGTGTGTTTGGGACATAGCAGACACTTAGTTTTTCAAGGAATAAATAAATAACCCAAATGCCCCCCTTTCCCTGGACACTTCCTCTTGCACCAATCCATGAAAAGCGCGCATGTGTGTGGCTGCTAGGCCAGACAGGAAAACATCCTTTTTCTACCACCCTGACTTGGGTTTTAAATAGAATTGGCCAGAGCCATGATCTTCTAGTAGAGTTAATCACCTTGTCAATATATCCCTGTTGATTAACTGATGGATTCAAAGAAGGCTTTTTGTCAATTTCCATTTCTACTGGATAGTTTCTCTCCCTTCAAGACAAATTAGTCAGGGCATTAGAGACCATATACTCAAAATCCACTACTTAATTTGTTTTTAATCCCGAGAAAAACCAGGACTAATGAAGGCTCCAGGATGCTGTAAACATCGGACTCCTAACAGTCACGGCCCCAGGCCAGAAGCACCTCAGGCCACCATTCTCCTGGGCTTCTCTAAGAGTGCTCTCAGGGTTCAGTCATAGGCAAGGAGTCCAGTCTGCTCATCCAAGCTGATTTAAAGTGATCTGGTCGATCTTAACTTCCAGGGACTTAAAGTTTGTGAAAAACCACATTTCATCCAAAATACATTCATCTACCTAAGGGACAGCCCCATTACTTCAACAGAAAACCGTCACCCACAGAGGCCAGGGGAGAACATGAAGGATGCTTATGTGTGGGCCAAAATGCAGCACAGACCGCTCCAGAATGTCTGTGTTTGCAGCCACTGACAGAACTTTCTTGTCAGGCCTGGTTGTCTCTCACCTCCCAAAGATTCATCCCTCTCCAAGATTTGACAAGGTGTCTGTCTTCTCTCTGAAATTTACAGGAACCTTCAGGAATTCCCAGATGTCTGTGACCCACCAAGGGTTTCATGTTGGATTTTGTACTCTAAGGAATTTCAGCCAAACATTAGGTTCTGGGATCTAATTTTCAAGACCCTTATTCTCCAGGGTATAAAGTAGGACCAGTCCTGACCACTTAGTACCCACTGTCCCCCCAGAAAACCGGGCAACCACAGCATGGTCTACATGCTCATGGCTTTTAGCTTGCTTCTTGTCACTGGAAAGGAGCCGTCCTGCTACCAAGAGGGGCTGTGGGTCTAAATCTAGTGAAGGCAGCCAGGAATAAGGAGGGACAGAGGCCATTGTGTGGAGGCCACATGTCTGGGCAAGAATGTTTCTACTGCAGAGGAAACATGACTAAAGTAGGAGAGAGGGGAGCCCTCTGAAACCAGTGGTAGGGGTCTCAGGACATGAAGGGACAGAGCTCGATTCACATGATGGCTCAGTGAAGGGAGCAGGCTCAGAGGAATAAGGAGACATGGAAGGAAAATGTCCTGGTGAGAAAGAGCATTGAGCCTTCAGTCTTTTCATGGTGCCCTCAAAATATCCCAACATTGATTTGAATCCAATTGGCATTCAGCTGTCACCCTATCCCCATGATGGCACTTTGACAAAACGTTCCATCCCCTCCTCCAGCCGTTTCTTGCTTCAGTCTTGCACTCAGTGTCCCTCACTTCTCTCCAAAATAAACCTTCCGCTCCAGCCAGAACTGGCTGCTTCTCTCTGACAGCTGAACTCTGCTCATGCTCCCACGAGTCAGCAGGGTTGGCATGACAGCTGCTGCAGACTTTTGTGATTTGTCTTCAGGGCCCATCCAGACCAGCTTGTCACCCAGGAAGCATTAACCATCAGAGCCGGGGGACCCGACAGTACTGGGTGCCACCACCCCCCAGCCCCTACTGCCAAAACAGGCCTCCTTGACCTGTTCTTGCAGTTTTCTCTGCCAGGAACACCATCCCTCATTTTCTCCACCAAAATCTTACCACCTCCCAAGTCTCAACACCGATCCCACCTCCTCCAGGAAGTCGTCTCTGCTCCGCCAGAGCAGATGGGCTCTCTCATTCCCATGAATGCCTGCAAGCCCTACTGATCAGGAAAAGGAAACTTTCAGCTTAGCCAGTAATACCAGAGCCTCTACTGGGAGCTGGATGCTCTGCTAAGTGCCTTGCAGTAGAACTAATTTAATCCTCAGGGTGGGTACTGCTAATCCCCTCCATTCACAGTGAAGAAAACTAAGGCACAAAGAGGACAGTTAACATGCCCAGGGTCACCACTGATAGGTAGCTGAGCTGGGATCGAACCCCAGCACAGTGACCCTTGAGTTTGTGTTCTTCAACCCACCCCACACTGCCTGCTGAGACTGCTCTCCTCTTTCTCCTTCAGTGACCACTCAGCCAGCATAGCCTTGCTCCAGCTTCCGGTTTTGTTGCTTTAGGTGCCCGTGGTATTACACCAACAGGCTGCCAGTCCCCTGAGGGCAGCTGCCATGACTCAGACTTCAGAGGGATGGACAAGAATCCATGCCCTCCTGCCTTGGGGGACTCTGCTCCAGCCATCTCTGTTTTGCTTTCAATCCACAGCATAACCAATATTTCTGCAGAGGATTTCTTCAAACGTGTCCCTCCTGAGGCCAGGGGTAAACAGTGAAACAGCTCAGAGTCATGGAATGTGTATCTCAGGAGCGAGGGGACAGTGTGTGCTTCTAGTAGATGGTGGGTTTCAACCCTTTTCCACACCTTCCCTTCCTGGCTCACAGGCTGTCCACCTGAGCAGGAGAAAGAATTTCTGGGTTGGGAGACATTTCTGTTCCGAGAGTAACATCAGTCTGCTCAAGATTAGAGACTCAGCCACATCCAGGCTACAGCCCATCTGCCCAAAGTAAGTGGTGGACCCCTGCATTCCGCACATCTCTGGGGGCTACAGCTGCCCAACATGGGGGTGTCGGCATGAGGTTCTGATCCTTGAGCAGGACTGAGCTGCTCTGGGGACGCTAGCGGTCCACATAGGACGGCAGGGGAGTCCCAGTCAGGACAGGGGCTTGTGAACACAAGAGACATGCTGGGTAGGACAGGCACGGCAAGTCCACAGCGAGGCGGCACAGCCCCTCTGTTAGCCCGTGGGGTTAAGGAGTTTTATCCTGCAACTGATTCTACCAAATTCACCAGTTACCACCATTTACCAAATGGAATTGGATCACATCAGAAAGAGAGCAGGAAATAGGGACTGTGAATCAAAGATCATCCCCACCACAGGCCCCACTTCTCCTTTGACCTCTACTTGACATTTGCTTCATGATTTAATTTACCTTTTCTAATTCACCTTTCTCTCCCTTGTTTACCTGGATCCCATTTGGATCAAGCTGCTGCATTCTCATTACTCAAGTCAGAGGTCTAAAGGAAGTATATGAGCTTTGAATTCCTGCCAGCAGGGCCATATCTGTTCCAGTTCATTCGCCATAAAATCATGAATCAGCCTGACCCACACTGACTTGCTCCAGTTACAGCACGCATTAGCAATGGGGAGAAGATTCAGAGATACGGAAAGGAGTAATACTACTGGCTAAGCTTCACTCCCCTTCAAGGACAAAAAGAGATCTGCACCCCGGCTTCTCTTGGCTTGAGCCCTGTTAGAACCAAAACCAAGGAGTCCTCTCACAGCCTTGTTGGGACCCAGAGAGGAAATGCCAGTGGAGGGAGAGCTTCCATGCCCCTTCATCTCTAATGACTCTTCCCAAACCCCTCTATCTGCTCTGCCCCTGAAGAGAATACAGTTTTAAAGTCAGTCCCCACCAACCCAACCTTCCCAGTGCTTCCCTGTCACCAGAGCATGAAGCTGGCTGGACTGCCGTCTGCGGAGACACGTCTGCTCGTGCCCCTTCCAGCGAAGCCCTACGTGAGAGCGAAGAACCGACCATGGAAGGGAAACAACTTCCCCTCTGCAGCCTGCGACCTCAGCTGGCTGGGAGTCAGGCCATTCACCGCAGTGCAGAGCTGAAAACGGCCAAAGCTTCTGTGGCCCCAGACGAGGCAGTGAGAACAGGTGGCTCCACAGAAGGACAGCGTCGGCATGAGGAAAGACTGTACCCCCAACCCCGTTTCAGTTACCTTTCCATATGAGTCCTTGGGCAGAGCAGGGGAACCAACCCAGCAGGCAAAATCAGAAGAAGGGTGCTGCCTTCCAGCCATGCCCATTTTGTTCAGATGCCCTCCAGGGGGTGGGGGATGGCAGGGAGGACAAGCAAGAATCCCAGGCTGGAAACGATCCAGGTGAGATCCCTGGCCGTCACCTCACACATGGAACTGGAAGAACAAATAGGCCTGTAGGTTTGTGAGTGAATGTCATTGCCAGAGAGACAGACAACTGGCCAGCCAAATCTGACCGATCAACCGGTTTGAAATCCTTGAGTCTTTAAACCCACAGGAACTGGGCCATAAAGCCGTTAGTCCCCGAAAAGGGCATGGTGTGAGATAGCCACTGTTCAGGTGCCCGTGGTGGATGCTAGGCAAGGGCAAACCTCCCAGGGAGCCTGGTGGACAAGGGAGCCGGTTACTCCCAGAGAGCAGAACCAGCTGTGTCTAGGGGCGACCAACACTTGGTCTCCAGCAGCATCTGAGCTCACAAGGCATCAGTAATTCTTGTGGGTGTCTTCATCCTTCCTTTGTCCAGTGGGAGTTTTTGCTGAGGTTCCTCTGCATGTATATCCCACTTACAGAGGGCATTAAGTGGGAGGATAAGCAGGAACTTTAAGCTGGACGCAGGAAGTGGATTGGAGACCACAGTTCTCTTTCTTAGGAAGGAGCAGATGTTCCCTGTGTGGGGGCAAAAAGAAAGTACAAGGATGTTTGGGTTGCCAGGAGTGAGAATTGTGACAGAGACTCTTAGCTGCCACTTAATGTCTATATTCCCTTTCTTCTGCAGAAATAGAACCCACAATTCCTAGGCGGGAACAGGACCCAAGAATAAAGACCACACTTCCCGGTCCCTGTATCTCTGGCCAGGTAACTAAGCTATGGCCAAAAGTATGTGAACAGCAATGATGTATGAAACACACAACTTACATCCTCTCTTTCCCCATCACATCTTCCCCAAAAGCCAGAGTAGGGAGGCTTTTGGTAGAATATGGCAGAACACTGTGGACGTTGCAAGACAGAACAACAGTTTAGAGACAGAGCCGTGGAGCAGAAGGAACCCAGGCACCTGACACCTCAGAGCTGTGGCAATAACCCTGGACCATTTATGCTGGACTCTTATATGGAAGAGAAACAACTTGTGTATGCTGCCATCTCTGACTCCAGCAGCCAAACTTGCTCCATCTAACAGAGTATGAAAGAAAAAATTAACTCAATCTCCAAGAGGGAAGAGGGAGGGGAGGGAGGAAAGGGAGGAGAGAGAGGGAAAGAGGGGAAGGAAGGAAGGGAGAGGAGGGGAGGAGGGGAGAAAAGGAGTGGAGGGTATAAGATCCAACATCCAAGTAATAAAAGTCCCAGAAAAGACAGAACAGAGAAGAGAGGAGAGGAAATCATCAACGAGATAATGCAAGACATTTTTTTCAAAAAATGGACACACGTTATAAAGTGAAAGGACCCATTCAGTACCCAATGCTGTGGTGAAAACAGATTCCCCCAAAGGCACATCAGCCTACAATTACATTCCTAGGGACAAAGAAAATTTCCTATAACCTTTTAGGGAGAAAATTAAAAACAGGTATCACAGGAAGGATCAAGAAATCCAAATGTCATCAAACGTCTCACCAGCCATACTGTAAGCTGAAACAAATCCTTCACAATTTTAATGGAAAATCATTTCTAACCTAGAAGTTGGTAGCGAGCCAGAGTAGTCATCAAGTGTGAGGGTGGAACAAAGATTTTCAGACAAGCCAGTTCTCTGAAAATGCCCCTCCTGCTAGTGCAAACTCAGGAAGTAACAGGAAGACGTTCATCCAACAAGGATTGAAGTGAAAAAGCAGAAGACATAGCTGGGTTCTGTGAAAACACAGATCCAAAACAAGAAAGAGGCAAGGTAATTTCCAAAAGGCAACAAAGGACAACTCAAAAATGACAGCTTTGTGGCTGAGCTGGAGGACATCGGTCTGGACTAGAATGGTTCAGAAGTCTCCCGAGGTTTGCTGAAGATGAAGCGGATGAACTACCCAATGTGTCTGAAGAGAGTGAGAGATTCATGCCAGTGGGAGAGAGCGTGGGCTCCATTGGCAACAAGGATGTAGCACAGGAAGTAGATGCAAGAACCATCGCCTGAGGGTATGTGCGTGTGCGGCGGGCTTGGACTGGGGGAGTGTGAAAAAAAAATAAATCTTCATCTTCCAGAGCAGAAAGTCAATAAATAATGCCTAACACTAAAATAAAATGAGAAATAATAATGTAAGCATTTTTCTTTTTAGAGAAACAAAAGTCAATGCCAAAAGAATCAGCTTAAAGGGTTAGAAGTGGCTGTTTCTGGGGAAAGGACAATGAGGAGGACATTGTTCTGTTTGACTCTATGCATATATATGATTCTGGTTTAAAAAAAAACAGGAAAGAAAAGAAGAAAAAGGGAGGGAGGGAAAGATAAAGATAAAGCAAAAGAGAAGAGAAAAGGAAAAGAAAGAAAAGAAAAGCGATATCAGCCATGGGGAAAGAGGTGGCCACAGTGTGCGAGGCGAGGGAGAGGAGGGTGGGGATGGGCTGATGCGGGAGGTGGGAAATCAGCATCCAGGTAGGTGGGAAGAGGTCCAGTCCAAGAGGCCAAGTCAGGTGGTAAACGAGGGTGTCATCACATAAAAGCTTGGAGGAAGTCTCCAAGCCTCCCTAGAAGTCCTCTGAGAATAACTTCTAGACTTGTGTTTGGTTCCAGGTACACCATCTGCTTACAAAGACTTCGTTTTCACAGTTTGATACTGCGGCCTCAAAGGTAATCAGTGCACTTAAAAAAAAATGGAATGAACATGAAAACATATTCAAACATATACTCCTGAAATTTCCAATGAAGATTGAGTCAATTAGGAAGATCCTATCTTGGCCCTGTTTTCACTCATTTTGAAGTTCCTTAGGGGAAGACGAAAGAAAATTTTTCTGAAAATGAAAAGAAAATATGTTCCTAGTTAATATGTCACGATTGTAATTAATAACAGATTGAATGTTCAAAACTGGGATTGAAGAGGACTACCTGTTTATATTTAAGACTCCTTATTTATATTCAAAGGTAAATTACCAGAAACTTCATTCTTTAAAGTAGCATCTGTTTTGTGACAGTTCATTCTTATTTAATAAACTTTATGTATTTTTCAAGGGTGAAAGCTAAGATTCCATTACATTCTTCTGTTGTGGCAGAACCACCTTGTGACACAGAAAATAAGCTTTGAGAAAATACATCTAAAGTAAATGAGACAAAGGATTCAATGAGATTTTTTTCATTTTGACGCATTTGTACAGATGACAGCAAGTAATTCTTGAAATTATATGTTTCCTCTTTAACACACTGAGCTGTAAAGGGTCCTAACTCACTATATCAGAAGCTGTAATCAGAATGGACTTATTACATCCACAGGGGTAGCACCGAGAGCCACCAATAATAAGGGAAGGGCAGCCATCGATAGGCATTCGCGGGCTACCAATCACAACCCTTAAGTAGGCAATACCAGGTACTAGGAGAAATAAGAAATGCTGTCCTGTCCACAAACTCATACTCAGGTAAACATGCACAAACTCTGTTATGACTTGAGTGGTAATGATGCTGTCATGAAAACTATCAAACAGGCCTTGAATTCAAGTTTATAATTAAATTAAATTTTAATTTCTAAATACCAGAAGGGTTTAAAGAAAAGCTCAAGAATGGCTTTCAAGTGTTATAAAAATGTCCTTATAAATAATGATATAGTTATCCCTTTTGACCTGTTAAAAAATAAATTATATTATTAGAACTCCTAGTGTGAAACCATTATGTATTCTTGGAACAAACCCTACCTCATTATGATTATGTTTTAAAGGCACCCTATTGAAATTACTCAACATATTTCTATTCATAAGTAAGATTGGTCTGTAGTTGTTGCTTGTGCTATTATGGTTTTTATTGATGCACCAGTTATCTATCAAGGTTATGCTCCCTTTATAAAATAGATTGGAAAGTTTTCCATCCCACTCTATGCTCTGAAACACTTTAATTGGTTAGCAATTACCCATATGAATTTGTGATAGTATTATAGAATTGGTCCATAAAATTGTGTAAGCACTTCGGAAAGCAAAGTACTTCTGTTGTTTTCATCATGTTTTCCACTATTTCTTGGTTTTTTAGTCTATCTAGATATTATAATTTTATTATTTTATCAAGTCAACTATTTTTTTTTATTTTTATTTTTCTAGAAAGTCATCCATTTTATCCAGGTTTTTTAAAACTCTTTATCATAAAGACATATACCATATGTACTAGTCATGATTCTCCAGAGAAATAAAACCAATAAAAGACATAGTTATAAAGAGGTTTATTTTAAGGATGCTCATGCAATTTTGGGAGCTGACAAATCTGAAATCCAGAGGGCAACCCACAGGAAACCTCAGTCTTTGCTCCCAAGGTCTTCAACTGATTAGATGAGGCCCCCTCACATTAACAAGGATAATCTTCTTTACTTAAAGTCAACTGATTGTAAATGTTAATCATAGCTACAAAATACCTTCACAGCAACATCTGGACTAGTGTTGGACTGAACAACCGGGCACCATAGCCTCAACAAGTTAACATAAAACTAACCATCACACCATGTATCATCAATTCTAAGATGCATTTTCTTTTCTCATCTGACCTTGGCCAAAACGGGGATACTATTTCGGCCCATAAAGTGTATCATATGAAGATGTGCCAGCTTTGAATGAGACCTGGAGCAAGAAAGGGCTCGGGTCATGGCTATAATACAGACAGCCCTACCACTTGAGTCCTGTGGTCTGGTAGACCCTACAGTGTTGAAGGTACAATGGAGAAAAGGTATGATATAGAGTTTGGGGCAAAACCAACGGGAAAGTCACAGTGCAGTCCCCTGGAGCTCTGGAGGGAAGGTGTGCTACCTGCAGCAGAGAGTCATACATCTTTTGAAAAACAGCTCCTGATACGCTATGGAGCCATGGCACAAGCAGAATGCCCAGCCATGGGCACCAAGCGGCCATGTGACCTGATTGCCCATGATGAGCTGGGGCCTTTCAGACCTAACAAGTTCTAAGTCCAAGCAGGCCCAGCAACAATCCATTGTAAGATGGAGGTGGTATACCGAGGTTTAAACAAGAGTAGGCCCAGAGGGACAAGCAAGCTGCATGAGTTGGGAGCCCAGACCCCAATGACATCAACTATTGTCACACCAGCTCCCGTTTCTCGGTTCATGTGTATGGCCATAGGAAGTGATTCTGCGTGACCAGGAGGAGGAGCTTGGTGTATGGATGAGTCAGCTAGGTATGTGGATGTGTTAGTAATTCAAGCTGTCTTTGAAAGGTATCATTGATGGAAAACCCTCCCACTAGGTAGAACTTTGGGCAATGTACCTGATAATTCCTTTTAGGTAGCAAGAAAAGTGCCCTGATATTAGACTATAAGTGAATGTTTGGGCAGTTGTAAATGTCGTGGCTAGATAGTTAGGGACCTGAAAAGGAAAATGATTCAAAGATGGGGGACAAAGAAATCTGAGCTAGAGGCATATAAACCTTTGCACAGAGTGAAAAGATATCTGTATGATATGTCCATGCCCACCAGAAATTATTCACATTGAAGGGGGAATAAATAAACAACTAGTCAAAATGACAGGCTAGTTGACATCAGCCAACCTCTGTCATTGGCTATGTCTATGCCATGATGAGCACATGGACATACTGGTCAGCAATGAAGACTAACCATGAACCTAACTCCCTGGACTCCCTGGGACTGATGTTGTTACTATTACCACTGCATTTCTAACCTATGAGGAAAAGGGATCAATGCTGAGCCCTAGAATGGCACCATCCTCAAGGAAACCAGCTCTCTACCTGGAAGCATGTTGACTGCACTGAATCCCGCCCATCCTGCCCGGGGCAGTGGCTATGGGTCACAGAAATAAACATGTATTCACAGTATGGACTTGCCTTTTTCTGTTTGCAGGGTCTTAGAGAGAACCACTAGTTAGGGGCTAACAAAAGCCTTTGTCCCACTGGCTCAGGACTCCACATACCTTTGCCTCAGAACCAACCTCACTTTACAGCAAAGGTGGTGTGAGAGTGGGCCCATTATCAACCGACCTATTTATGGTAAAGTGTTCAAGACTAGCAGGGCTTTGCTGACCAGATCAAGCACCAAAACAGCCAGCTGGAGGCGCAGGTGAAGTGCCGGCTCAGAAGGAAAGATCTCCAAAGATAAACCACCATTCCCCAGCATGGGACATACGGACGGACTCAAAGTCCTCTGCCCGCCATTGTGTCCCCGTAAGGAATGCGTGAGTCTGGAAACCAAGAAGTAGAAAGAGACGCAACCACATTATCACTGAAAGAGGGCCTCACGGGAAATCCTGGGCATAGCAGAGGGACATTCTGGGAAAAATAATTAAGCAACCATAACCCCATGTACAAAAGAAAGGCTAGTCCCAACACTAGGGAGAATGGGGCAAAGAATAGTGACCCAATGACCCACATCAGTCATGCCATGCCCTCCTCCCTTCCTGGGAGGCTTACAAGTAAGATGGTGCTCGTGTATGACAGAAAGCAGAGACCATCAGGGCTTCCATCCTAAAACGTGCTCAGGTTTCATTTTACGTCTGAGACAGAAATCACCCCTTATTACCTAACGTTCAATGGCTATTTAGAAAAATGAAGATATGAATAATTTAGACAGAGCTCCTTTATTTTCTCTTTTGCCAGAATCTAGGGTAGTATTTAAAATAAGTCAATAAATCCCTTGCATCTAAAGCCAGATGGGAGGAACATCCAGAAGAAAGCGCTCTTCTTCAGATGCGAGCGGGGCAGTTGGGATGTTTCGTTTTAGCTCAAAACGGTTGGCTTGGAAGTGGCGCTGAGTGCTGACTGAGTACGTAGCCTGATGGGGAGGAGAGACGCAGATGCTTTCTTTGGGGTGGGGAGAGACAACCACTCCCAGGACAATATCACTTTGTATATGAGATTAACGACAAGGGGCAGGAGGAGGACTCTGGGGTTAACTAAAGGTCTTCAAGAGCCTTGAGATAGCAGGGTGCCCCTTCTGGGGCTGGTAATGCTGTAAAGACCCTCAAGAGACTGACTGCCCTTTGGGATGTGCCCTTCCCCCCTCCCACTTGAGTCTCTAGCGTAGTCACTCCCATTAATTCCTCTGCTGGGCACTGGTGGTTCTCAACCATGGCTGCCCACTAGATCCACTTGGGGAACATCAACCGACCAATGAAATCAGAATACCCAAGAATGTGTGCTGTTAGGACAGCTCCCCAGGGAAGTCAAGCAACAGCCAGGTTTGGAATCTCCTGTGGCTCCCCTTTGACCGCCCCGTTGCCCCTTGTCCTGCCCTCAGAAGAAATGGGCAGAAATGGAGGAAGCGAGCTAAGGATGGATCACACCTGGGCTCAGTCTTCCCGTCCCCGTGCTAATGAGCTCTGGTCCCCTTAAATCGTCCAGCATTCTCAAACTCTAGCGCCCCCGCATCAGAATGACCTACATTGACATCAGCGTGGATGGAACTGGAGGAGATGATGCTGAGTGAAATAAGTCAAGCAGAGAAAGTCAATGATCATATGGTTTCACTTAGTTGTGGAACATAAGGAACAGCATGGGGGACATTAGGAGAAGGAAGGGAGAAATGAACGGAGGGAAATCAGAGGGGCAGAGGAACCATGAGAGACTCTGGACTCTGGGAAACAAACTGAGGGTTTCAGAGGGGAGGGGGGTGGGGGGTGAGCCTGGTGATGGGTATTAAGGAGGGCACATATTGCATGGAGCACTGGATGTTATATGGAAACAACAGATCATGGAATTCTACAACAAAAACTAATGATGTACTGTATGATGACATCATAACATTAAAGAAAAAAAAAAAAAGAATGACCTGAAGGGCTGTTAAAGCGCAGATGGCTTGGCCCGACCCTCAGCTTTCTGACTGAGGATCCCCAGGCTGAATGTGCATTCCTAACAAGTTCCAGGGGGTGCAAATGCTGCTGGTTTGAGAACCACACTTCAACCAATACCTTAACCTCTCCTCCCAGTTCTTAGTTTCCAAATTTAGACCACCTTTGTGACCTTCTTCTGACCTCTGTGCTGTACTCTTCAATGAAAAGCCCTATTTGCAAAGCATGTTTTCCACAGACTGCCCGGCACAAAGCATAAAAGAAGGATTACTTTGCAGTTTTGCTGTGTCAGCCTGCTTTGAATATCCCTTCGTGCTGTGCCTGCTTTAGCTTCCACGTTGTGGATGATTCATGGTCAGCTTTCATCTACCATGACCCTTGGTCACATCACGCAACATCCTTCTTCCGCAGAACAGCCTTGCACACAAGACCTGAGGATAACACACACAAACGAGCTCCTAAATGTGTTCCTGCAACGAGAAGGATTTTTATATATTTTCCTACTAAGGCACTCATCTTATGCATAACCATAATGAAAAATATGAAACACATACTATTTCTAAACAAGGTAGAATAATAAATGAGTACTGATCTCTCGAATTGCATTGAATTGAAATAAATTGCTTAGAATCCATTCGTTGACTCCCCATACACCAATGTTTCCATCTTATTTTCTTTGCTTGCATAGGAAGGTCTTCATTTTCACAAAATCGAGCCTCTAACTATATTCCAAGTGGCAAGTTGATTTTCCCAGCTTCAGTAAAGCATTAGCAGGGCAGTTCTGACTCGACTCTGAATTAAACATAACTTGTTCTCGCGGATCCATTTCTCAAACTCTGTTCTTCTCCTGCCTCTCAGGCTTTGAACTGCTTTGCTTTGCAAGCTGTTTTCCCCTTGGGAACTGCCCAAGTCAGTCCTAGATGCTAAGTTTTGTGCTTTGGAAGTCATGCTAACACTTTCTGGGAGGCCACGACCTCTCCCACACACGCTGGGGGGTTGTTTTGCCGTGTGTAGGGCGGTGGTTCTCACAGAGATAATGGGCACCTCCTGTGCGCTGACCTCGTTGAAGCCTTGCATGTCCTCACCCAATCACAGCGTGCGTTTGGGTTGTCAGTAGTGATTCCCTGCTCTCTGGCCTGGCCCGAGGAGGCTCTGGTTCAGAGGAAATAGATGAAAAAGGGACATTAAAGTGGGTTTCTCAACCTCCCAAGCACTGGGTAAGAGATGACTTTCTTTCCAACAGTCTAAGGCTCATATGAAGGGTGTAGGTCAATGAAGTACCCTAAAACCAAGGACTCAGAGCCTAAGAATGCTAAATAATCGGTGACTTCCCCGTTAGTCAGGCCCGTAATCAAAATCTCCTCTCATTTTTGGCTGCTACGGGGAGATGCCCAACCATCACTTCATCACACAGTCTGACGCATGATACTGAGCTCAATTCACAGCCCTGGGGGCCGCCTAGATGACTAGCTCTTCTTCTTCTTAACATAGGTATTATTTTATAAATTCTAAGGTACTATACTAATAATAAAAGCATCCTTATTCACAATACAAGAGTGGAAGATTCAAAGGTTGTAAGGGCTAGCAAGTAAGCCAAACACAGCAGACCAGTCACAAACTGGGAGTCAGAAGGCACCCAGTTCTGGCCAACAGTTGCCACACAATGGAATGTTGGCCAGGGATCACCAGATCCCCTGAGCTTTTAAGAAAAGGGAAAAATCAGAATTTATATGTGAAATCTCCTCACTTTTAAATGTTGGTAACTGATCCAAAACTGTTGAAAACCTTGAACAGGTAAAAAACACAAATCTCACAACCGCTCTGGCCCTTGCATCCACAACTGCTCTTCTTAACTGACCCTTGGAACAGTGTCATCCTATGTCAAGGCACAGAGACCATCTCTCCTTCATGGAAGAGTAAACAGAATGGACAAGAGCTGATGACTTGCCAAGGACCTCAGAGCTAGTGAAGCAGAGCCCGGACTCAGCCCCAGCACCATGTTTGCTTCACCAACTAATGGCTCGCTGCAGGAGGCTAGCAGGCATCCAGGAGGGGCAGAGAGCACTCCCCTCTGTCTCTGCCATCTTCAACCTGTGCCTTCCAATGTCATCTCCTCCTGCCTTTGCCATCTTCAACCCGTGCCTTCCAACGTCATCTCCTCCTGTCTCTGCCATCTTCAACCCATGCCTTCCAACGTCATCTGGTCCTGCCCACAGAGGTGGGAGGATGAGCAAGGATCACTTGTGGAGACATTTTATGGAAGGGGCACACATCACTCCTGCTTACACTCTGTTGGCAAGAGCTCAGTAATGTGGCAACAACACCCATTTGCAAGGGAAGCTGGCCTCTATCTAGCTATGTACTTCCAGACAGGGGCAAACAGATTTGATTTTTTAGCTGTTCAGGCAGAAACTTCCACGAAAATGACATGTTTTCCAATACTGTCCTTACTGTGGTTGGAAATATATCTCTTTTGCATTGGGACTTCAATGCAATGTTTTTTCCAATTTTTGAAATATTAAGATTAAAACTAGAAGAATATGGACTGACCAAGCTTCTGCCTGATAAAACGCCTGACTGCTCCTCAGTGTTCATTATTGCTGGTAGAATGGTTTGCACATTGTCAGCACTCAGTAATTTTTATAGAGATGGGTTAATTAGCCCTGGGGGTCGACACCATGCTGAAGGGGTGGGGCGAGAGGCTCTGTCCTCTCTCCTGCCAGCTGGCTCTCAGCCAGGCTGTGCACCCACCTTGGGAAGACAGTGGTGTGTAGGAGGAAGAGTGGGTGAGTCTCGGTTGGACACCCCACTATACTTTGGGCGAGTAGCTTCATCCTTCCAAATATCAGTTTCTCATTAGTAGAATGGAGATGCCCATGGCCTGTTTTGCAGCACTGCTATGGAGCCACGTGAAGGGAACTGAACTGGGACAGTGTCTCCCGTAGAGAAGGATACTCAGTAAACAGCCATGAAATAAATGAGCAATGGAAGGCACTATGGCCAGGGCAACCTGAATCTGCCAACATTGTTAGGGCAATCCCTCGTGAACTACCACGCAGATGAGTGTCCTGTGTGACAGCCTCACAAGGAAGGATGTGCTTCTCATGTGGGGTTGCTGTCCGAAGTCCAACAGCACAGGGCTGATGGCAGCCCCGGGGGACGGGCTTCCTACCCGGGGAGCTGGGGCACATGGCCATGCAATCCAGCGAACTCTGGGGGTGCGGGTGGGCCCCCAACTGTGCCTTCTGGCCTCCACGCAGCTTGGTCAGCGCTGTGAGGTCCCCAGTGCTTAGCTCTGGGCTGCAGAAAGAACTGCATTCTCCAAAAAAAAAAAAAAAAAGAACTCT
>LNAC01000025.1:1101403-1129871 GCA_002007465.1 Ailurus styani
AAAATAAAATAAAATAAAATAAAATAAAATAAAATAAAATAAAATAAAATAAAATAAAATAAAATAAAATAAAATAAAATAAAATAAAATAAAATAAAATAAAATAAAATAAAAGCACTTGCAGCCAGAGAAGGGAAAAGAGGAAACTGTGACCTTCATTTTCATCAAAATGTGCAGGGTGATGCTTCTCAAACGGAAGGGCTTTCAGAACCAGCTGGGGAAGCTGCACATCTCTGGGTTTAACATGGGGCCCGGCGGCTGCACTTGAAAGTCCTTGCCTGGACCACTCCGTCAGAAACACTGACAAAGACATCCTCAAGTACTGGAACCTTCTAGGACCACCTGTTCATGTGATGTGCAGTCTGTGTGTGTAGGGCTGTGAACCGCACACCCCGGCGACAGGTGTCCTCAGACTGTCGACAGTTTGTGCATCAGAATCACCCTGAGTGTTTGCTGAAACACAGCCTTGGGCTCCAACCCCAGAGCATCCAACTCAGTGTCTGGTAGGATGCCCCCAAACTTGCATGTCTAACAAGTACCCACGTTCCCAGGGGACATGGTGCTGCTGGTCCAGGACCACATTTGGGAACCTCTGCCCTAGACCAGGGTTCCCAACTTCCACATACCGAGATTTGGGGCTGGGTGACCGTTCGTGGTGGTGGGGCTATGTCTCATACATCGCAGGATGTCCAGAAGACTCCCAACCTATGTCTCCAAACTTTTTTTCCCCATGCCACCCATTTGCAAACAACTGGTCTAGGGAACCCAGACACCTTCCTAATTGTCAAGGTCTCCCGAGGGTGCTTGGCAGTGGGGTTACAGTTTCCACCACCTTTTCTGCAAATTCTCCCCTCTTCACTTTTTATCCCTACCTGCCCTGTACCCCCTGGGGCTGTTCCCTGCCCTCATCTCAATTTGCTCCCAGCACAGAAACAGCTCTCGTTCTCTCCGAGCTCTTTCCCCAACTCTGTTTGGCACAAGGATCAGCTGTTCCTCATGTTCAACACAGATCTCGGGGCCCTCCCTTGCCCTGCCGACCAAGAGGGCTGCCATAGAGCCCCGGAATCTGAACGATAAAAGGGTTCCCGGCGATGCTGACATCATGGAAGTCTGGGGAAATCTGCTTTAGGCAGGGCTTCTCAAACTAGAATGGGCAAGCTCATCACCTGGCCCTCTCGCTAGATTCCAGGCTTCAATTCAGTGGACCCGGAGGGGAGCCTGAGATTCTGCATTGCTGAGAAGCCCTCAGGGAAGCCAACATGCCCCAGGTCCACACACCACGCCCTGAGTGGCAAGACCCGAAAGGACCGCACCAGGCTAATGAGCACAGCAGACCTTGAGGTGATGGGGGCACAAGGCAAGGGCGGGATCGGGGTGGTGGGAAGATGGCAGCACAGTTCAGGAAGACTTCAACTTGAACATCAGACTTGGGAACGGACTGGAGCGTTTCTCGGGATTCATTGGCGCCTCCCTGCTCCCTCTCTCAGGACGTTTCTTCCTGGCCTTGTCTATTCCAGGTCAGCCCCCGAGTCACCACAGGCTGTGTCCCTGCTCTTCACCCACAATCCCAAGTCCGCTCTCAGGCTACCACTCAACACCAGCCCCCTGCGTTACACACAGACCGGATTCCAACTTCTCTTTACCTCCTTCTGCTTTGGTCACTCCTTTGGAATCAGAACCAGCTGATTGTCCACCGAAAGTTACCAGCAAAGTGTTTTCCTGAAGGTTCGCATGCCTTCAACGAGGACTTATGTTCTTCCGGCGCGGTGATTCTTAGAGGGCCGTCGGCATCAAACTCTGGGGCAGGGTCCGGCGGTCCGTGTCTTAACAGGTTTGCGGGATGATGCCGGAGAAGCACCGTTCTAGAACACAGCCGGCTCATAAAACAGCCACCTCCCAGCCAACAACAGGCGGTCTTCACACCTGCCGGTGAAGTCGCAGCTTCTTGGGGTCGCTGGGTGGCTCTCGCAACTGGTGAGGTCGAAGGCCCCTGGAGAGTTCTGCAGGTTGCATGCTTCCTTCCTAAACACAATATAAATTTACAAACACAGGCAAATCTGAAAGGATACGTTGTCCTTTTGATTTACACCTGGAATGACACGAGGGCTTAAATTATTTATGTAATATGATAATGCTCTAGCAGTTGTCGGCGCTTAGAGGTAAGCCTGTATAGATACTGCTCTCCCTCCTGAAAATAAAATATGTCAAAGGAGAGTAATGCCGCACTTTCTTAAGAATAAAACGCTGATGTGATTTGTAAATGCCATGCGTTCGGAGCCTGAGTAATATTCTCATTACTCATAATCTACAAACCTAACTGGAATGTAGGAGACGGTTGTAAAGGAAAACAAGGTGAAAGTCTGTATCTAAACATGCCAAACCCATCAGGTATTTCTCTTTGAATTATTTAGACTTGATCGCCCACACATGCTGATCGTTTCATGTTGGCGTTAATTATCGCATTGAATCACTTCCGAGCGCAGAGCTGGGCTGCAGACATTCAGCAGAGCTTGATCTTGAATTGGTTGTGCTCAAAATGAGCAGAGCACACTTAAGAACAAAGGGGGAAGGATAAAACTGTCATCTGGAGACCTTGGGAGACTCTAACAAGAGGCAAAGCCACTGATAACTGGGTTTCCAGTTAACACTTCCTGTGATTGCCACGCAGCAATGGCCCCAAACTAAGTCCCCCATGAAGCTGGGTCAGCACAAGAGATGGCATGTAGCTGGTGAATATATGTGGTCGCTGGGAAGACTCTCAATGATGGATAGTCTTTTCCTGTCGCTTAAAAGGTGATCTCTGATTACAGAGCCCTGGTAGCCTCTGTTCCTGGTTCTCGTGGCTTACTCCAGTTCTTCCTTTTCAACTCAATGGAATTAAAAGGAAATAAGCCAATACCAACGAGTAGAGAGGAGATCTTTTCTCCCTCCCCTCTCTTTTTTAAAAGATTTATTTATTTACTTAAAACAGACAGTGAGAGAGAGAGAGAGCGTGAGTGCAGGGAGGGGCAGAGGGACAGGAAGACAGAAACTTCAGCAGACTCCTTGCTGAGCTCAGAGTCAAAGAAGAAATAATACCTATTCTCCTGAAGCTGTTTCAAAAAATAGAAACAGAGGGAAAACTTCCGGACTCTTTCTATGAAACCAACATTACCTTGATCCCCAAACCAGGCAAAGACCCATCAAAAGGGAGAATTTCAATCCAATATCCCTGATGAATATGGATGCCAAGATTCTCAACAAGATCCTAGTTAATAGGATCCAACAGTACACTAAAAAGATTATCCACCATGACCAGATGGTATTTTTCCCTGGGATGCAAGGGTGGTTCAACATTCACAAATCAATCAGTGTGATAGAACAAATCAATAAGAGAAGAGAGGAGAACCACATGGTCATCTCGATTGATGCAGAAAAAAGCATTTGACAAAATACAGCATACATTCCTGATGAAAACTCTTCAAACTATAGGGGTAGAGGGAACATTCCTCAACTTCGTAAAATCTATCTATGAAAAACCCACAGCAAATATCATTCTCAATGGGGAAAAACTGACAGCCACCCATTGAGATCAGGAACATGACAAGGATGCCCACTCCCACCACTATTGTTCAACATATAGAAGCCCTAGCAACAGCAATCAGACAACAAAAAGAAATAAAATGTATTCAAATTGGCAAAGAAGAAGTCAAACTCTCTCTTCACAGATGACATGATACTTCATATGGAAAACCCAAAAGACTCCACCCCCAAACTACTAGAACTCATACAGTGATTCAGTAATGTGGCAGGATACAAAATCAATCCACAGAAATCAGCTGCTTTCTTATACACTAGCAATGAAAATATAGAAAGGGAAATTAGAGAATCGGTTCCATTTACTATAGCACCAAGAACCATAAGATACATTAGCATAGGGGTGCCTGGGTGGCTCAGGGGGTTAAGCCTCTGCCTTCAGCTCAGGTCATGATCTCAGGGTCCTGGGATCAAGCCCCGCATTGGGCTCTCTGCTCAGCGGGGAGCCTGCTTCCTCCTCTTTCTCTGCCTGCCTCTCTGCCTACTTGTGATCCCTCTCTCTGTCTCAAATAAATACATAAAATCTTTTAAAAAAAATACCTTGGCATAAACCTAACCAAAGAGGAAAAGGATCTGTACTCAAGGAACTACAGAACACTCATGAAAGAAATTGAAGAAGATACAAAAAGATGGAAAAACATTCCATGCTCATGGATTGGAAGAATAAACATAGTTAAAATGTCTCTGCTGCCCAGAGCAATCTGTACTTTCAATGGCATCCCGATCAAAATTCCACTGGAATTTTTCAAAGTGCTGGGACAAACAATCCTAAAATTTGTGTGGAACCAGAAAAGACCCCGAATCATTAAGGAAATGTTGAAAAAGAAAAACAAAGCTGGGGGCGTCATGTTGCCTGATTTCAAGCTTTACTACAAAGCTGTGATCACCAAAACAGCATGGTACTGGCACAAAAACAGACACATAGACCCATGGAACAGAGTGGAGAGTCCAGATGTGGACCCTCAACTCTATGGTCAAATAATCTTCGACAAAGCAGGAAAAAATATCCAGTGGAAAAAAGACAGTCTCTTCAATAAATGGTGCTGGGAAAATTGGACAGCTATGCATAGAATGAAACTCAAACAACTCTCACACCATACACAAAGATAAGCTCAAAATGGGGCACAATTCTTTAAAAATTGAAAGTTAACCTGAACCTGTTTCGTTCAGCGGAGTCAGCAAGGGAAAATCACAAAGTCCCCACCTGGAAATCAAAGAGCTGCAGAGTCTACTCTCAGCTCCAACCAGCAGCCACCAAAACCAAGTGACCCTGGGGCATCTTCTACACGTTGGCTCTTTCCGCTAGGCGGGTGCCCTTGACCACTTGCTAACACGGAGCATGGAATTGCAGCCATGCCAGCAGGATGCCTACAGCTTCGGGGCTTCTCTTTATAGTTGATCTCAGTCCTTCCGTGTGGCCCGCACCTCCAGAACTGTCACTCGCGTATGAACAAAGATGCCCAGGGGTTAGGGGCATTGGCCCCTCCACCGCACCAACCCCCACCCCCATTTTCCCTGCTGTCTACTCTGGCCTGCACGTGATGCCCTTTAATCTGACCTCTCTGCCCACTTAGCCTCATTTGGGTGGCAAAATGTTTGGCTTCCCCACCAAAGACTTCCCCACCACTGACTATGACATGTTAGGGCCCCTTGGGTCCTCAGTATACCAAAACTACCCATTACCCAGACCCGTTCCCACATAAACACATTGATTGAACCCAAGAAGTAGGCCCTGTTTTGTGCCACACTTGGGCTATCCTTCCCCTCCCCTATGGAGCTGCTCCCCACAAAATCCTTGCAAAAAGGGTTAGTACAAACTGAGGTTACGCTGTCATCTCCCCAGAACCTGAGGCCCGCAGGGACTGGGCCTCCCTGTCCTCCACTGGGACATCACAGACAATGGAGACCAGGGAGAGTCAGGAGCCAGGCAGGCTCTGAAGGCAGGGCGGTGGTCCCCATTGTGGTGACCAGATTTTGTTGCATGGACAGTAAAGTGGGGCAAGTGGAGAGCCAGGCCAGGAGCCAATGAAACCCATGGGCCGGGTGGGGGCGGGGTCGTTGGGAGGGTGGGTATGACACTGACAGACCCACTCTGTTCAGCGGGTGTCTGGGACTCTTGGAGAGGATTTTGGAGTGAACAGTGAAAAAACTAGTCCAACAGCATGAGGAGGCTACCAGCAACCCCAGATCGTGTCGTTCAGGAAGAGAAGCCCTTCCAGGCACACCACCTGCTTGAACACCACCGCGTTTCACTGGCATGATACAGAGTTCCATGAAGAAGCGAAGTATGAAAAAACAAATCATAGCCTCCAGGGTAAGCCACATACACTTAACATTGTCACCTTGATGAAAATGAGCCATTAAAAAGTACACTGCGGAGCCTGATTACTCAGCTAAAATAGCCAAGTTAATTAACTTGATAAATTTCAGCTTTTCTCTGTGCCGTGTAGACATAGGCTTACGCTGAGAATATACAGGATTACTTTTCCCCACGGAAAAGCCCAGTAATAAAAAGCCATTAACCTATGTCCTCTCAAAGTCTAAAGCTTCCTGAAGAGCGAATCTATTTCCTTGTGCCTCTAAAGGGACCTCCTGGGCGTTCCTATGGACCATCTGGCCACTCAGAATCATCGTGGTTGAAAAAAGAAGCAAGCAAACAGAAAGAACTTACTTACCAATTTAAGAGGTAGAGGTGACAAAACTCTTAGAAATGAGGAAAGGAAGAACAGAGGCTTTTCCAGCGGGCAATTTAGCAATTATGTTTTGGGGAAATTTTTAAAAAGCAGCTTGGTACATTTCTATTTTAAAATTAATGACATATACTTGATCAAAAATGCTAAAATGCTATTTCCAGCAAATTGCACAGATAATTAAGTCTAATTTCAATGATGTTTGAAATAATAACAATAAATCTTTATGGGTTCTTGTATGCAATCCGTGTTGAAAATACATTGAAATTTTATTTTAATACAAATTTTTCTCAGAGACTGTTTGTGAGTTCAGTTAACTGAGGCTATGTCTACATAGGCAGAGTGCAAAAGAAGAAAATGATTTGATTGACTCCAGTATTTTAAAAATGAATTTAACCTGTTTCTATATAAAACTGCTTCGATTCTTCTCAATTTGTCCTTTTGTGACTTCAGTATCTCTATTGTCAATTCCTCTCCTTCAGGCTGTAGAATGGATGGATTTTAATTATCTTCCATACTCATAATGTGGATTTAAAATTATAATAAATGCATCGTTTACCAAAAGACTCCCAAAATCTACATGAGGGCAGGGTGGGGAAGGCAGAATACTGTGGTTCGCTTCAACGGATCCTTGGATAAACTGTTGCTGAGAATATCACAGCAGAGAGCTCCGCAGAGCTCTTAATCATAACCTCCCACAAAGCAGCACTTGACGGAGAAGTTCACTCCTACAGTTTTTTCTGACCCTCAGGCACGCTAGGAGGTAGGTGAAGCTGCTAAGGTCATTTGGGACGTGAAGAGGCTTCCAAAAGCACACACCCAGGGACAGCCGTTCCAGTGGGACCCACCCCCATTCTCTGGAGCCGGGACTCTTCGCCCCATGACTGCGTGGGCAGTACCGTGAAAGGGTTCCTAGAAGAAATCTTTACTATCCCTTGCATGTTCTCACCACACACAAAAAGTGTGCCCCTATTATCTGGCCAGGTCGGATGAAATAATCTTTAGACACAAATTTCTACTACTTTGCGTTGACATTGTATTTCAAAGGTCAGCCAGCATTTTCTGTAAAAAAGCCATATAGTAAATATCTGGGGACTTGTGAGCTATGTATGAAGTCTCCCTTGCAAATCCTCCACTCTCCCATTTTAACATGAAAGCAGCCACTGACAATACATGAACAATCGTGTCCGGCTATCTTTCAAACAAAACTTTATTCACAAAACCGTGAGGTAGACCAGATTTGGCCCATCCACTTTACTTGGAGCACACAGACAGGTTGATGCACCTCGGAGACCAGCCTCCTCACAAAATGAAGTGTATGATTAGGCCTACATGTTGAGCGAAATATTTATGTACTTACATTTGTATTTCAACATCCACATACCTCCAAGAAAAGATGCAGAAAGGCTCATAGTAAACCTCCCTTTGGAAATGTCCAAGGGCACCGGAAGTGATCTGAAGCTATTCAGGTAAAGTAGGAAAACGCACAACTCATCAGGGGTTTTTCCCACCTGTGCACAGTTTGTGTAGGACTAAATTTCAGACTAGGGCTGACTGAAGCATTGGATTGGACCGGAGCCGGTGGTGGGCCAAGCAGAAAAGTTACAGGGACAGGCTTCAGGGCATCTGAGTTCCTCCCGGCACCACATTTCAAGAAGTTAATGAGACCCATCCCGACATACAGGACACTGCGCATGCGGACTGTAATTGTACAGTGGAGGTGTAATAGGGATACAATACTTAACCTGGGTCACGGCCGTCATTTCCACGGGGAATCAAGGTAATCAACCACATTGCTCTGCTCAACGTCACAGAGGTAGAAGCTGCAGGATTTGTGCTTCCCACCAGCCCCACTTTCTGGACCCGAGTTCTTCCCTGAAAGAGACCGTGACAGCGAATACGTGAAGCCAGTATGGAACATCATTCTGAAGCACCAAATTGTGTCACAACTTTAATACACGTGCACTATTTAAAATGCACATCAACTATGAAGTAGGATGCAGAAGTTACATAACTTTATAGATCAATCCCCAGACTTCAAAGAGAAAACAAAAACATCCTGTTATGCTAAAGAGCACACACACATTCTAAAATTGGAGTATCTGGGTGCAGGCTGAGCTTTACTTGTGAAGCCTTGAGGTTCCCTAATATATAAAAGAGGCTTAGAAATGGCACCTCACAGGGTTGGTGTGACGATGACATCATCTTGGGTCCCCCCCACAGCTCCACTCCTCTGTGTCTTTGCTGCTCTCACTGCTCCTGACCACAGTGGGAACTTTGTTCTATTCAATCGACGCAGCTGACTGGTGTTTCCAAATATCCAGATATCGGGCCCAGTAAACTTCTCACTATGCCTTCATCTCATCTCTTAGTTATTTTCCAGAAACGTCCTTGAGATTGCTTTGAAGGGTCATTAGCCCGATGGGTTGGTTTGGAATGGGCCAATCAGTAAGTCCGTTTCCAGGGATGCCTGCTTCCCGCCAGCAGAGATGTTAAGAAATGGTTCCATATCACACTTGACATTTTCCGAAGATGCGATTGGGTCTGAATTATTTTCCATGTTGAAGGAGAAATTAAATAATTCATAACACTAAACCACTGTTGTTTGAACAAACGTTACCTGTCAGAAATACAGTGTTGTCTGTGATAGGTCACAAATTTGCATTCTTAGCAACTCAGACATTTATTATTTCTTTACACATATCTATTCTCATAGAACTTGCATTAAAAAAAAAACTCTGTGCCTCAGCATAAAACCAAGTGTGTGTTAGACTTAATCACTCGCATTCCTTAATTCCTTCATGCTTAATTATGTATTCAATGCCAAAATTATTGATTGGTTGCCTACTGTGTGCAGGTCCCTACCTTCACAAGGTCTCTATGCTGTAAGGAAATATGAAAAGTGTGCAAATGGTTGTCATCCAGACAAGAGCCGAGCTAGCACCACAGGAGAAGTGGAATTCTCTCCTTGGAAAAAACAAAGGTGTTCAAGTCAGGCCACCTACAATGTCAGATCCCAGCTCTCTACCTTCCTCACAGAAGCCCTTGGATATGTTGCTGCCTCTCCTGAAACTTTGGTTTCCTCCCCTGTATGGTAGGAATGAGAAGACCAACATGTATGGCTGCCTGTGTTAAAGACTCAATGCAATACAGTGCTGAACGTGCCTGACTCAATTGAGTCTACAAATGGACACAGGACTGACAATGGATGAAAAGCAAAGGCAATTTAAAGTAGAATGAAAAGTCATAAAGCGCACTGGATCTAAGAGTCAATGTCAATGTAATAGTGCTGTTTAATCAGTCTACCAGAATCAATTTTGAATTTTGATTTTAATATTTAGGTTACAGTGTGGTTGTGACATTTGATTTATAAATCTGATGGTCATTTCTCATTGTGTACAATTATAAATAGGTGGATTATTCCCAGCCGAGGCCTTTCAAGATGGTAGCAAACTTAATATGGACTTATTCACACACCCACAGCCACGTTACAAGCCTCCCAGCCTAACCCCCAGCATCAAGTCCTCTTTCAAGAACAGGAACGTGGTCGGGGCATCTGTCAAACTGCACAGAGGCCTCAGTCAGAAGGTCAGAAGGCCTCCCCCTTCTGACACCTGCACGTACAAGGGGGAAAAAGTGGGTCTCTCACTTGGTTCTGACAAAGGGGAATTATTCCCACGTCCCTGGCATTTTTCCTATTTTTAGCCTCCAGCGCTTGACATTCCCTAAACTCTTAATAGTCCTGGCCCCTTTTATTGTCATCCAGGTCCAGTTAGGACTGGAAAGTCAAGGACAATGCTGCTCTCTAACTACGGGAAGCCCACTCCCACCCTCCCCTGGAGCCCAGGTACACCCTGGTAGAAATCAGAGAACAAAACTGGCTGTGATTTAGGGAAATAGAAATGAAGTGAGCTTTAGAAAAGTAGCTTATTATTCCTGTCACCTGAGCTTGCAATCTGAAATTCAAAACTCCTACATCTAGTCCTTGGTCTCTCTTGTGAAAATAGCAAAAGTAGAGCATAAGGAGTGGACACCACAGAGAAGGTAACAGGCTTTGCTGACTTCCAAGGACTTTGGAAGTGGAAACATTGTAGCCTCTCACAGTGTACTCCAAGTATTATTAGTCTAATGGTCAGCGAGAAGCCCTCAGAGACCTCACCCCCTCCTTTCTTCTCTCTTTCCTAACTATCAAAAACCTACTTTTGCCCAAAACTTCCTTTCAGTCATCCCATAAAATAATATGGACTCTCTTCAAATGTATCTGCTTAAACAACATTAATGGACTGAGATTTTGGAAAGCTTTAATCAGCAGGACAGATGAGATTTCATTTCTGAGGTTCGGTTATGAGGTGACTGGCTTCCAGCTTCCACACCCCTGCTCTTTCACACTCAGTCCCGGGGACACCAGCCGCCATGTTACCAAAGGCCCCAAGAAACTGAGGGAGCCCCCAGCCGACAGCAGGAGGACTGAATCCTGCCAGTCACCGTGTCTGTGAGTTTGGAAGCACATCCTTCTCCCAGTGGAGCCTCCGGATGAAAACGTGGCCCCAGCTGACACCTGCACGGGAGCATGTGGGAGACTTGGGGACAGGTAGCCAACTAAGCACCCAGACTCCAGTCCATATTAAGTTTACTACCGTTTTGAAAGGACTTGGCTGGGAATAATCCACCCTGAAATACAAATGTTTGTTATTCAAGTCCATTACATTTGGGGCAATTTGTTTTTTAACAATACATAACTAAGACATTGCCCATATATGATTTTCTTTACAAATAATTTCAGATTTTTCCTAAGTTGAAGAATTGCCTTCCACGTATTTAGTCATTAGTCAGTTAGAAATATTAGAAGCTGCTCATGACTAACAATGCTGCATTTCACTTCTAGCATCTAAATTACCTTTTGCATGTTCTACCCTCCTTACAAGCCAACTTAGCTACATTCTCCTTACACTTTACATTTTTACATTTTTAGTGTTTACAAATGAAAGAAAACACAAAGATCTGGAGATATTCTATCTGAATAGGCTCTTCGTGCTCTTTAAAGAGAGAACAGCATTCTCCCCCAAGCTCCATATCTAACCTCCTGCTCTATCAAGAGTTGCAAAATTACATATTTCCATGCATTACCTGGAAAGATGGTTCCTTTTCATATCTTATGCACTAGCTGTTCTGACAGTACAATCTCCGAGAAAAACAGAAAGAACCCATCATCTGGTAAATGCATGCTTCCATTACTATGGGTGTATTATGGGATCACGACTTTTTTTCTAATCCTGCCCGATGGGGCGGCTACATCAGGCATCACCAAACATCTCAACTAATTTCAGCCCTAAGTCAAGACTTGCTCTAAGCAGCATCTTTAATATTAGCCATCTCTCATGGGTGCTTTCTGTACATAGAAGATAAGTTTTAAGCAGAGTTCATAAAAGAAGGCTTTGAATCAGACTTTGTGTCCACACAGAAGACAATGTGGAAAACTGAAGCCACCAGCTGGACACCATAAGCATCTTCTCCATCAAAATCCACTTTTGCTAGAGATATTCTGATAATTCGTATAAAAATATGAAGGAGGGGAGCTCTCATTAGTTCAGCATCCCCTTGCCGGCTGGGCTGGACCCTCTTCTCTGTGGGGGTGAGGGATGGGACACTTCTGTCTGGATCTCATTGGCATATTTAATTGGCATGACTTTTCTCAGCTCCCTGGAGAGTCTCTGATTGCACCTCTGACCATGATGCTCTTTGCCCAGCTCTTCATCTGGCTTCTCTTTCACTTCCAGTCCAGGGGGACTCTTTCTGACCCCCTCATGTGAATGACTGGATTCTCTATACCCTGGTCCTGATTTGTTTTTCCTCCATGCACCTGTCACTTCCTGAACTTATGTATTTGCCGGCTCATTTGCATGTTATTTCTCCTCCTGGGATGTACACTCTAAGAAGACAGGGACTGTGTCAAAATTGAATAGCAATACTAATTGAATAAATGAATGGATGAATTTGATCAGGTTGCTGAGAGGGAACAAAAGATAAGCATCTGGAAAAGAAAAAAGGCCACACAATGTGCTAGCAGCTCAAGTAACTGAATTATGAGACTATAAAAGAAGGAAGCTTTTAAGAAATACAGAACATCGAAAGAAAGAATACGCTTATCCTATGATGCAAGGCTTTAGAGGAAACGTTCGTGAATTATTTTAAGGAGCAATGACTGATTGTCAGGGGGTCTACAGCTCAGCCACATGTGTGATAGCCTCTCACACATCTCGAGTGTGATGAATGAAACCATCGGCTGGGACGACACATCTACCAGCCCAGCTCTGTGTCAACTGCTCCTCATCTAAATACTTAAAGGCATGGCCAGGAGGATCCAAGACAAATGCACCCTGTGTGGCTGATGAAAAATGCATATTCAATGTACCGCCAGGTAGTGATAACCTGATAACTGAGGGATAATGAGCAGCCACTGCTGTAATTGAGCCTAAGTGGCAATTGCAGTGAAATGACTGGGAACTACACCTCATTACGGGAACAGCATGCTCACGCTCCAACACCACACGCAGACTCCTCTAACAATGATGTATTCTCACGGCTCCCTATTCCTGCAGAAGCTGCCTGGTTTGGAGAGAGGGAGAGAACAGATGAATGGCTTGGCCCTGGTCATGGAATATGTGGCTACAGCCTAATAAAATACCATCATTTTTCATCTTCAGGGCACAACCCATGTGCAACAGAAACGTGCAGAGCTTGGTTCAAGTTGGGTCCAAGCAAAGTGAAGTATCTGATTTCCCTTGGCCTTTTGGTTTAGGTTCTTATGTAGGACTTTGTCCTGACCTACTTGTTCACTTTCCCTAATGTCAGCATTTCTTGCCTCAGCCCCTGGTCCCAATTCCAAGCTGCCCCTCTCTCCTTCTCCTCCCACCGATGCCATGATGACAAAACCAAGTCCAGATGATTTAGAGCAAGAGGACCTGTAACCAACAAGAAAGAGCCCCCTGGCCTCCAAGAGACAATGAGCCCATGAAGGCAAAGGACATTCCCACCCTCCCTGAGGCCAGAGCCCAGACCTATCCTGGGTGACTGGGTCCTCTGGGCAGATACTTAGGATAATCTCACACTGCTTACATCAATCAAAGTCAATTAAGTTGGCTAAAAGAAGAAAAACTTCATTGAAACAAAGTTAAATTGTAGCTAAATAATGTTAAACCAGTTTGAAAAAAATTTTAATATGCAATGCAAGCTACTGAAGTAAAGGAGGAGTTAAGTAATTCCAAACAATCACTTCTCCACTGAGCTCAGTGGTTTTCCAGGCCACTCCCTCCCCACCAGGTTGACAGGCTGTCACAACACTGTGTGGACAGGATCTGTATGAAGGAGAGGACTTGGACTAACTGCTACTTCCCTGACTCCTCCCACTCAAGGTCATGAGTCCACTGTGGCAGGGCCATGTCTAAGCCATTCTATCCTCAGCACCAAGAACAGAGCCTGACACATGGAAGGAGCTTGTATTGGTTTCTTCTTGCTGCTGTAACAAATGACCACAAGTGTAGTGGCTTTGAAAAAGCAGATTGTTACTTGCAGTCCTGGAGGTCAGAAGTCTGGCACACATCTAACTAAGTTGAAATCAAGACACTGACAAGGCTGGTCCTTCTGAAAGTTCCAGCAGAGAATCAGTTTCCTTGGTTTTTGGTTTTTGGGGGTTTTGGGGTTTTTTTGTTCGTTTGTTTGTTTCTAGAAATGACCCACATTCCTTGGCTTGCAGCCCCTTCCTACATCTTCAAAACCATCTTATCACTCAGACCCTGGCTCTTCTATCTCCCTCGTCTACTTTTAAGGACACTTGTGATGACATTGGGCCACCTCAATAATCTAGGATGATTTTCCTATTTTAAGATCAGCTGACTTCCAGCCTTAATTCCATCTACAACCTTAATTTCTCCTTTGTCATGTAGCCTAACATATTTACAGGTTTTGTGTATTAGGAGGTGGATCTCTTTGGGGGACCATTATTTTGCATATCACATGCTCAATAGATAACTTGATAATGAGTGTTGAATCAGTTAATGAGTCAACTAATAACCTGAATTATTTAATACAATCACCTGGCCACCGGATAACCATTCCATCCTCACAGCATTTCATGTTTAAAAAAGAAAAATCCATTCCAAATCATGTCCATTTCTATATCACTCCAAAAGGTAAAAATTGGCAACTTTCAGCCATACTCAGAATGTGATTGGCTGATTAACTTTACCATCAATAACCAAATGGTCAATGCCTTAGACTAAGGGCACAGTATTGTCTAGTCCAGAGAGAAGTGGCAGAAAACATTACTGATTAGATAAATCTTGGATTGCCAATTAATGGAAGAAGTAGAAGACTTTTTTTAATTTTGATTTTGTTGGATATGCTCAGTAAGTCCTAGAAACTCCCTCCGAGTACATGTCAAATGTGGTTGCAGGAGATAAGGCTTAAATGGAGGACCAGGCTCAGAGCTGTCGGTAGACCTGGAGAGATTGTTTCTCTAAAGTCGTTTCTCTGCTGGAAAAAGCTGGATCCAGCCAGGTAAGTTCCAAGTATCCACAACATCCTACCTTTCCTTGGAGAAGTGGTATTTCTCCCTGCCAGACACAAATCTCTTGCTCCTGGGAGCCTGCCAGAGCCCATGGCAGTGCTGCCTCCCTGGAGTCCAGGGACCCTGTTGATCAGAGTGGCGCTGTCCATTTCAGCACTATGCAAGTTGGGTGAGCCCTCCCCTTGGGGACTGTGAGGCTCTCCTGTCTCTCAGGCATCTTTAGGGCAAAACAGCCACCCCAAGAAGTGAGGTTAGACACAAAGGGTGGGGCTCTTCCTTCAGACATGTCTTAAGCCAGGGTGGGGCCAGGATCACATGAGTCTCCCACTTTTGCCCCACATCTTCCTAGCAGATCAGAGAGTTGTTGCCCACACCACCCACCAAGGCCTGTGGGCATCTGGGCAGATTGCAACTTCTTTCGCAAGGAGAGAACATGCAGCCTCCCTGTGGTTCCGAGTATCCTTGAACCCTAATTATGTTTAACTTTTAAAATCCAGACAAAGTGTAGAAGCCCATTTATGACCTTTGCATTTTAACTCAAAATGATTTTAAGAAGATAAAACGTGGTAATACCAAGTTTTTAAAGGTGCACAAAATATTTTAAGAACTCAGAATATTCATATTCATTATTATTATAATTGACTATGATTTATTGGATATTTACTATGTGCCAGGAATCATACGAGATATTGTAAAACACATCACCACATTTAATCATTATCATAACTTAAGAGAAGGATTTCTTGCAAGTGAAATTGTGAAGTTCAGAAAACTGATATAACCGTCCAGGTGGTTGCAATACCTGTTTTCAGTATTTGGACATGTAATGCTATTTCTAATTGCCTAAATATCTATTTTCTTGTTAGTCTAATATGTTATTTTTAAACCTAGAATGTGAATCATTTATGTCTTGAGATGTTCAAGAGACATAGATGTTGCAGTAAAATTTCTTATCAAACCGAAACATACTTCAGAAAGCATTATAACTACATTTTCCTTATTAGACTCTCCTAAGATATCTTACTGATTTAGTTCCAATTTCCCAGATTGCAAATGTGGTCAAGCCCCTTTTCACTTGTTTATTATCCACTTATATTTACCCCCAGAGCCATCCACTTTTAGAAGTCCCCTATTTCTGTTGCGATTGAGAAGTGGAAATTTTAAGTAAAACTGGGAAAAATTGGGGGGACTCCCAGTCGTCCCAATTCCTAGACTTGGAGTTGACCACACTCAGCCCAGGGCTGATTAACTATCCGTTCTCACCCTCTCCTTTCCTTTCTACTGTGTCAGATTTCCTTCTCTGAGAGCTAGATACCCCTACTCCAGGCAAAATTACTTTTAACAAGACCTTCTGGATAATGAAAGGCTAAGCCATAAAGAGAGGTCAATCCTAGACCCTGGCCCTTTCTTGGGTAGAACATAGAGAGAGACCAATGTGATAAGATATTACACAACATTATATGAAGTAAATATCTAAATATTGGTTTTCTTCAATTCTTCAGAATTACAATCACTAAGTACTACAGATAGATGCCTCATCACTAGAGTGACGGGGCCTGAGACTCTCCGCTCATGTCTGCTGAAAAAAAGAAGAGCAGCCCTGGCACCCGGGAGCTGGTCTGGCACTGTCGCCTGGATGTGGGCACTGGTGCAAACTGGCTCGGCAGGCTTTGGTGTTTTCCTGGTGAGCACAAACACCTTCACAAAACATCACATCAGACAAGGCTACTCTGTGACCACGATGGATAAAGACAACAATACCACTCATTATCATGTCTGAACACAGACAAAACATGTACATTGTGCAGTTCACAAAAAAACAAGACATGCCCCAACCTGGCTGAAATGAGTGACTGAGATTCTTTATTGATTCCAGTTTAGCCTTGGTCTAGTTTCTGTCCTTCAGGTAAGATTCATTAAGGCACTCAGTCATAGAATTACCATGACTTTCTGACAGTACCCAATCCAGACAAAGCTTAACTATCTTCCCAAATCACCCAACCAAATCCCAAATTCTTTAATAAGTCCTGTCTAACACCCTGCTACTGCAACACCCATAATTCTCAACAGTGTGCATTCTCCCTCACCCCAACAAGTAATAGATGCAACTTGTTCAAACACAGGTCCTTGCCCCTGATGGTCTGTGGCTGGGGGGCATTGACACTATGAAATATTAGTTAGTGGGTCTGACAGCTGTGAGATCCTTGCTTGAAAGAAAAATTGTAACTACATAAATGTAATGATTATGTTTGATAGGTTACATTAATCTCTGGGTTCCACCATTTCCTCATAGTCAAAGAGAAGAAAAGATAAAAAGGAATGGAAACAGTTTTCCTTCTTAAAAGTAACAGTGTGTCCTGGTAGAAAAATGGGCAAAATATATGAAGTCACAGTTCACTGGAAAGAAACAAAAATGACACACTTAGGAAAGATGCTCAACCTTGCTAGTAATAAGAGAAGCACTCATTCATTGAAACTATGCTGAGGTGCCATTTCTCATCAATTAGATTAGCAAAAATACAAAACTTTGACAATGCACAGGGAGGAGGCACTCTCGTGCATTGCTGGTAGGAAGGAAAATGATACAGTCCCTACAGAGAGAGATTTGGCAGGAGTTGGAAAAATTGCATATGCATTGCCTCTTTGAATCATCAATTCCTATTTAGGAGCTTGTAACCAATATACACTGACAAAAACACAAAATGACATATTCACAAGATTATTTACTTAGTACCCTTATACCAGTGAAGACTGTTCACAAGATAAATGTCCATCAACAGGGAGTGAGGTTAGTAGACTTGGATACAACAGAATATTACATAGCTGTGAAAGGAGTAGGAAATATCCCTAGAGCCTGAAGTGATTTTTGGGATAGATTGTTATGTGGAAAACAACAAAAGGCTACAGAACAACATTACTATATGCTATCCGTCCTGACCGAAAGGAGAGGACCAGGGGGAGGGGCCAGGACAGAACCTGGGTCTCCCTGAGCACCTCGACCAAAGAGTTATGGCTCTGAATCTATATAAAGTTTTAAAAAGCAAAATTCATTTTTTAAGATTTTATTTATTTATTTGAGAGAGAGAGCGCGCGCGAGTGGGGGACAGAGGGAGGGGGACAAGCAGATTCCCCGCTGAGCAGGGAGCCCCACAGGGGGGTCAATCCCAGGACTCCAAGACCATGACCTATGCCAAAGCCTGATGCTTAACCAACTGTGCCACCCAGGGGCCCCTAAAAAGAAAAATTTATTTTAAAATAAAAGGATCTCTCGAAAAACTGAATAGATACCAAAAGAATCCAGCTGCTGTCCTATTTGCACAGAAAAGAATTCTTATAACACCCAAACACAATATTTTGATACTGTATCCTTACTATGATAGGCCAAAAACATCTTAAAGTAATCCAAACTTGCTGTCTCTTTTGTTAGTTATAATATAATTATATTTTAAAGTATGCACACACACACACACACACAGAATAAAAATAAATAATAATTAGGTGAACATCAGGAAAAAGGCTTTCAGCATAAGAAACAAAGATATACCTGTATATAAAGTGTTACCTAGGGGCGCCTAGGTGGCTCAGTCAGTTAAGTGTCTGCCTTTGGCTCAGGTCATGATCCTGGGATTGAGCCCCATGGGTCCTGGGATTGAGCCCCAGGTCAGGCTCTCTGCTCAGTGGGGAATCTGCTTCTCTCTCTCCCCCTGCCTGCCACTCCCCCTGTTTGTGTGCTCTTTCTCTCTTTCTCTGTCAAATAAATAAATAAAATCTTTTAAAAAATAAAGTGTTACCCAGATTTTGTGTTTATCCACATTTATTTCCTTATAATAATTTCCTAGAAGTAAAATTACTATATACACAATATTTTGGTTTTTAAAAATATATTGACAAAGTAACCTACAGCAAGTTTGCAATACATTTAAATATGATAATACTTCTCATAAGGTTAATAATTATAATATATAATATTAATATGATATATTAACATAATAATAACTTATCCTTTCCTAGTGATTTCCAACATGATTTTTGAAAGACAGTGACTTGTTGCTGTTTTAGTGTTACTTCTGAAGATTGCTAGTGAATAGAAAGGTCTTCATACCTGCTTGGCCCCTCAATAGCCTATGTGTGTGTGAGAACTGCCCGTTCATATCCTTTGTCCACCTTTCCCTTCCACATGTGTTGACTTTCTACTTATTTTACCAATCCCATCATATACTCGGCCTTTACTGTAAGCTGCCATGAGTGCTTTTAAGAAGCAGGCAGTATAGGAACAATAAATAAATAAGGAAAAGGACAGTGTCATTAAATAAATACGTCTGGAAAGACGGTTATGTATGAGGGACGGCAATGGGGCTTTGGAAGCCACAAAGATGGCCTGAGTGGGGTCATGTCCTCGAGCAAACATCCTCTGCGGTCCAGAAAGGGAGACGACACAGGTACAGACAAACTCGTTCCAAGAAGAAAGAAAGAACGGTCACAAGAAAGAGAGAATAACCTCCGGATACATTCAGAGAAGGCAGAGACCACCTTTCCCTGGGAGGATAAAGCACAGGCTTGGAGGAGAAGGTGGAAGTTAAATCTTTGCTGTGGAGAATAAATACCATTCTGATATGTGGATACTGTGGGAAAGGGACTTCCTGCAGCACCGACACATGAACAGAACCAGAGATCCAACCATGGGGTATGATTAGAGAAGAGAAAATATTTCCATTTGGCTGTTGTAAAAATGGGGAAAGTGAATTGTGTAAATTAAGGCTGTAGTTTTCCATTGAACCCAGATTATTTAAACCCTTGAAGCACAGAATGCAGGATTTGGAATCCATTCTGTATCAACAACCAGTGAGCCTTTGATGGTTTTATTTGAAGGGGAATTGCTGCAACCAGCATTGAACTTCTGAAGGACGAAGCTAGAACCTGTGCGAGGGTTGAGGGTGGGGCACCTGGACAAGGGACATGTGATGAGGAAGTACTGGAACAGCCAGGTCAGAGGTGGTCCGGACAAGATCTGGGAGGCCAGCCTGGAAAAATGAAGCAAAGGGAAGGCAAAAGAAATTACATCCACAGGACATGGCAAAAGATTAATGGGTAAAACAAGTTTTCAGGAGAGATGGCCAATGGTTTGATTAATGGTGAGAGTGGAGGGGCTCGCCTACTATAAAAGAAAGGGCACATCTTTTTCTGAGGTGTGAAGGAGGTGAGCTCGCATGGGGATGTAAAGAAAATGGAGAACACAGAAGTTGGAAGAATTCAGATGGCCTCACCTTTTCATGTGGTTCAGTAACATAGAAGGTAAGACACGCTGTTCCAAAAAGAAGTGGGGGACAGCCAAGTAGGAGTTTGAGAAAGACGGGGGTTTCGGAAATATATTCTGTGGTGCCCAGCATCTCCGTAGGTGATGAAGCTCTACTGCATGAATTTGGATTAATGTCAGACCTCCTAGATGTACAACTTGCTCTGAAACATGCAGGGGCAGAAAGAAAAAGTTGTGAGATTGATCAGTGGATTGCTGGAAGAAACAATGCATTCATCTGTTCAACAAACATTCATTGAGCTCTCATGAAAGGGCTCCTGTAAATGGCAACACCATTCTGCCAGCTATATATGCCAGGCGGAGGACCCAGCGGCACATCAGATATACATATTCTTCACACTTATGGGTGTGGTCCAGCCAGGAAAGGACCGGAGGAAAAGGAATCAGAAACACCATGGAGACCACAGTTGAAAGGTTGACCAAGGGTCCAGTGGTAGGTTAGCATGAATGAAGGTAGCCTGATGGGTTGAGACAAGGAACAGTGAGGCAGCTAAAACAGGGATACCAAGATGACTGCCATGTTTACGTTGCACAGCAAGCTCACCCAACGGGGTGAGAGAGGTTGAAATCCACCCTGTTATCCTCAGTCAAGCAGGGAGCCATCACTCTGTGACTATGCAGCAGGGGAACCATTTTAACATCTTGCCTGTCCAAAGAAGACATCTTTTTCTAATTGGCACTAAATTGTTCTACAGGTTGAGCTAAAGGTCACAGTAAAGCGCGAGGATTACCTGAGAAAGAGTATAGGGGCTTGGGACCCAGGAGAATGTCACCTTTCAAGATCTGGGGAGTAGAGCAAACTCAATGGAATTGAAGAGTATTTGAAAAAGGAAACAGGGAAGAAAAGGAAATTAAGGAGCAAAGGACGTGGAATAAGAACCAGAGGTTCGATTAGCATATTAGGGGAGCAGGGGCACCTGGGTGGCTCAGTCAGTTAAGTGGCTGTCTTCCACTCAGGTCATGGTCTCAGGGTCCTGGGATTGAGCCCCACATGGGCTCCCTGCTCGGCGGAGAACCTGCTTCTCCCTCTCCCTCTGCCTGCCACTCTTCCTACTTGTGCTCTCTATCTCTCTGTCAAATAAATAAATTTTTAAAAAATTTAAAAAAAAACATATTAGGGGAACAGAAAGAAAAAAGAATGGAAGAAGATAGAATAGACACAGATAAGGAAGCCACGTTCATCCTCACTCGGGGACCATGGCTGTTTTCCATCATGTTGCACCGCAGAATGCCGCATGCCGCTGATGGCATAGAGCTTGCTTCTGCTGGTGTTCAACCTCCTTTGCAACAGCCTCAGCTCTGTTTTAACTACAAAGGGTAAATCTTATTAAGCATTTGGTTCAGATCACCCAAAACAGTGAAGCAAATAGCTTTCTTGTGTCGTTTCTTTTTTATTTGTGTGTGTCATTAACATTAAACACATGATGTTGCAACAACAATATAATTGACGACTTAATGGGCTGAATTTAAATTCAAGTAATATTTCCATTCATCTAAAAGCTATCCCTTAAAAGTCTGTAAAGTTAATTTATTGAAAAAATTTCAACATAACTACCATAAAGTCTCCTCTGAATAATAATGCCATAGATTTTGTATCTTTTTTTTCCATTTTGGATCAGCTCATCCCTTCTTCCTGCACATCTGTTGCCAAAGTTGTGACCCCAAACCTCCAAACATGAGGTTTTAGAATGTGTGTCTCCAAAACCTAAAAGATGCACGGGGACATTTAGAGAAAGGCAGAACACCAGGGAGACATGCAACACACAAGACGGTAATTGCAAGAGTTGCCAAAAGGAAAAGACAGGACATGGCCCCCTGCTGACGCTCGGAGCCAGTGTGGGTCCTCCGCACTGGAGGAGAGCCCTACGTCCGCACTGGAGAAAGGACAAAAAATCATAGCCCCCAGCTCTGCTCATTTAAATGCTCATTAAATCCGATCTCTCGCCCAGGTTGTATTCATTTCCTGGGGCTGCTATAGCAAATTAGCACAAACATGGTGGCTTAAAAAACAGAAATTTATCTTCTCACAGTTCTGGAGGCCAGAAATCTGAAATTCAGATACCAGTAGGGTCACTCTCCCTCCAACGGCTCTAGAGGAGGATTTTTCTTTGCGTCTTCTAGTTTCTGGAGGCTCCAGGAGTTCCTTGCCTGGTGGTCAAATCACTCCAACTTCTGTGTCCATCATCCAATGGCCTCTTCTGTGTATTGTTCTTCCGTCTCTCATAAGGACACTTGCTATTGGATTAAGCACCCACCTAGATAATCCAAGATGGACTCGTTCTCTCCCCAGCTTTTTTGAGATATAATTGACACAAACACTGTGTATGTTTAAGGCACACAACATGTTGATTTGATTTGTAAGGTGTTGATTTGATACACTTACACTTCACAAAGTGATTACCACGACAGCATTAACACCGCCGTCCCATCACATAATTCTGTTTCTGTTTTGTAGTGAGAACATTTAAGATCTACTCGCTTAGCAACCTTCAAGTGTAAGGACAGTGCTGTTACCAATAATCACCATGCTGTACACTATCCCCAGAACTGACTCATCTTATAGCAAGAAGCTCATATTCTTCAACCAACATCTCCCCTTCCCCAGCCCACCAGCCCCTGTTAACCACCACTCGACCCTCTGTTTCGATGAGTTCAGATTCTTTTAGAGATTACATATAAGTGGTATCCGACAGTATTTGTCTTCCTCTGTCTGACTTATTTCACTTAGCGTAATGCCCTCAAGATTCCACCGTGTTGTCAGAAAGGGCAAGATTTTCTTCTTCCTCGTGGCTAAATATATATATACCACACCTTCTTTATCCATTCATCTGTGAAGGGACGCTTGGGTTGTTTCCATGTCTTGGCTACTGTGAATAATACTACTAAGAACAGGGAGGGGTGCAGATAATGATGTCATTTCCTTCCGATATCCTATGATAGTTCTATTTTTAATTTTTTGAGGAATGTTCGTACTGTTTTACACACCATAATACATTCCCACCAACAGTGAGGAAGCATCCCCTTTTCTCCACATCCTCACCAACACTTATTATTTCTTGCCTTTTTGATAACAGCCATTCCTTTCCCCCCACCCCCCAGGGGTACAGGTCTGTGAATCATCAGGCTTACACCTTTCACAGTGCTCACCAAAGCACAAACCCTCCCCAATGTCCATCATCCATCCACCCTATCCCTACCCTCCCCCACCCAAGAACCCTCAGTTTGTTTCATGAGATTAAGAGTTTCTTATGGTTTGTCTCCTTCCCGATCCCATCTTGATAACAGCCATGCTAACAGGTGTGAGGTAGTACCTAATTATGGTTTTTATTTGCATTTCCCTGATGATGAGTGATGTCAAGCACCTTTTCATGTGCCTGTTGGCCATCTGTGTGTCTTCTTTGGACAAATGTCTATTCAGTTCTTCTGCCCATTTTTTAATTGGGCTATTTTCTTGCTCTTGGCTTATATAGAATATTCTCACCATAAAATCCTTAACTTAGTTACATGTGCAAAGATCCTTTTTTCCAAGTAAGGTCACATTCACAGGTTCGGGGAGTTAGCACATGGGCATATCTTTTTGAAGACCTCCCACCCCAAGCAGATAACTGTTTGTTTCAGATAGGATAATTTTATCTCCAACTAACAGAAATTACAGCTCAAACTAGATTAGACAACAAGGGAATTTATTGGCTCATGTAAGGAGATACAGAGAACCCCAGATGGTCCAGACAAGTAGAGAAGGAATCACAGATTCAGTGTTATTCTCTTCTCCACTATCCTGTTCTAACACCAACTTCCTCTCAAAGCTTATCGCAAGATGCCCACTGTGGCCATCAGTTCTTGTTTGTGGTCAGCAGAAGAGAACAAGAGAAAACTTCCTCCCAAACCACAGATATAGGTCTAATTTAGCCAAATTAGGTCAGCCCCCCCACCCCCATGGAACTGGAATAGTTCCCAGAAGACTATTATGTCCCATTGGTTAACATAAATTCTGGAGCCCAGCCTTGATCTGGGGATGTGCTGAACGTCTTCTGAATTGGGTGGCTGTGTGGAAGGCAGAAGAAAACCTGAACAAAATTATGACAGCAAGAGGAAAGTTGACACTAAGCAGGAAACTATTAGCTCCAATAAGACACTTAATAGTAACAGTCATTTTAGAAGGATGATTATCCAACTTGAGATCACTAGTACCCAGAGACGATGTAGATCCCCTCCTGCTCCCTTATTAGGTACGTAGGGTTTGAATTGAGCCCCTAACTGAGCTAGAAAATCCAGAGCCACTCTTCATACCATTTTGATTCAATCCTGTGGTTGATTCTGCCTCCATGAAAAGAGAAGAAATAGAAAGAACTTGGGCTGGAACAGGGATAGGGAAGTCTTCAAACACAATGAGGGCAGGTGAGGGAGCCCTCTTAGATTCACTGCTGCTGCTGCTGTGGCTTTTAGAGAGAACAGTGCAAGAGTCATTGGACCCTCTAGATATCATAATACCTACAGTTTACCAAATTCATGGTGTCACTCTTTTGAGCAGAACCAGATGAACTCTAATTCTTAACCTCTGGCCTCTCTTTCAAAAGGCTCCCTGATGACTGACTTCCCCTGCTTGCTGTCGCTTTCTTTGGTTGCATAAAGCAAATGACAGGCTTCTGCCCTCTGTAACTGACATCCTCACCAATACCTTTCCGGGACGATGTCCCGGGCTCCGGTGAGAGCCCTCGCTACCATTCAAGCTTCACTTTGGAGACACCCTGGGACTTCCGCAGGGCACAATCTTGATCATTTTGTCATAAGTTTACTAGTTTAAACGTTAAGGGTCACGGTACCTTTGAGTCTTAAAGCATCTCTCAGCATCACACAGTGAATCTAGTTACGACTTTCACTTTTCATCCGAGAGACGAAGTTCAAAATCACAAGGAGACAGTAGGTCAAAGAGCAAAAGTCATCAAATTACAAAAGTAGGGTTTTTTCTCCCATTCTTTTTAAAGTGGAATTTTATCTTTCTGCTTTCCCACACTTGGAAAATTCAGAGAGCACAGACAAGTGTAAGAGGAAATTGCAGTGTGAGTTCAGCACCCATACAAAACAAATACACATTATTGAGATTTGGGTGCATATCCTTCCAATGATATCTATAT
Source organism: Ailurus styani (assembly GCA_002007465.1). NCBI lineage: Eukaryota > Metazoa > Chordata > Mammalia > Carnivora > Ailuridae > Ailurus > Ailurus styani. The sequence continues at coordinate 1,126,685 of LNAC01000025.1, forward strand.
GGACAAAGATCCTCTTGCACGGATGCAAAGCTGGATGTACAAAGAGCAACAGCTCCAGAGACTAATAGCTTGGTAAGGTGCTCTCCTTACTTAAAAATATAGGGGGAATTTTCCCATCTTTAAATTGAGACCATAATTTCTGTTTTGGAGGAATTCTTGTAACTTTTTTATAAAATTTCAAAGTTGGAGAAAAATTGCAAGACTAGTAGTCCAAAGAATTCTTATACGCTTTACCCCAGATTAATCAGGTTAACCAACTCTTGAACTTTTTACCTTGAAGGGTCAAATTAACATTCCTCATTTGCTATGTGCATGCTCTGTCTTCCCATATATAGAGAAAGAATATAGGTAGTATACATATTCTTCATTACATAATATAGAAAATATAGAGAATAACAGAACACTTATATATAGACCATATATATATATATATATACACACATATATATACACACGTTTTTTCCCAAATCAGAGAGAAAATTGCAAATATGCTCCTTTATCCCCAAATACTTCAAAGTTTACTTCCTAGAATAGTAACATTCTCTTACAAAACCACACCATCATTATCAAAATCCAGGAATTGAATATCGGTACAAATACTATTATCTAATCCATAGTCCATTTTCAAATTCCTTCAGTTATTCTCATATTGTATTTAGAGCTCTTTCATTTTTCACAAATCGGAATCCAATCCAAGATCATACATTGCATCAATAATTTACTAGAGGCTTCATATCCTACCACATAAATTTCTGTATTTTATTAACCAGTTCTTAGTTTTGAATGCTTATATTTGACTTATAATTTCTCTTTTCTGTAAGCAACGCTACTATGAATACTCCTGCTTGTAATCTTTGTCCTAACCCCCTAGAAAATGATCTTAAAATAAATTACTAGGTTCAACCACGTAAAATTGCCATTTTTGTAGGTCAGGATGACAGATATTGGTTATTTCATTTGATTCAACTTTATAGGAAAGTGGAGTTACTCAGGCAAAGGGAAACCACTAAAGCATTTGGTGAATTCTGGCAAATGTGTGCCCTGAACGACAACTCTGAGTTTCCATTGAACCTGAGCATGTCCAACTCCTTCACCCTCATCAGCATGGGCTATTGACATGCTGAAATTTTTGTAGTTTCATGGGAAAAATTCACGTCGATGTTTCAATTTATATTTTTTAAAATCCAGGGTTCCAAAATGTTTAGGATCTACCAACCATTTACATTTTTTGTTTTATGAATTCGCTGTTGTCCTGCCGTTTTCCTGCTTGCATTTGTCATCATGGTGAAACTGACATTAGAAGCTTTCTATATTAAGGAATTAACTTGCCATCTGCTTACCCAATGTGTCATTTGATTTTATTTTACTTACTTTCATTTTTGATGATTTTATCTATACATAGTCAAATCTATACATAGTAAACATGTATGTTTAGATACATGCTTTATCTAAACATAGTCAAACCTATGACTTCTTAATAATTAGAAAGTCCTTCTCTCTCCCACTCCAGCTTCAGACAAATATTTGAATTTTGTTGAATGTTGAAATGTTTTGGCCCCATGACTTTATTATAGGGTATGGTCTGCATGCTGTGAAGTAGGCATTTGATATGATTTTTTCCAATAGTTAACCAAGTTGCCAGGGTGTTTACTGAATATGTTTCCCAGTTGATCTGAAATGTCAAATGATCTGAAAGGCAAGTGTGTATGCCAACATTTTAAAGTGTTAAATTCTTATGCTAACAATATTTAAATGTTGCCTTATACGGACCCCTGTATGCAATCTAGTGCCATACCATTTTGATTATGTTATTTTATAAGTCATTTTCACAACTATTTTTAAAAGAAAGACCTCATCATTACTCTTCTTCAAAATTTATTTGGATATTTTTTTCTCTCTTGGAACCATTTTGAAATCATTTTGTCAAGTTGCCAAAGAATCCATTGTCATTAAAAATTGCACGAAATTTAGAAACTACTTTGAGGTAAATGGATACTTTTTACAATAGTCTGTTGCCATACAACAAAATATATACATGCTTTTTTGTTTATTCCAGTAATGTTCTGTGGCCCTTGATAAATAGTATTTTAATTATATTTATATACCTTGTACGTATAATTAATTTATTCTAATGAGTTTTATGATTTTATTGCTATTATGAACAGCAAAATCGTGGAACCCTGAAGACCCCTTTTTCTTTTAATGGTTTTATTTATTTATTCGAGAGAAAGAGAGAGCATGAGCAGGGTGAGCAGGGTGGGGGGCAGAGGGACAAGCAGACTCCCCGCTAAGCAGGGAGCCCAGTGTGGGGCTCTAACCCAGGACGCTGAGACCATGACCCGAGCTGAAGGCAGATGCCTCACCGACTGAGCCACCTGGACGCCCGGACATCTTTTTTTTTTTTGTAGGAAGTAGATTTATTTGGAAGTCCTGGGTGAACACCAACAGGCATTACTCCTGAGACCTTCCTACCAACTGGTCGCCAATGGCTTCTATCTAACATCTAACATGATAGAGTCTCATGGGAGAAACGTGTGGGCAGCCCGCACGTTGGGGTCCATGTGTGAAGCCGCATCCTTACCGAGGAGAGGCCACAGAGTTGGCGATTTTTACAGGTGCACCTCAGGGGGCCAGCCGAAAACGCTGTTGGCCGCCGATGGCCTCTGCCTTGCCGTGTTTTCTGCTGGCAGGGCCGAATGGCTGTGTGAAGCTGCAGCCGCCCAAGCACAGACTCAGAAAGGCCAGGCCACGAAGGCTGCTGGCTTCGTCCCGGTGAGCGCGATGCTCCGCGATGCTGTTCGTTTCCTTCGAAGTCATGGGCCCAGAAAAATCAAAGTGTTTAGAAACTTAAATACAGAGGTTTTTTGTTCTTGCAACTAGACTGTCGGGTTTCCAGTTAAAGGGGCTCAAGAAGCTTAGATCAAAGGCAGTAATTTCGCGGATCCGGGAAGAACGGGGCCCGAGGACACAGGCCGGGCAGCGGGAGGGGGACCCCCGGACGCGGCTCTGCGGGACACCTGCGGGCAGGGGCGGCGCGGGGCGGGCCCCTCCCCCGCTGCGGGTCTGAACTGGAACCTGTCGCCGCCGGTCCCCCCCGGGCCGCGTGCTGAGGACCCCGACGGCCCACAGCGGCCGTCACACCCCGGCCTGGTCCCTGCGCGCTGTGCCGCGGCGCGGCTGCGGGGGG
>LNAC01000025.1:1136315-1205665 GCA_002007465.1 Ailurus styani
GGAACCTTGACGAGTCAGACCCTCCGCACCTGCACTTTCCCGGAGTGGGGAGGAGAGGCTGAAAGCGTTCTTAGGGTTCAGTTCGCTCCGCAGTTCTCAGAGTGTGTCCTGAGCCAGCAACATCGGCCTGCGGGTGGGCGGCCCCGACCCGGACGCAGCCCGCAGCTCCGCTCCTTGTACCGTGGGAGAAACACTTCGTCTGTCTGGCCAGTGTTTGTTATCGTTTATGACGAACTATTACTCTATTTATTTTCATGATTATGCTTATTGTTCCTACACAGCAGCAGCCGGGCTGGAGGGAGTGAAGCACGAAGCCCAGAGCCTGCGGGCGTGGAGCCCTGTCCCTCGTGGGCTTGGAGAGAGCGGCTCACAAATGCGCCCTGTGGACGGATCTGCCTCTGGAAAGCACAGACGTGTGACCACCCCCCAACTGCAAAGTCATGATTATTCTCATCCCAATGTAGACGCCTTTTTTCCCAAGTGAAGACACACAACATTTTCCATCAATTCTTTTGTTTTGTTGTTGTGGTGTTGTTGTTTTATTGTGTTACGCTAGGCACCGTAAAGTACATCATTTGTGGGTTTTTGTTGGTTTTTTGCCCCAGGGGTACAGGACTTTGAATCAGCAGGCTTACACCTTTCACAGCATTCACCATAGCACAAACCCAACAAACCCTCCCCAATGTCCATCACCCATCTGCCCTATCCCTACCCTCCCACCCCCCCAGTAACCCTCAGTTTGTTTCCTGAGATTAAGAGTCTCTTATGGTTTGTCTCCTTCCCGATCCCATCTTGTTTCATTACTTTTCCCTCCCTACCCCCACAACCCCCCACCCTGGCCCTCAAGTTCCTCATATCAGAGAGACCATATGATAATTGTGTCCCTGATTGACTTATTTTGATCAGCATAATACCTGCTAGTTCCATCCACATCATTGCAAACGGCAAGATTTTATTTCTTTTTGATGGCTGCATAGTATTCCATTGTATATATAGACCACATCTTCTTTATCCACTCATCTGTGGATGGACATCTAGGTTCCCTCCATAGTTGGGCTATTGTGGACATTGCTGCTATAAACATTTGCTACATCATTAGTTGTTGATGCCGTGATCCAAGATCCATTGTTTCTGCACCACACCCAGTACTCCATGCAACACGCGCCCTCCTTCATACCCACCACCACTCACCCATTAATTCATCTGAATCTATGTGAGATTCCTTTTCTCTTGCTCTTCCCTTCCCCACCTTGGGCCAAAGATTTTTATGGACAAAATCTGTGAAGTCCTCATTCCCTGAGCCACAGGCCTCACACACAGCATGCCCTCCCCGGGCTTTGGTGCAGGGAGCCACAGAGCTGAGGCTCTGAGCAGGTGTCCTGTGCGTGTTCCCAGGGCGGGGCGCCAGGCCGCGCGCATGGGGTCCTGGAGTCAGCACTGTCCCCCACCCCACTAATCTATAAACAGAAGAGAAACCACCTTCATTTTGTGTTCTTCCTCTTAGTTTCTGGGGAAGTGCCTCTTCCTTCCACCCTCCGGTCAATTCCAACCCCACAGCCTCCCTGGAAAGGCCGGCAGGGCTTGTCAGGGGTGCCAGGCAGACGAGCACTGGGCTTCACAAAGTCCACGGCCAGGTGCTGCCTGGACGGGGTCCTGCCAATCACCAGCGCTCGGGCAGAACAAGCCAGGAGCAGCAGCAGGGTTGGCAGAGAGGCTTGTTTCTGTGTTTTTATTCTTACACGACATTCTGTTTATTAAAGATTGTCAAAGCAGAGTGCATGAAATGCAGCAAGAAGAGCCACCACCCTGCTTGTCTGCTTTCCCCCAGGGGAGCACCCTGGAGGGAAAGGATGGGAGCTACAAAGCTCCAACCTGAGTCTACCTGCACCTGCAGTCTCCCTGCACCTGTGGTCTACCTGCACCTGTGGTCTGCCTGCACCTGTGGTCTGCCTGCACCTGTGGTCTGCCTGCACCTGTAAGTCTCCCTGCACCTGCGGTCTGCCTGCACCTGTGGTCCGCCTGCACCTGTGGTCCGCCTGCACCTGTGATCCACCTGCACCTGCGATCCACCTGCACCTGCAGTCTCCCTGCACCTGCGGTCTGCCTGCACCTGTGGTCTGCCTGCACCTGTGATCCGCCTGCACCTGTAGTCTACCTGCACCTGTACTGCCGGTTCTTTGCCAGATCTGAACATGTGAGTGTGAGAGGTAAGGACTGCACATACTTCCTAGAAATTGGTTTAATCTCAGTAAATTTGATCCGGTAAATATATGTGCAATTTGCAAACCTGGAGTCAGAGGCTATAAGCAAAAGTAGTTTCTACTTTGGTTATAAGTAGAAACAACAAGAAACTATTTACAAAGGTTCACACCCAGCTACATCTTCTCCTTGTGACTTTCTCAAGCGCAGATCAGACCCAGAAAGCCTGGGTTGCCAGGCAGGGTCCCAGACACAACTTGCATAGTCCTTGGCTCCGAAATTCAGTGGCTGGCTGGCTGCTCTAGCAGGGCAGAGAGGTCACCGCCACACAGCGGGTTGTGGAACATTCTGTGACACCTGCCCCACACAAGCCTCATCAGAATGAACAGTCCTGAAAAGGCTGGCCCGGAAGACTCCTGTGCCACATCCACCTTCCACCACAGCCCTTCCCCCTGCAGCCCTCCGTGCACAGCCCTTGGCCTCCAGCCACACCTCGTCAATGTGTCCTCTGTGACGGGCGTTGGGGGGGGGGAGGGAGGGACCCTGTCCTCTTCCCTCCTTCCCCGTCAGGAGGCATGCAGCCACGTGCCCTGCGCCGTGGGTCACCATGGGGCCCTGGCTCGTGCTCCCCCCCTCGGAACCCCCCACCGCACCCTTGAGGGAAGAAGGGCTGCGTCCCCAGGGAGCGGAGCAGACGCCTGCCCTTGCCCGGGGCCCGCGGAGCCGGTGGGGGCGGCCGGAAGCCAGCGGTGTGGCCCGCACGCGGTCCCGGGGCGGGGGGCCGTGTTCCCATCTGGCTCAGCACAAGCAGGCGGCTCTGGGAGCATTTGTACAGGCCACGCTGCAGGCCAGATTCAGCCCGAAGAAGTTCGCCGACACCCTCCCGGCCGACACCCTCCCTTCCGCCTTCATCGGAGAAGCACAGGGAGAGAAGGAAGTAAGGCCTCTCTAGGTACAAACGAAACAGATCCTCTGGGGCCAGAAATTAAGACCATGGAATTTACCCTTTTTTCCCTCCATCAAGTGACCTTAAAAAAATACGTATAGCCCACACTCTATCTGCACGATGGAGAGGTCACCAGAGGGGCTGCCCTAATGTTAGTATCAAGCAAGGAAAGTACATCTCTCTCCCGCCTCCTATTAACTCCATTACGGAAGCATTTATATGAGCAAAGCAATAAAAGAGGGAGAGGAGATGGAATCAGAGAAACCTATAAAGATGATTAAGCTTGTTAAAATAAGAGCCGTTAATGGAATAAATAGCACTGGCACTAAAGTGCAAATCGACAGCATCTTTCTCAGATTCAGATATTCGCTAGAATGAAAATTCCACTATTGATTATATTTAATTATTGAAATCTCTTACCCAAATGAAACGCAAACTAGTTTTCTGGATGACAGACTGTTATTAACTTCTGCAGCTAAATAATCTCAGTGACTCTCGCGCATGAAAATGGAAAAATCATTTGGCTTTTTATATTAAAACAATACAAAGGAAACAAAACGACAAGATGAGGTAAATCAACACATTGAAATGTAAGATACGGGGGCGCCTGGGTGGCTCAGTGGGTTAAAGCCTCTGCCTTCGGCTCAGGTCATGATCTCAGGGTCCTGGGATCGAGGCCCACATCAGGCTCCCTGCTCAGCGGGGAGCCTGCTTCCTCCTCTCTCTCTGCCTGCCTCTCTGCCTACTTGTGATCTGATCTCTCTCTGTGTCAAATAAATAAATAAAATCTTAAAAAAAAAATGTAAGATATGGTTGCAAAGTGATGTTACCCTCTGAGTGACGCTTTGAAGTGGAATAGTCCCAACGTGGACACGCAGATGGGTACATGGAGGGGCCAGATGCGCGCGGCTGTGGACAGCTCTGCAGCTGGTCGGTGGAGGCAGGCTTGGCCTCAGCCTCTCCCCTGCACGGCAGCGCCCCCTCCGGCCCCCCCACCCTGCCTCCCCCTGCCTCCACTTCTAAGCTCTGCTCACAGGAAAGATGAGAGCCACTGGTTCCCATGAAAGGTGGAATCATAAGGATCAAAGTGTGTGTGTGTGTGTGTGTGTGTGTGTGTGTGTGTGTGTGTGTGTGTGTGTGTGTGTGTGTGTTATCTCCCAGGGGGATCTGCACTTTAGTGAAAGACAGACTTTACCCACACAGGAACGTGCCCTGGAACAAAAGAATTTCAGGAGCCAGAAAACGGAGCTCTGATGGGGTGGAAATGGGTGGAGATGAAGGGACCAGGCAGAGCCTGGCCCGGTATGACCCATCCAGGATTTCTGCTGTCTGCCCCCACCCCGCTAACCACTGCCCTCCCTGCCCCGGGGAGGGGAGAGTGCTGGGGAGAACGGAGGGGAGAGGGGAGAGGACAGAGGAGATTAATTTTTTCACTCCAACCTCATTCTCATCTCCAGGTTCAAGTCACACACCAAAAATTTTGCCTGCGCTGATGTGAATTACTGTGAATTAATAGTAAAATAATTATAACATAAACAAATGGGAGTGCTGAGACCTGGTTTTCTTAAAAAAAAACTAATTGAGATTTTACTATTCTGTGATATACACAAAAAGAGAAGATTTTTTACAACTTATCAGGATATATTTTGTTCTCAGGCAGTTCCAGAACAACCGCAAAGACTATCTAGAAATTTAAGTTTATAATTTTATTTTTTTATTATGTTAGTCACCATACAGTACAACGTTGGTTTTTTATGTCGTGTTCTGTGATTCACTGTTTGTGTATAACACCCAGTGCCCCGTGCAATCCGTGCCTCCTTTATACCCATCACCGGGCTCGCCCATCCCCCCACACCCTCCCCTCTGAAACCCTCCGTTTGTTTCTTGGAATCCACAGTCTTTCATGGTTCATCTCCCCCTCTGATTCCTCCCCCCCTTAATTTTTCCCTTCCTTCTCCCAATGTCCTCCATGTTATTCCTTATGTTCCACAAGTAAGTGAAACCATATGATAACTGACTTTCTCTGCTTGACTTATTTCACTCAGCATCATCTCCTCCAGCCCCATCCATGTTGATGCAAATGGTGGGTATTCATCCTTTCTGATGGCTGAGTGATATTCCATTGTATATATGGACCACATTTTCTTTATCCATTCATCTGCTGAAGGGCATCTCAGCTCTTTCCACAGTTTGGCTATTGTGGACATTGCTGCTATGAACATTGGGTGCATGTGGCCCTTCTTTTCACTACATCTGTATCTTTTGGGTAAATACCCAGTAGTGCAATTGCTGGGTCATAGGGTAGCTCTATTTTTAAATTTTTGAGGAACCTTCACAGTTTTGCAAAGTGGCTGCACCGACTTGCATTCCCACCAACAATGTAAGAGGACTCCACATCCTCTCCAACACTTATTGTTTCTTGGCCTGGTCAATTTTTGCCATTCTAACCAGTGTAAGGTGGTATCTCAATGTGGTTTTGATTAGAATTTCACTGATGGCTAATGATGATGAACATTTTTTCATGTGTGTGTTAGCTATTTGTATGTCTTCTTTGGAGAAGTGTCTGTTCATGTCTTCTGCCCATTTTTTTACTTGATTACTTGTTTTTTGGGTGTTGAGTTTGATAGGTTCTCTATAGATCTTGGATATCAGCCTTTTGTCTATAGTGTCATTTGTAAATATCTTCTCCCATTCCATGAGTTGCCTCTTTGTTTTGTTAATTCTTTCCTTTGCTGCACAGAACCTTTTATCTTGATGCAAAGAACCTTCACTTTTGTTTCCTTTGCCTTTGGAGACATGCCTTAAAAGAAGTTGCTGTGGCCAATGTCAAAGAGGTTATTGCCTATGTTCGCCTCTAGGACATTGATGGATTTCTGTCTCACATTGAGGTCTTTCATCCATTTCAAATTTATCTTTGTGTATGGTGTAAGTGAATAGTCGAGTTTCATTCTTCTATACATAGCTGTTCAATTTTCCCAGCACCATTTATTGAAGAGACTTTTTTCCATTGGATATTTCTTCCTGCTTTGTTGAAGATTAGTTGCCCGTAGAGTTGAGGGTCCATATCTGGGCTCTCTATTCTGTTCCACTGATCTATCTGTCAGTTTTTGTGCCAGTACCATGCTCTCTTGGTGATCATAGCTTTGTAATATAGCTTGAAATCAGTCAACGTGATGTCTCCAGCTTTGTTTTTCTTTTTCAACATTTCCTCGGTGATTCGGGGTCTTTTCTGATTCCATACAAATTTTAGAATTGTAATTTTAACATTCAAGGAAATTAAGTTTATAATTTTAAATATTCAAGGAAATCCCTATAAATCATTTTCATCAAGTACATGTATTAGTGATGCCCACAAGACCCACCAGTCACTGTGACCTGAAGACAAGGTGCCTGCTTCTCAGTGTTTTACTCAATTAACTTCATAAGCTTCCATTTGGCTTCATGGCAACAGCGTTCATGAAATGAGAGCTCATGCCCAGATATCGACGGGCAGCTTCCTGCCCAGACACTGTACTTTTGCATCAACCCTTTGCGGAGGTGGGAGGAGGTCACTCTTCTGAAACGAGCACAAAATCCCCACCAATGTTAGTGTTTTAAATAATGATGCAGGCAAGGTGGAGTGGTGTAGGGGGTGAGGAACCAGGGGAAAGCATACCCAGTCCCTGCAAGGGCTGAATCACAGCCAGCCAGTCCTCAGGGAGAATAGCGAGAAACTGTTCTTGGCTCCCACTGGAACAGGGAACAAAGCTACAGTGTGGTTGGCACTGGGCTTTGCCCATGATCCACAAAGTACAGAGAAACCTGTATGTTGAAGCTCATGGTTATGCGGATTTAAGTTTTACATTTACTGCAGTTCACACCTGTCCGACCACCTCCATAGCCCTGGTCTCTCAATCTCTAAAATAAAATCTCTGAACTTCCTCCAGATGCTGCAACACCCCCTGAAACCTGGCTCTCACATAAGGTGGCCTCAGCCAGTGACTGAGGTCTTACTGTTCCAACAGCAGCATTACTAGGACCTCTTTGGAGAGTGGCAAATGCCATAAGGACAGATAAGTCAAGAGACAGTGAGAGATGATCTCACGCAGTGATAAAGGTTTTACTCCTTCCCAGGAGCATGTGGTTAGCACATAAGTGTCCATCGCCTTTTACGGGTTAGAGGACAGAAGTCCGTAACAAGGAAGCTGCCCACTGTCCCGTTCCAGCCATTCGTGGAGGGCATGTGACCCATCCTGTCCACCCGCAGCTCTTGGATCTGAGGGTACAGTGGCACAGCCAAGCAAAGTCCCTGCTCTCATGATGCTGATAGTCTAGAGGAAGCAGGCAATGAACTAGCAAGTTGGTAACGAGATCATTTCAAGTAGAAGTAAGTGCTCAAACAGATAAAACTGAATAATGAGTCAGGGTTCGCTGTAAAGGATACTTTAGAAACCAGGAAGGAGACAGTAGATCTGAGATTTTAATGGCAAGTTGGGAGCCACCAGAGTGTGTGTGAGAAATTTCGGGGCCAAGGCCCTTGGCGAAGGTCCCCAAGTGGGAATCAGCACAGCCCTATGGAGTCACAGCAGGACCTAGGATATAAAGCCCAGCGAGCAAGATGGAGAATGGTCCCAGGTGGGCTCCAGGTGGGGTCTAAGCGGGGCTCCAGTTGGGGTCCCAGGTGGGTACAGGTAAGCTCCCAGGTGGGCAGGGAGGTTAGGAAATGCCTATACTTGTCCTTACTATTCCAGGGGTTATAAGAAGCCAATAGTGGGTTGAAAGGAAGAGATTCACCTGGTTCTTTTTTTCTTTTTTCTTTTTTAAAGATCCTTCTAGCTGTTGTATGGGAATAGATTATGTTAGTAAGAGAGCAAGCAGGGAGTGCAGTTAGAGGTAAGGAGAATTTGGACAGGAACCAGGCTAGAGCCCACCTCCCAAGTCCCAGCCACCTTCCCTGCCTCATTCACCACACCGCCTCCAAGTATGATGGGAGACTTTGACTCTTCACGTACTGCTCTGAAGCAAGCACATCGAAGATTTAGTTGTTTCCCAAACAATGTTACTCTGATGCCCACAATTCTAATCCGATGCTCCTCCACGGAAGGAGGGAAGAACAAGAGCAGAGTGAAGGAGCAGCCCCACGGTCCTTAGGACACACCTCCCACTGAGACTCAGAGAAGACCCCTCACATCCATGAATTGGAAGAGGTTAATTAATAGACAGGATGAGAACGCAGACACTTCCCATTCTCTGTATGACTAACTGAAATGACTGGAGTAGGAAAACATCCAGCATGAGACGAGAGAACAAATGGTTCTTACTTATCAAAAGCCCCAAATCACGGCCTTCCCATCAGATCCATGAGTTTGCGTCTGGCTATTATTTTCTATGCTAGTCCCTCTCAAGAGCCTCTAGACCAAAGGACAGCTTTTCCAGAGCAAGGATCCTGGGAAGTCCTTGCTTGTGTTCGGGCTCCTTGCATTTTGGACAAGGAAGCATTGAGGAGGGGGCTGCCCAGCTGACCTTGTGCAGAAGCAGAGAGGCTCCCAGCGCCTCTGTTCTCGCCTCGGGTATTCACCAGGGGCCGCTGTCCGGTGCTGATCAATGAGCATTCTCTAGAACTGCAGAGCCATGGACACCAAGGCCATGCACAACCTCACGTCTGGGGTCCAAAGTGTCAGCACCCTCTTCGGGCAGAACATCTCACTCCCATGTCTTAAGGGCACATCTGCATTCCCTCTCTTGCCAGGAGCTCCACACAGGCTCCCCGACCCTCACCACACCAGTGGACTGGACAACAAACTGACATATTCTAAATAGCCTTTGCTCCACCCTTGATTAGAAACTATCTTTAATTAAAACACCACATCAGAATTCTGAACCAATTTCATTCTGGCTCTCCTAAGGGCTTTGTACAAAACATTAACTCTGGAATCTCATTACACGTTTGCAACCCCGGTGACAAACATAAATGATAATTTAGCTCTAATGCCTTCTTGAGCAAGCCATATTTTGAAAGGCTCATGGATAGATAACAGTACCTTACTGAGGGGAATACAGAAGTGTTGGGTTTATCTGTCTCTACTTTTCAGAGCAAGAGTCCGAGCTGGGAAAGCAAGGTGCTGAGCAAATGCTCTCGGGGTACACCTCTGACCGTTCCCAGCTGGTGTTCTCCCGGAAAACAGTGTTGCTCCCACGTCCCCACGTCCTTAGCTACCAACGACAGACAGGGGAGCAAGAGCAGCTCTGGTGAGCAAAGTGAAGTCAGACTCTGAAGTAAAGTCGCTAATGTGCTCACAGAGGACAGCCCCAAAATACCTTCTGAATCCCAGTGTCAGAGAGGACCCTTCCTGGAAAAGGAATATAAGCGCCTTGGACCCTGCAGACTTGAGGAAGAATCACTGAGGGTTTCGATCTTCCATGTTGTGTCTGATTAGTCCCGTTTCCCTGGCAAGAACTGTGGCACCAGTCACACCCACCGCCCAGCCTACTTGGATCACGGTGCTTTGTGCCAACCCTCCAACCTCTGGTGACTCAACCAAGGGTGCGCTCTTGGCATAGGTCAAACGTAGCTAATCCTTAGGCTCACTGGTGGCCTCAGATGTGGCCGCGAAACGCAAAGCTCTATTCTCACAGGAGCCAGCTGTGCTGAGCAGATACTCGGACAAGAACACGTGAGTAAGAAGAGGCAGACCCAGACAGCTCGCAGTGGAAATGGGGTGGAGAGGTGATGAAGGAAAGAACGGGGCTGCAAGGAGTCAAGAATGTGATAAATAAATACATAAATAAAGTATGTTTTAAGACTATGGTGATGCTTGCATAACTGTCTAAATTCACTAAAGATCAAACTGTACATTTACGATGGGTGAAGTTTATAGTTTATAAATTATACCCCAATTGAAGGAAAGAAAAAAAAAAAGGAACTTGCTGCCGCCAGCGGAAACCACATCTGGCTTGTGAGGAAGCCGTGATTCACAGGAGGACTACAACAGGTCCTGGGTGAAAGCGCACTGTGAGACGTTCCACTGGGCGCGTGGGGAAGACCGCGCAGAAGACGCACCAGTCTTGAGACCCAGCACGGCCCTCCTGGACCAGGTTCCGAGAGTCTTGGCATGGATGTTCCTACTGGCAGATTTGCATGCAATTTCAGCATCTGGATTCCAAGTATAACCTCAACCTATTACTCTACCTCAGCCTGGCCTAAGTCACAGTGATATTAGCCCATGGCATCGTTCACATGTAGTGTGAAAAACTAAAAGGTAGCCAAACAGCAAGCAATAGCACCAACAATTCAAGGGTCTCCCTGTCCCTTCCAGGCTCTTCCGCTTCTGGCCCCTGCCTTCCCCCGTCTGATCCTGGACATACCACTCCCGTTGCTCTCACCACCCTGGTTGGGGATTGTTCCCTTCTACTCTTGGAGTTTCTCAAAGGCAGAGACTAGGTCCTGTTCAACCCCTCCCTCAGCAATTAGAAGGTTTGAAAGTAACCCAGGAAAGCTCCTTTGTCATAATTATTTCCTCCATGTCTCTAAATATGTGCCATGAATCATTTATAAAATATTTTTAGCAAAACGTGAAATTCTTTTTTTGCTCTTTGCTGGTGAAAGTCTTCTTCCTCAATGCACCAAATCTTTTTTATTTGACTTTAAACATGACAATTTCCCACTTCAAGTGTGAGAAGTGTTGTAGGTTTCAAACCAAGTGAAAGGCCTATCTACGAGGTTTAAATGAAGTATTTTCCACCTTTAGAATAATAGTAAAAGGATGTATGCATAATGCTTTGTAAAATTGCTAACCTTTTTAATTCTTCCTATTTTTCCAATCCCCTAGTTTTTTAAATAGAGTGATGCTACCTTTCTTTCTTAGCCCTATCCTTATCTCAGTGAGTCTAATTAAAAGTACTTGAAAGTAAATCTGAACTTCCAAGTTCAGATTCAATACTGTTAGCAGCATTGCTCATGTTCATATAGTAATCTTCTTTTCTCCCCAGCTTTAGTGAGATACAATTGACATATAACATTGTGTCTGTTAAGATATGTCATGTGATGATTTGATATACATAAGTATTGCAAAGTGATTACCACAATAAGGTGAATTAACATGTGCATTACTGCACATGGTTATCTTTTTGCGTGTGTTGTGAAAAGTTTTAAGATCCACTCTCTTAGCAAATTCCAAGTATACAAGACAGTACTATTAACTCTACACACTATGCTGCAATTAGATCCCCAGAATTTATTCCTCTCATAGCCAGTAATGTGTGCCCTTCCCCACCTTCACCCACTTCCCCCAGGCCCCCCCCAACCCTGCCTGTCCCAGAAACCACCAATCTACTCTGTTTCTGTGATTTCAGGGTTCTGATTTTTTTTTTACATTCCACATATAATCTAGAGCCTATAGTATTCATATTTCTCTGTGTGACTTATTTCACTTAGCATAATGCCCTCAAGGTCCACGCATATTGTCATAAATGGCAGGATTTCCTTCTTTCTCATGGCTGCATAATATTCCACTGTATATATATTATACACTACATCTTCTTTACCCATTCATTTGTCAAGGGACACTTAGGTTATTTCCACGTGTTTGCTGTTGTGAATAATCTGCAGAGAACATGGCGGGTGCAGATGATGACTTCATTTCCTTTAGATATTCTTTGGTAATTTTATATTTAATTTTTTAGGAGCTTCCGTACTGTTTTCCAGACTGGGAGCACCAGTTTGCATTCCCACCAAAAGTGCACAAGAGTTCCTGATTCTCCACATCCTCACCAACACTTGTTATCTCATCTTTTTGATGATGGCCATTCTAACAGGGGTGAGGTGATATCTCATTGTGGTTTTGATTTGCATTTCCCAGGTTATTAGTGATGCTGAGCATTTTTTCATGTGTACCTATTGGCTACCTCTGTGTCTTCTTTGGAAAAGTATCTGTTCAGGTCCTTTGCCCATTTCTTAATTGGATTATCTGAGGTGTTTGCTATTGGGTTGTAGGAGGGCCTGATATATTCTGGGATCCATGATTTGAGACATATGATATGCAGAGATTTTCTCCCATTCTGTAGCCTGCCTCTTCATCTTGTTGATTTTTTGTGTGTGTGCAGAAGCTTTTCAGTTTGATGTAGTCCCATTTGGTTTTTTTTCTTTTATTTCTTATACTTTTGGTGTCAGATCCCAAAATCATTGCTGAGATCTATGTCAAGGAGCTTTTCCTATGTTTTCCTCTAAGAATTTTGTGTTTTCAGATCTTCAGATCTTTTCAGATTTAAGTCTTTAATCCATTTTGAGTTAATCTTGTGAGTGGAGTGAACTTCTTTATCAGAAACAGAAGAGAAAACAAGAAATGTATAAAATACATAATGAGTGCTATCAGATGCCAATATTAAGATAATATGGGATGAAATTATTATTAAACACTCTATTTTCCATAATGCAACACATTTGTTCTCATTCTCATTGTATTGCTTCCCGGTAACTCTTGATTTGTACATAGCCCCTTTGGTAACTTCAATCGGGCATCTTTCGGCAGCCAACAAATTTTTATCCTTAACAACGTTCTTTGATTTTTTTTTCTATCCCTTTGCCATTTCTTATTGTCCAACAATGGAACAACCTAGTAGTCAAAAACTGTAAGTCCTATCATCCAAGTGGTTATTTTTCATGTTGGTTCTGTGCTATGACATTCTCCTACCGAGGGCTGCTTGGAATTAAGCCATTACTGACTGAAGTTTGGAAATGTTTTCATCAATTAAAGATATGATTGTAATGGTATGTGCCATGTACAAAGAAAAATGGCTAAAGTACCTGGGAGCATGTAGCACTTTGAAGGGCTTCTGTAGGATAGAGAGGGAGTTTAATGGCTGCAGCTCCAAAGAGCAGTTCCAGGGCCAACAGGAGGGAGATCCAGAGACACGGATTTCAATGAACATAAACCAATTTGACTTATAATTCAGCTGGACAGTGTACTGATTGGCAAAGAAATCTATTCCACATAACACACAGGCTTAAGAACAAAAGAGATGGGTGTGTGTTGCGTTAATGTGCTCAACACTGTACACGTCTATGCAGAAGGAGAGCATGGACTGAACGCCATCCGTAGAGGCCTCTTCACCTACAGGACTTCACCCATGATGCCGTCCTTCAGTGTCTGGCCTGTGGCCACACACCGCCCCGTGGGTATCTCAGGAATTCCCACAGTAAGTCTCTATCGAACCCATCAAGTTGGCTCAATTAAACCAAGAAGAGCTTGAGAAAAATGAGGGCTGCTCTCAATTCCACCAGGACAATAAGTGCTTGACAGCTCTTTTGTAACCAGCAGAACTGGACAATTACAGTACACACACGTGCACACACACGCTCACACACACGTACACACCATCCCACCAGGACTCTGTGTAGGGTCCTTAATCAAATCTGTAAACAAGGAGTAAAATTAGACCTCTCACCAACCCCTGAAGCCTTGACCTACATAACAGGGAAGTAACTTCACACCAGAGCGTCATTGTGAGCTTTGAGCCTGGTGACTTCCACGAAGCCACTTATGTCTGTGCTTACAAACACGGCCCAGACGTAGGGCTAACTCTGATTCATTCGTCCACTGTCCCTACTTGATACTATTCCTCCCCTTTGTCCTCCAAATTCTCCATCCCCTGCTGTCCTCCTGTGTCCCTTCCGTTGGGTCATGTGGACCCCCGCCCCATTGCGAGCCAGCTTTCCATGTCAGGATGGCAAGTAGATTTGCAGCTGAGTGTCAGCTCTAGCGTGCACTGGAGCACTGCGTGGAGGAGTCCATGTCCCGTCAGAACGCAGTGGCAAGGTGTTACTTGGGCTCACGGAGGCATCCTTGTCCGGTGACACTCATCAACTAGAATTCATTCATTGGTGGTCTCAGTTCAGCTTCACATGGGAGAGAAAACTCAAAGGAAGGAGAGGAAATGGTTACTCTTAAAACTCTTTAGGAATTAAATAAAGAAAAAGGCTCACACAGTAATCTCGTTCTTGGTTCCAGAAAATTTGAATTTCAAGAGGATAAAAATAGGTATTATGTCTAATTTCACCTCACTTCTCTCCAAGGGATTCTCTCTCTAAGAATTTTATTGTAAGTGCTATTTTTTTTCTCAATACCATCTTTAAAAGAGATCTGGCTTTCTTAAGGCTCTTCCCAGCACCTATCGATGGGCAGGCATTACACGAAGCCCAGCTTGGCCGTCAGGTGGGTACTGATCAATGAACACCAGCTGAAGGGAAAAAAAAGATTTTGATTTTTATAACAAAGCAAGAGTAGCGGGTTTCTATTCTAGAAAGGGAACAACACCTTGGGAACATTTTAAAAATGAAAATCCCCATCCATGCCCTCGCTTGCTTTTCTGTTCCCAACAAGGGAACTGAAACTCAGACTATGAGAAATAGAATCAAATTTTGAAATGATTTCTTGTGAAATACTTTGCCCCCAGAGGCATGAATGGATATCCTAGCTTAAATCGTTCCTCGAAAATAACTCTCACCAGTTCTTACTTATGCTCTTTCTTTTCCGGCTGTACTCTATCCTTTATCATTTTATTTCAAATCCTGTTTTTTTTCAAATTGGCTTGTTTATGTACACCCACACACAGTTTTGTGTAATCACAGCAAAGCTTGAGATTTTGCGCGGTTTGGTTTTCGCTCGCCTTTGTCTTCTTCTCTTTACCCTCTTAGTAGACAGAATGCTGTCTTTCTGCAAAGGTGCCTACATCCCAACCCCTGAAACTCATGAGTATGTTGTCTTATATGACAAGAGGGACTCTGCAGATGTCATTACAATAGGGACCGTGGGATGGGGCGGTTCTCCTGGATAATCCAAGTGGGCCCCGTGTAATCACTGGGGTCTGTAGGACAGGGAGGACCTTCACAGTGACCGTGAAGTAGAAATCAGAGAGCAGAGAAGGTGTTGCACTGATGGCTCTGAAGATGGAGGAGGAGACCACAGGCCGAGGCCAGTAGGTGAGCTGTGGCCACTGGAAAAAGCAAGGACATAGATTGACCCCTAGGAATACCAGAAGGAATGCAGGCCTGCATATCTGTTTTAGACATCTGACCTCCGCCATTAAGAGAATTAAATTTGCGTTGCTTTAAGCCACTGTTTGTGATCATTTCTTCCAGAAACCATAAGACACTAATGCACCCCTCATAGGTCCCACCACCCATCCCCCAATAAACTATGTGTGTTGTAGGGTCACACCAGCTGTGGTATCTAGAAAGTCCCGACGACTCAAACAAGACGTAAGGGTATGTCTTGTTCAGTTAACAGGTGCTCTGGTTTGGTGGAAGTGTTCCAAGTGGGAGGATGACTGTCTTGGATGTAACCATTCAGGGACTCAATGGTGGAGGCTCTGCCATCTTCTCGATGTGGTTACCAAGGTCACTCTCATCCCCAACATTCCAGCCAGCTGGAAGAGGGGAAGGGCAGAAGCCAAAGAATGTGCAGTGGAAATGGTACGTTATCAATTCTTGACACTCCGTGTGGGAGAGCCTAGTCCTGGAAACACACCCAGCTACCTGGGGTGCTCAGGGGAACAAGGAGAGGCTATAAGAGGTGGTCCCCACCTGGGCTTCCATGTCTTAGCCACCAGTCATGTGTGCGTTCTCCTTGTCTTTTGTGGGCAACCCAGACCACCCTCCCCCAGGAAGACGGTCACTCAGCTAGCGCGCCCTAGGGATCCCTGGGCAATGCGCCATTCTCTCCATCTGGTCTGATGCTCTGTAAATGACAAGATAATCATCAAGCCTCCCACACGTACACCCAACAAATAATGCTAGAGCAGACATAGGAAAAACCCAGTAGAAAGTCTCCTTCACAAAAGGAGGAAAGCGAAACAGTGGCTGTCGCTGGTCCTTGACCATGACAGGTCATGCCGTACAGGGACTGCAGAGCAGCTTCCGCAACAGAGAAGGTTTCTGGTTCAGACCTCAATTCCACTCTCTGGGAGGAAGTCCCTGGTCCAGTGTTCCCTCTGGCTCCTGGCTTGGCCTCTGGGAAGCCTTGTCTATTATCATCACGTTATCACCATGTGGGAAGGGGGGCTTGCCGTGACTGCCGAGTTCATGCCCCCTGGATGCTGGTGCAGGTTGGGTGCACCCAGTCTGTCTTAGACTTGGGTTCTCACAGGTCCCTTCACACCCAACTCATCTCAGGCCAGGTGTGAACCATCCTTTGGTGATCTAATTCCCTCAGAATCCTTTGACTGTCTGGTGTGTTGACTTTTAGCCTCTTCCGTATGCTTGTTACACTGAAAACAGTTTCCGAGATGTAGTTCATAAGCCTGTTGCAACTCTATTTTCTTCCCTTCCCGGCTCAACACATGCTCTTCTGTCAACTTGATGGTGGGAGACTTGAGCTTGGCTGAAATCACAGGCTCTGGTGGAAAGGCAGGAGCCTTCTCTCTGCATAATCAACTTTTCTATAGGAGTAGAGCCCTCCTTTTTTTCTGCCCCTAGAGGGAAGCCATTGAGAAAAGTTGTGGCCAATGAGCGTAGAAGCAGTGGGCTTCGTCATAATATTATAGATCTTTAAATATTCTTCCCAACGCTCAGATAAGCCTATCCGCATGTATTTATGACACGCACATTCTTATACATAGATAGTGAAGGGTTTGGTTATCATTCATCAAGCGGAGATCACATAATGAGGGTTTTCTGAATCTTGCTTTTGACACTCAACAACACCTTGTGAGAGACCCTCCGATTCACCTGTTTTAATTCTAACTCACTCTCTGTGTAACAACTGCCTGATATTCCAAGCGACTGTACTAGAACTATTCAATCGTTTCCCTGATTCTGGGTCTGCATTTCATCTCGCAGCTATGAACAATGCTGCAGTCAATGTCCTCACACAAGGATCCTTTTATTTCAATGGGATGGACTCTTATAAAGGAAACCACTGAATTAAAGGGTTTATATACTTTCACTTTAACAACTATTGTCAATTTGTTTTCCAAAAAAATTGTGAATTTTTCCATTCCCACAAGCAATGCATGAAAGTTCCCCTACCCTTACCTCCACACCAGCAATTTGCCATTTTTCTTCTCTTCTGCTTTATGGCCAATTCTTTGACAACTGAGAAATGCCTTCACATGGAGCTGTCACCTCACTGACACTTTATTTTGCATTTGGTCGTGTTTTTAGACTATTTCCCTTTGGATTTGCTTGTTTGTGAATTGCCTCTCTAAATCTCTTGCCCATTTTTTATTGGGTTATTTTCACCCTTCCTGACAATTAGTAATTAGTCTCTACATTATAGAGATTAAACCCCAGCAATACCTGTCCTATGTTTTTGTTCATTATTAAGTGTTCTTCATTTTTCTTTTCCAATATAAAACTTCCTAATTTCTACATATTCACATGAGTCTACCCATCGTTATTTTATTTTTTCAAGGTTTCCAGATAAAACTATTTCTTTCACCCCTGCATTGTGAATATAGTCATTTATTTTTCATGAAGTGTTTCAATGCTCTTCTTTATTTTTTATGTTTAGCATTTAATTTATCCAAATTTGATTTTCTATGATGAAAGATAAGAATCTTATATATTCTACTTGTATTTTCTTACAAATAAATGGCCGGCTATGCCAGAAGGGTGTATATTAAATGAATTGAAATGCTACCTTGCCATCTAATAAATGACACTGAATTGAAATGTTACTTGGTCATATATTAAATCCACACATATTTGAGATCTGTGTCTAGATACACCATCCCTTCCACTGACCCAACACAGCTCCCAAAGGGATGTGAGCACCACGGCTTTCTTATTTGCCCAGCTAGTGGGTCAAGTCCTCCTTCACTACTGGCCTTTGTCTTGAGTATTCTCAGGAATTTATCTCTCCCATATGAACACGGGGGTCATTTTACCCCATTAAAAAAAATTTAGAGAAATTTTCTGGAGTTTGACTTTCTTAAATATCTGTTCTATTTTGTAGCTCTATTTCTTAGGGCATAGCAGTTATACAAATGTTGGACCTTTTTTGATAGTACTGAATCTATCCTTTTCATCCAATCCCATTAATCTATTTTTCCTCACTTTCTTTTCTCATTTCTATGAGCTCCATCATTTATCCTTGTTTCCATGATATCTATTCTCCCTTCGGTATTTTACCATGTAAAATGATTTTGCATTATTCTTAAAATTTTCCCTGAGTTCTGGTTATCTCAGATTTTTAAAAATTGCTTTGTAAGATGTCCTTCCAGAGTTTCAGTTGCTTTATAGGGTTATTTTTTGGTTAAGATGCATTTTGGAATATTGTATGTCAAGTATTCTTTGCTTTGTTAATTCTTTGCTTTTTTGTTGTTGATTTTTTTTCCTCCGCTGTGAAGCCTTAAATTCTATTTTTTATGTTATTTTTCTTTTTCTTTTTTTTTAAGATTTTATTTATTTATTTGTCAGAGAGAGAGAGCACAAGCAGGCAGAGTGGCAGGCAGAAGCAGAGGGAGAAGCAGGCTCCCTGCTGAGCAAGGAGCCTGACTGGGGACTCAATCCCAGGACCCTGGGATCATGACCTGAGCTGAAGGCAGAGGCTTAACCCACTGAGCCACCCAGGCATCGTTCTTATGTTATTTTTCTATGGATGTAGATGCTTTGCTTTCATGATCCACATTTGTTTGAGCTGGATTTTACTGGACAAGCTCTTAACAGAAGTACTCAGCTCAGCTCATGGGCTGCTTCCCTTAGCTTCTCATGTAAGGGGCTATGTCATGTGCTGCTAGAATGACAGGCAATTTCCTTAATCTGGAGACCTTTGCTGTCAATCTCCATCTAGGTGGGAACCCTTTATTCCAGGGATGAATACTTGCTGTTTCCCTGGCCTTGTGTGAACACCCACATCATAGTGGCTACCTGGATTGGTCACAGTGATTTTTAGTGTTTATTCCCCAAAACTTACTGATGTTTTGGAATTTGCAGACTTCCTCTACTTTACAGTTTTACTGAAAGGTATACACTCGAAGTGTTTGCAAACATTTTCTTTGTGGCCCTGCATGGTTTCAGGAGGAAGGACCTGAAGATATGGATGCCCCCTTACCTCTCTCTACAAAACTAGGCTCGTTTGGCCTTTCTTCCTTTGCAGCTTCAACATCCAAGGCTGTACATTTCCCTCCATTCTGAGCTTTAGTCATATTGTACACATTCTGATATACAGTTCTGCTGCTGTCATTCAGTTCACAATTTTCTTTATTCTATGTTATCATTATTCTGATTGTCACCATTATTCCTTATGTGACCCATGGCAGCCTCCTTTGTGGGCTTCGTAATTTCCAAACACACGGGAGGTTTCTGGTTATATTTTTGTTATTGATTTCTAGCTTAATTATATTGTGGAAAGACAGCATGGACATTTCCATACTTTTGAAGACTTACTTTGGCACAGTAAACAGCTAATAATTTGTATTCAGTAGTTGTTGGATACAGTGTTCTAAGTAGATGCACTGGGTCAATATTTTCAATCATATTGTTCAAATATTCTACCTTTTTCCTATATCTTCACTTGCTTTTCTCTATATTTGTTTTATTGGTTCATGAGAAAATGACATTAAAATCTCTCAGTCTAAATGTGGCTTGGCTCAATTCTCCTTATAGGTCTGATAAATTTTTATTTTATGCGTCTGTCTCAAATTTTTAAACTACTAATTGTTGACAAACCTTTATCATTATCTCTAATACATCTTTTTGTCTTAAGTCTATTTGGTCTGATATTAATATAGAAACACTTGCTTTCTTTTGCTTAGAATTTTGCTGGTTTGGTGTTTTGTTTTTTGGGGTTTTTTTCCCCTTCTAACTTTCAAACTCTTTGTCTTTTCTATTTTTTCTTATTTTTTAAAAGATTTTATTTATTTACTTTGAGAGAGAGAGAGTGCATGTATGCACACGCCCACATGAAGGGGGGAGGGGCAGAGGGCGAGAAAGAGAGAATCTCAACCAGACTTCCCACTGAGTGTGAAACCCGATCTCATGACCCGGAGATTAAACCCCAGCAATACCTACCCTATGTTTTTTTTCATTATTAAGTGTTCTTCATTTTTCATTTTTAGATTAATCTCTACCTGAGCCAAAATCAAGAGTCAGATGCTTAACCGACTGACCCACCCCGGCACTCTTTGTCTTTTTATTTTAAATAACATACAGCTAGATTTTTTCTAATCCAGTATAATAATCCTTTATGTTTTAATGGGAGCTTTTAGTTCATTTACATTTACTATAACTGATAAAATCACATTTATACCTACTACCTTACTTTGTACTTTTTATTTTAGTTTTCTCACCCTGTTTTTTCCTTCTTCAAGAATGGGACATACAGGCTTTATAACTATTTTGTTAGTGGATCCCCCATTGTGTCCAGTAATCTTTGCATAAACAAACACGAACTTCTCTGAAGAAATCCAGTTATCCTGTTTCCCACAGACACAAGACTTTGTCACTAGAGCTAACTAACTGCCACTTGTCTTCCTGCCAGTCTTGTGGTAGTTTGGCCTTCCCCACCTCCCTCCCACCCCATGCTATGAAGGTGGATGTGGCCGTGTGCCCTGCTTCAGCCCACCAGAGATGAAGGAGGTTAGATGTGTTTGACAACAAGGGAGTGATTCTCTTCTTGTTTTCCCTCTATGAATTTGGAAAGAAGTTTCAAGATGGAAATTTCATTACCCAGGGTCCTTGGGTGTTTGTGATTCAGTGAGTAACAATCTGCATGGGGATAAGTATTCAAGAGAAAAATAAAGCTTCATCATGTTCAGTCACTGACGTTTTAGGGCTGCTTTTTCCTTGGGATGACCTAGCCTAGTCTGAATGGTTCCATTCACCACTTTCTTATGTGTGTACTATTGATGGTCATTTAACTTGATCTTGCTTTTGGTAAACTCCAAAATATTATTTCACATGATCAAGGTCTATTTAGTTTGAGACACATATTGACAACCGTTTGTGACATTTACTTCCATTGCAAATGTTCAGATACTTCACTAAGGGTCATTTGTCTTCTCCCTGAAATACACATTTTAGGATCCCCTTTAGTATGTGCCTTTTGGCAAACTCTCCTGCTTCCGGTTAATCTGAAAATATATTTCACACTTATTCTTGAAATAGATCTTCATTGATTGAATATGACATTTAGTTTATCAACATGAGGATTTCTTTTTATTCACTGATTTTGAATTTATGATGTGGTGTTTTTCATGAGTTCGGGAAATGCCTCCATCGTCTCTTCACTTACTGGCTTTGCCTAACGATGCCTCTCTTTCCTCCTGGAACCCTAACTATAGTGGAAGTCACTCGACCTTCATATTTTCAATGTCTTATTCACACTATTTATCCATACAACATCTGGACACTTTCTTAATTGTCTTTTCAGTGGTATCCAAGCTCTTGTCAAATCTGTGCATTGAGATTTTACTTACAATTATTATATATTTTCACTAATAGGAATTTTATTTGTCTCTTATTATATGTATTTTGTTATTCTTTATAGTTTTGTGTTCTCCACATGTATTTCTAAGCTTGTTTTTTATCTCCTTAAATGTATTAAAAAGAAGGATTGTATGGTGAGTGTGGTATATCTTATACCTGAAGTCTTTGGGACTATTCCTTCTGTATTTCTGTCTGTATTTATATCCATACACACACCATGTTGTCTTATTCCCTTATTTGCTTATGCATTTGCTTTTCTTGAAATTGTATTTGTGGCAAGTCTGAGACTTGGGATGAAGGAAACTTTTTCCTGAAAGGATGCATTTGTGTTTGTTCCTAGAAGGAGCTAGTGAGGTACTCCTTTAAACTAAATATTTGGTTTGAAATGACTTTTTAATCCTTCCAGAAGGTTTGAAGCTAGGCAACAAATTGGTGTGAAGGCAGCTTATGGATACACTTCTCAGGGTCAGCTTGTTTCTCTTTTTCTCCACCAGTCAGACACAAGGCTACAAGCGGCATTTTTCCTTGTGGTCCTCTGTGCGCTGTGCAGCCTCTGTGTGTTTCTCAGCTACCCTTGTACTGAGGAGTCCAGCTCTATCGAGTGAGGGTCTCCTCTTGGAGCCCCCGCCTTGGGTTGGCCCCAGGTCTTGAATCCTGTACTTTGTGCCTTACAACATGATAAATTTGGTTTCTTGGTTTAGCAAATAACCCCTTAGCAAGAACCAGTCTCAAAACTCCAGTGACTCTGCTAGATTCACACCATCGTCTAAATTTTGGCCAGAGGATCCCTTACCAATGCTGTTTAATATTAAAATATTTTGACAATATATTTTATCCAACATATTTTGCTATTTTCAGTGGAAACGTATATTTTGTTACCTAGCCTGCCATATTACCCGAAACAGAAATCTGTCATTCAGTTTAGGACAATCATCTATGAATTATTTTTTTAATTGTTGGAAGCTATTCTAGGTGCTATGATACCAGATGAGTAAGTCAGTCCCTCCCTCAGGGACATCATGATATGCTGGAGAGGTGGGTTGGAGGCAGACACAACACAGCGTGAAAAGTGCCATAAACACTCCCACTCAGCTTTTTGGGAGCCATGAGATACTTGGAAGGGGTCACACACCCATTTGGTAGTTCAGAGAAGATTTTCTGACAAAAGTGCTAAAAAAACCAGGATCCAGTTAGGCAGCAAAAGTAGGAAGCCAATAGCGGGTATTCAGAGGAAAGAGCAGGTAGTGTGCTTAAAGCTTGCAGGGGATGGTCAAATATCTCTTTGACTGACAGTCATGCAAGTAGGACTCCAGTTTAGAGCATGAGGGGGCAGGTGGTGCGGAGAGATGGCAGCGGGGAGGTCAGCCTCAGGACGTTAGAGCATCGTCAGGATTCTCGAGGAGAGCGACCAGCTGTGGGCTGGCTTGGGTTGAAGACCTTCACATGTGCGAGTCTGGAACAGCAGGTATGATTTGTCTCACTAACATGCTTTGTTTTGCTGAGAGAGGCAGACATGCTGAGGTGGCTTGGAGGCGAATGTATCACAAAGGTGGGAGTTTTGGGGAAGCAGTGCTGGGTTCCAGCTACCGGGGAGGCTGGAGTAGACAGGAGGGCACCGGCGGGGTAACGAAGGGGATTACAGTGGCTGAAGGGTCATGAACTTTGTATGAAAGAGGTAAAGATCTCAAAGGGCGATCTGGAAGAATTACTGCTTTGAGCTTAAGACAACTGTCGTCACTATAGTTTGTCCACAGAGCTGAGCTGTAATTGGCACGTTAGAGGCTTGCAGAAAGGAAGAGAATACCAAAAAGAGAATTTTCTGGGCTCTAGACTCCAAAAGCAAAGGAGGGATGGGAGGGAGAAAACGCAGGCATGAGCATTCCTGAGTCTGGTAGGGCTTCTGAGCCATGTGGAGGGCTCGCTGGAGAGAGACAGAAGCACAGGTGCTGTCCGGAGGGCCCTGGGGCAGCGTCCCAGTGACGCACGGCACCCACATGGCAGGCGTGCAGCACAAGGGAAGAGGAGCGAGGAGGAAACCAACAGGAGGGATGCTGGAAGTTGGAGGGTCTGGGAGAAAGGAGTCGGCTTGGCTTCCAGGTTCATGGGAACTAGTGCATGGTGAGGAAAAGGGACCGGAATGGGGAGCTGATGGGTTCCATGTTGGACCTGGTGTGTCTCAAGCATCCTTTTCGGTAGCTTTGAGGGTACCTCCACCCCAAGGGAGGAAAATATATTGACTCTGAGTCTCAACAGTGGGAAGAAACTTAAAACAGAAGTAGCCTTCGGTGCAATGCCATGGGACTGTGAACAGTGCCCTGTTTTTCCACTTTGGGCTTAAGCCCACTAAGCTCTGTCCGCTTCTGTCCCCGGCGTTTCTTCATGACCCGACGGAGGGAGCCATCATGGAACTTCACAGTCCTCTTAAATTCACGTCATGCAAAGGAAATTTTCCTAAGACCCTGACATTTCTCCCAGAAAGAAAAGGTTCCCAGCACGATTACCTGGCTGATTTTCTACATTTTCCTCAGCTTCATTCCTAACTCCATTTCACCATTCCAGTCAGGGGCCCTCTGGTAGCATTTTCACACCTCTGTTACTTAAAACACAGGTTTCCAACACAGAAATCCATCCGTAGGAATGATTCCTACTGTACCCTTGTGTTCAGACAGCTCTGTCTCCTCCGCACAACACCTGAGCTCCTGTCCGGACCCCTCTTCCGCCGTCTGGCGCCAGGAAGTTTCTACCAGACCCATCACAAGGCTCTTGCTTTCTGACAAGTATTCAAATCTACTCAAAGAAAAAACAATACTTCCAGCCGTGCTCCACTGTGGAAGTCTAATATATAAAGCCCAAGAACGCAAGTCAAAATAAAAAACCCACTGGCACCAGCGATTTTACGTCCTTCGCTCCCTTGATCCTTCCCATCTCTCTCCAGCTGCCCAGACTGGAGGAGGGTGGCCTGGTCTACTCATCAGTGTTCTCACGAAGCCTCCTGCGCCCACGTGACCAGGCCCCGCTCTTGTCTCCCGCTCCCTCTGGCTTTCCCTCTTGGAGGACTTTTAGAGCAGATCCAGAGAACGTTCCAGGGAATGTCACGGTCATCACTCCATTTTTCTGGCCTATTTGTTCAGAAGGGGTAGGTTCCTCGCAAAACAAAGCTGTACCCACACAGACGACAGAAGAGTTTAAGATACTCGCTTGTGTGCTAAGGCTCTGCGCCTCACCGACGCTCTGGACCACGTGCACGGTGCGTTCGAAGCCGGGCTCCCGTGTCTGCCTCCCGGCCTGGTCCCTGTGGAAGTCGCAGGGCAGGTGAAGTTCAAGCCTGGACCGGCCTGCTTCCCCCACTCCTCCCCCCCGCGACAAAGGGCTTCCCTCCTGCCTCCTGCTGCTTCTCGGGACAGGCTTCCCCCTGCACGCTCCTCTACTGACTATGAGCGCAGAGCAGTCATTTCCTGAGAAAGGAATGGATGCGGTTCGGAGAACCGGTAAAGACGCAGTGGGGTTTTTCTTTGTAGGGACACGGGCAAAGTCATGATCAGGGAAGCCTCCCTCAGCTTTGTCGGCCTGTTCGTGTTTGCTCGTATTTCTCCAACAGTAGCCTTTAGAGAAACGAACTTCCAGCAAGTTTACCGTCAATGAAGAAAGACACCAAGACAGGGGAACGGAGAGAGCAGAGGTGTGCGCGTGCACAGTGGGCTATAACTCGGCCATCAGAAAAAGAAGTCTTACCATTTGCAGTGACACGGGTGGAACTCGAGGGCATTATGCTAAGCGCAGGAAGTCCGTCAGAGAAGGACAGTTACATGATCTCACTCATATGTGGCATTTAAGAAACGAGACAGAGGATCATGGGGGAAGGGAGGGAATAATAAAATAAAATGAGATCAGAGAGGGAGGCAAACCATAAGAGACTCATAAGTTCAGGGAACAAACCGAGGGTTGCTGGAGGGATGGGGGAGGGGGACGGGGTCACTGGGTGCTGGGCCTTCAGGCACGTGATGGAATGAGCGCAGGGTGTTCTATGCAACTGATGAATCACTGACCGCTGCCTCTGAAACTAATAATACACTGTATGTTAATGATCTGAGTTTAAATAAAAAGGGCAGGAGGAAAACGGGTCACTGCAGGTTGTGCCCCTGGAAGTGGGCAGGGGAGCAGAGTACAAGAGGGTTGAGAAGCATTGCTGTGAAGGTCTCCGGCCACCAGCTGGAGGCTGTCGGCATTAGGCCAGCCCACAGGCCTCCTCTTGCTTCCGACCAAATCAGTTCCACGTCTGTGCCTCATCTGAATCATACTCATGTAACAGGAGCAAAACCGTCTGGGAGGTAGCTTCCTAACCTAATTGTTGGGAGTGGGAGGTGTAGGTAGGTATTGTTTACCTTTGAAATTTTCTGTTCATGTAAACTGATGTTTCATATACAAAGTACAATTTCATATGTAGATGGACGAGGTTTAAATATCATTTAATATTCATGACTTTTTAGGCTGTCACAGTCCCATATGCCCATTACAAGCAGAAGAGGAGTTTAGCTGGATTTTACTTGAAAAGTTCAGCTTAGTTATAAAACACACAAATTATTTTAATCATGTAGGAAATTTGTAACATATCTTGTTTATCACTGTGGGGGGCCTGGCACCCCTTTACGTAGGTGCAGGTCTTAGGAACGCACGTTCCATTCTTTGAAGACTACGATGGGGTAGGAAAGCCTCCAAAGCTTCCGCCTTCCAGTTTAAATACCTGCCTTCAATGCAGCACCGGGAACAACTGAGAAATCTGGGATTGGAGTTTGAAGTCACCTGTCCACATCACCAGAGGCAGCAAGCAGCCGTGAGCACACAGAGCCCACAGGATGCTGCTAAATCCATGCACTTCTGCCTGAGAAAAATACTTCTAGAACAGTTTAAAGGTGAAGGATTCTAATTGGAAATTCTGGGTGATTAACAAGTAATTACCTTCTAACTGCTTCCAAAATATATTACTTTTTTTTTTTTTTAGTAACTAGGAGCTCAGTCCTTTTTCCGTCAGATGGGAGAGTCAGCTGCCATTGGGCCACAGAAGAAAACTGTTTCTTTCCCTACCTGGGCCGTGGCCGAAAGTGTATTATGTGCCACTGCTGTGCTCCCCACTCCACATGCAGCGGATTCAAAAATCATTGGAACCAAGTGGAAATCTCCAATTAACAATCCATGTCTCTTCAAAAGGAGATTTGGAGCAGCGAGGGAGCAAATCTTTAGTGGATCCAAACAGTCCGCCACACTCCTAACAATGGGAACACTTTTTTTTTTAAATCATTGCAGGCCAAGGTGAGCATAAAGCTCATTTTATTATACTGAACGTTTTCTGAGTCTTTAGGTCTAACTTTCCCATGAACACATGCAGTGGCGTGAAACATGTTCCCAAGAGGCCAGCTCTCGGTAGTATGTTCACGGCTCTGACGCAGAAGCCTGTGACAAACGATTTATGGACAGAACACATATACTGGACACCGGGAAGGCCAAAAATCAGGTCTTGTAGATAATAGCTTATATTTTGTTCAGAAAAACAGATTCGCTTCACTTTCTATTCCCCAAAATTCTCATGAATTTCAAGTATGAAGCACATGACATTTGCCTCGTTCTCCATATAGTGGGCAAGTTAACAATACTAGTTTTCAAATCATGTCATTCTCAACTCCGAAGCTCCGACTTCGAGCGGGCGATCACTGCCAGGGCCACCCACCCGCGAAGGAGCTGGTTCGCTTTGCCCGATCCCCACCCCTGGTGCAAGATGCATCCGAAATATTGCCGTCCACTCGGGCGATGACCCCCAATGGGAGTCTCTGGCTCAGGCCGTGGGCCGCCTGCCTCATCGGTTGCCCCCAGGGACCCTTGTAGCTGTTTTCCTAGATTCACAGGTGTGAGCGGAAACGCTCCGGAGGCTCTGGTCTGGGGAACCGAGCTAAGCCTCCACCTTCTTCTTTATGAGCGTGCAGGAAAGCGGACACGGCATCCAGGAGGGGCCGTCAGACGAGGGAGGGAATTTTGTCATGAGCCACAGAGGGTGGAGATGGGTGGACTCTGGCATCAGCAGTACGCGGGAGCCCGCGGGAGCCCGCGGGAGCCCAGTGCAGTCACCCAGACGTGAAGGGATGGGAGTTCTGGTCGGTGCAACCGCCTGTTCAGACACCAGGTATCCGGCTCTTTCCAGGGATCGTGCATGTCTGGGAAAAAGGAAGAACCTTGCTGTCTGGATCTTCCACGTACCTGCTTCCCACTTCAGTCTTCAGCAGTTAGACAGATTCTGCACAGTTTCTGTGATAGTGGAATTCTGGAATTCCATAGAACACGTTTTTTAAAAACGTGCCCCTTTCAGTTTTCAGTTTTGTCTTTACCAAATGCACCCTGAAACAATAAAGACCCTAGACCACGCTGTGGGGGTAACGGTCCCACTAATAAAGCCAGAGTCCGGTGAGAAAACCATGCCTTTAAGTTCGGGTTGTTGCAGAAGTTCGATACGGCTCCATCACCCACGGACGTGAACTTGGAATATCATTTCTGGCTGTCTGTTTCCTCGTCTGTAATCAGTAGCGCGTTCGCCTGTATGGTCACTGAAGCCGTTTCTACTTCTAAGGGGCTTTGCTCCATTGCTTGGGCTCTAGATCTTTTTAGCTACGATGCCGGTGAAAAGATGCTTGGCTGTCTCTCCGATAGGGAAACGTGGATCACCTGCTTTCTGTGTGTTGCCTTTTCTTCGGTAACATGATGTGAGTAAACGCTCACGCTGGCGTCAGTCAGAGGTAGTCTCGAAGCCTAGAAACACGAGTGAGGAGTACAGTCTGAGTTTTTCGGACGGAAGGGACAGGACAGGCCACTGTCTCCGTCGTCTGTGTGCCGGTGGTTGTATTCTAGAACCTGTCCATCCGCCCCCTCCTTCCCCCAGCTTGATGCCTTTCCAGGGCCTTCAGCCCGTCACCTGCCTCCGCCACCAACTTCCAGGCCGAGGTCGATCAGCTGATTGTACGATTCTCTAGGGACAGCTTTGGAAAGGAGACATAGAATGGCACTTATTCGCTCAGCAAATGTTTATTGAGCACGTAGGTCCCAATCACGATTAAATGCAGAGACGTGAAACGGGGAGCCGTCGTGGGAACTCCCGGACCACTCTCGATGTATCTTCCCTCACATCTGAGGCTGCTTCCAAAGGACTAACGACCTTCAGAAAGAAAAATGTTGTCTAAATGCCTGTAGATTACCAACATTAAATGCAAGGCTGCCCTTTTTAGATAAAATTCCTCTTCTCAGACCATGACCAGGGAAGTCTCTTTCATTTCAAAGTCACTGCTAAGTTGTATCAGGGGAGCGAGGAAGACTTCGGAGACTGGAAACGGAGTTCGTCCCGGGGCTGGGGGCAGCTGTCCTGGGAGAGCTCTCTCCCGCCAGAGCTTGGCTGTGCGTCCCCAGGGACCACTGAGGCCTCAGGACACAGAGAGTCGAGACCCAAGCTACTGTGCGTGGGCCTGAGTAATGCCTTTCTGGACAGAAGTCAGAGGTGGCTGAAGACAAATGGGGTCTTTCCCCAACACCAAACCATCAAAATAGAGTCACTTTTTGAAGGTATATTTGTTGGAGAGTAATTCAGCGAGACAGACTTGCACGAAATGGGGTTAATGCAAATACAGCTATACCAAGAAGCAAAACTTTCTATTAAAATATTAAAGCCATCTTTACCATGAACAGACCCTCAGCTCCCTTCTTCGCAAGAGAGAATCATAAATTTACTAGATGTTCTGCACAGAATTGGGGCTTGGAATGCTGTTGCTCTATAGGCTGGATAATTAACTTACTACGTTTATATTGTTTGTCTTTCCCAGTCCTAGACTGTGAGCTGTTTGGAGCAAGAACTGCATTTTTATTTCTGTCTACCAGGGGCCAGACATGGTGTTCAGCACTATCATCTTAGCACACAAATACTTCCTGCATGAGGAAAAGAGCTTAGCAATTTTGAAAGTTCTTCATTCACTCATATTTGGAATTCTAATAAATCAGCATGAGTTCCAAATTGGATATGTCTAATGAAACAATGTAACTGATGGTTCGGTCTTGAAATTGCTATACATACATTTTTATCTACCTCCTTAACCATTACCCTCCTATTACATTCTGAATGCAAAATGGTACAGCTACTTTCCAAGACAGTTGGGCAATTTCCTACAAAACTAAAAATACTCTTAATCATATGATCTGGTAGTCATGCTCTTTGGTTTTTACCCAAAGGAATGGAAAACTTACGTCCACCCAAAGACCTGCACATCGGTGTCGATAGCAGTTTTATTTATGATTGCCCAAACATGAAAACAACCAAGATGTCCTTCAGTAGGTGAATAGATAAACTGTGGTTACATCCAGACAGCGGAATATTATTTAGCACTAAAACGAAACGAGCCATCAAATCATGAAAAAACATGGAGGAAACTGAAATGCATATCACTCAATGAAAGAAGCCAGTCCGAAAAGGCTCGATAGTGTAGGATTCCAGCTACCAGACATTCTGGAAAAGGCACAGCTACAGAGACAGTAAAACAGACGAGTGGTTGCTAGAGGTTGGAGGAAGGATGGATAGGCAGAGGGCAGGGAGGTTTAGGGCAGCCAAAGTACTTGGTATGCTACCATAATGATGTAAATATGCCATTATCCATTTGTCCGAACTCACAAAATGTACAACCGTAATGTCAACTGTGGACGTCGGGTGATTATGATGTGTTGCTGTGGCTTCACTGGTTGTAACAATGTCTCACTCTGGTGCAAGAGGGAGAAGCTGTGCGTGTGTGCACATAGGAGGCGAGGGGACATTTTTGCACCGTCTGCTCAATTTTCCTGTGAAGCAAAAACTGCTCTAAAAAGTAAAGTGTGTTAAACACAAAACAAAAACACTTTGCCGGGCGCCTGGGTGGCTCAGTGGGTTAAAGCCTCTGCCTTCGGCTCAGGTCATGATCTCAGGGTCCTGGGATCGAGGCCCACATCGGGCTCCCTGCTCAGCGGGGAGCCTGCTTCCCCCTCTCTCTCTGCCTGCCTCTCTGCCTCCTTGTGATCTCTCTCCCTCTGTGAAATAAATAAATAAAATCTTTAAAAAAAAAAAACACTTTGCCAGAATCATCAGTGTATTAAATTAATAAAATAAAGCAACCTCTATTTATGTGTAGCATTTCTTATGATAAAAGGAAGCATAGAAAAAGTTCTCTGATCAACCAGCCTCAGTTAAAAATATTAATTTATCTCAGGAAAGTCACATATTCCCAATTAAACTTGCTGTGTTATAATGTAAACATGTCATTGCAATCTTTATTTTGACAACGAGTGCACAGCTTTTATGTTCCTTTTGACAAAGCACATGAAATCCTAAGGAACACATAATGTTTCCAGTTTGGTTTGCAATACACCAAGCTTTTTGACACTGGGAGGCTTTTGGCAGCATAAGCCCACAGTGTAACTGGGGAAAGCAAGCTTATACTGCTTTAAAACATA
Organism: Ailurus styani; assembly: GCA_002007465.1. NCBI lineage: Eukaryota > Metazoa > Chordata > Mammalia > Carnivora > Ailuridae > Ailurus > Ailurus styani. Next base: position 1,167,368 of record LNAC01000025.1, read on the forward strand.
AATTAAAAAATTAACACACAGCATATACATTATACACTTATCTCCATGGTTTATTCATTTGTGGCCTCCCACAAATACTTTGCCTTTAAATTTCTTAGAGCTGATTTGACGAGCATTTAACTTAAGGGCGGCAGTACATATATAAATTTGGTTTCTAAAAAGTCCTTGTACAGCGGGGCGCCTGGGTGACTCAGTCAGTGAAGCATCTGCCTTCGGCTCAGGTCATGATCTCAGGGTCCTGGGATCGAGTCCCGCATCGGGCTCCCTGCTCAGTGGGGAGTCTGCTTCTCCCTCTCCCTCTGCCCCTCCCCCTGTTCCTACTGGCTCTTGTGCTCTCTTTCAAATCAATAACATCTTTAAAAAATAATTAAAAATTCCTTTTACAATGAAAGATGTCTTCGATTAAAATTACCTGGAATGCTGTCTACCCAGACCACATATTTGAGACTTATCAGCAACTAGAATAACAACAGCAAAAGCTCCCACACAGGTCACCGGGGGAGCATTTTTGAAAGGACGTGGATACTCAAATGTGTATGGGTTTCTCTTGGCTTCCGACTCTGAAGCATTAATCTCTTTTATTGTATGGCTTTCCCATCTTTGGATAACAAAATTTATGCACAAGTTTGGTTTTAATGCATTTCGATATACAGAGAAATGGTTATTTGTTAACTTTATGTCAGTGATTTTATTGAATCATATACTGATTGTTGCATCTAGATTAACACCATGTGCCAGATCCAGTGAAGCACTCAAAAAGTTGACTTCAGGGCCTGATACTCATCAACGTGAGTAAAACACCAAGTGTCAGACAGGCATGATTCCCGATGGGATACTTTCTAGGGTCTTGGCTCTAATATTTGATTTTTAAAGCCATTGGTATACGATTTGATACCACAACAAACTTTTCCGTCCCCTGGCATTTCTGTATTTTAATGTCATTACCACGGTTTGAGGAGTTTCTATATGGGAAACGTTCATGGGGAAAACAGGCAGTGGGGCAGACCCTAAAGGAGCGGCAGGAGGCATTCCTTCCTGCCTGCTGCGATGGCCCCTGGTGACACCATAACCCAACTCCCAAGAGAGCAGCAGCTCCAAAGTCTGAGACGGCCCTCACGGCGGAGCCAGGTTATTAAAGCCTTCGGGTCTGGTAGGGCGACAAATGAAACGACACGTAGGAAATGGGAGTTGGTGTGGTGACCAGCTTCGTTTTTTGAGTTTGAGTATTATTTAAATGTACATGTTTTCTTCCTGCTATTAGTTCTGTTTGATTCGGTCCTGAAAGTATACGCTCCCTGAAGTTCGGGGAATACAGAGGCAAGGAAAGAATGAGCTTCCCCCTAGTTCCAGGAGAAATGCACACTCTTGCTGGCCACAGTTGTGTGTTTGCTCAGATGCGGAGCGCAACAGATCCAAATATTACCCATGGATTCCAGTAATTAAAACAAGTTACACCTCCTGGTGATGACTTCTCATTAGTTTTATTTTCAGATACGATCTATGCCATGTGATTCAACAACTTTCCTTTGCTGGGAAGTGTCTAGAATGGAGCCAAGAACGGAGATGGAGAATCCTCGGTACACGGTAACAAGCAGTTTGGGAAAATGTGGGTTAATGGCTCTTTGAAGGAGTCAAGATATATATAAAAGGACTTTTCGGTATTTATTAGTTTAATGGTATACAGGCACTTGGTGGAGTCCACATCAGTGATTTTTCTTGAATAGCAGAAAATCTCTGTCAAGTACTCACATAGAATTCAAAGAAAAATGCAATGGCCTTTGGAGTACCGAAAACTCAAACTACGTTTTTCCTTTTGTGTGTGCCCACACCAGACTGCTTTTATTACATGCTCCAAGAGCGATGGGAGGTATCTAATTCGTTTTAGAACCGACACTGAAAATTTAGTGATGACAGACTACTTCCAGATGTGATATCAGACTTTGCCAGTTTTTTCCCTTTGACTTAAAATCCACCTTTACTGTTAACAGCCCCCTCCAACCGCACCCCACCCCCACCCCCCCAGCAAACTGATGCTTGACCAGCGGTTTAGGGTGGGGGCGTTTGTATGTTCGATTTGTGAGTCTGGTTTTCTTCCGACATTCCAATTTGGACCTGAGACTTAGGTAGGTGTCTTCATACACACTCTATCCACTAACTTCAAGTTTTAAGTTTTCCCACCAACTAGAAATCTTAAGTTTAAGCTTTAAACAATTTTTCAGTGTTTTTTACCTCACTGAGAAAACAATGGGCAAAAGCATCACTCATTAACATAAATCTTTTAATTAGAATGTATTCAAGGCAACCTTCCATTTACACTACTGATCTTTTAATTTTATAAGACAAAACTTAAAACACTGTGACTAAGAGCAGCTTTCAAAATTCAGGTTTCAAGCATAACCACGTTATTCATCCCCAACCTTGATAGAAGTTCTAAGTAAATGAGTGATTGTGAAATTTTTAGTATCAGCTCCAACAGTTGTGCAAGAAAATACTTGTGGATTCATCTGCAAATAGTTTCTTCTCTTAGGATTTGATCTTAACCATTCTTTCCCCTCACTTTCCTAGTATCCAGTTAAGTAACCAGAGTATAAGTAATATCTAGTTACGTAACAGGAGCATACGTTAAAAAAGAAAGTCACATTTCATCCTAATTTTGAGATTCTCTGAAACTGAACTGCTGTATAGCACATGCGTACAAATAAGCACCTTCATGATGGTGTGCACTCTGTATACTTCACAAAAGAGCAGAACTGGAACAACCTAATTTTAATATGTATTTTTTGGCGAAGTGTAATCTCAAACTATGACTAATATTTTCTTTTAGCTGTGGAGTATTTTTAACATAATCGTTACATGTTCCATTAGGTTACCTGTCTTCTGACAAGATCACGGAGGGTTACTATGATATAGAGGTAGCTGATAATTATTTTAAAAATTACATTAGGAAGGAAACCCAAATGCCATCTACCCCCTTCACTCAATAGAAATTCCTAATTAAATATGAATATGACATGGATAGACTAATAATTTTTTATTTAGAAACCAACTCATCTGACTTTTCTAGGAAGAAAATCATTAAAACCTGCTCTACAAATTATAAACTTTTAAGAAGCTCGTTTGATGCTTGAAGTCAGAATTATTTTCTGGATTTGGAGAGGCAAGCTCAGATACCCACCAGAACCAGGGAGTTGAGGGGGAAAATTAAAGCAAGGTAAGGATTAAGGAAATCAAGAGTTAGTTGTGAAACCCAGAGCAGTAAGGTGTGTGTGGGGGGTGATGACCAACTGGCGAGTGCACAATTTAAAGGGAGCTTGTTTTCAGCTTGATGGCTACCACGTGAGAATGCAGCGTTCAGGATGCTAAGGTATTTTGATTTTTGAAGGGCATACCTTGTGAAAACATTTTTTAAAGAAGTCTAATCTTTAGACTTTAAATGATGGAAGGCAATTAAAACAATAGCAACACCGTATAGGCTGGGTCAAACTCCATCTGTGGCCTGCTAGTGCATACATCTCGTGCTCCGGATCTTACCTCTGCCAGCTACTTGTACAAGTGTGAAAAAATACTGCCAAAGACAAAGAGGGTTCTTGTGATCAGAAAGAAGAAAGCTGGAGATCATATGGACAAGTAAGAACTGGGAAACTGTAGGGACAGGGGAGTAAAAAACTTGGGCATCAAGATGAAATCTTCAGAGAACAGGTTTCAAACTACTGGAAACAATCTTTTATCAATTCTGCTTTGTTCAAGAAATTCACACTAGTCCTTTTCATATAGCTGACAAGACCGAGATTTGGTCAGGATCCTTTCTTCTTTCTTATGTATAAAGACTACAAATTGTACCTATTGCTCAGAAATGGTAACCGGTTTGTAGGTACATCCAGCTCAGGAACGCTATAAAAGTGTTTATTGATTTTGTTTTCTTCATCACTGAAATCAAGGCAAATAGTATGATCACCGTCCAGTTAAGTGGTAGAGGTCCATCATGTCAGATTATCTTTTAAGTAGTGTTAAAAGCATCAAAAATTAAAAAAACGTGCATTCTTTATTCTGATGTTGGGGGGGGCGTAAGCAGCATTTCCGGCTGCAGTTGGCTGGAGGATGAAGCACATGCACTTTTTCCAGTTGGTTTATTGCACTTCATGTACAGTCATACGTGGTTCTCCATTCACATGTGATTTGAGACCTATGCAAACTTTTCTCTATATATACAATTTCCACAAGTGAAGTTCTAAATGTCTTATACACACCACTACAGCATAAACCAGAAAAGATGTATTTGGTAATCAAAACTTCTCAATAATAGCATTTAAAATGTATAGTTTTTTTTTTTTTTTTTACCCTGGGAGCTGAGCTTTTTTCCAGAAGGTGATGTCTTTTGCCAAGAGGGGACAGCAAAATCATAAGCAATGCGAAATCAACATTGTGTTGCTATTTGCTGCACCAACCACTTCTACTCTGAATTAGTTCTTCCTCCTTCTCTCCCGCCCCTGGCAATTAGTGCAGTAGAAACACAGACAGGAGAGCACTATGCTTAGGTGAACCAGTTTGATTCAGCATTGAGTACCAGGTATGCAAAGAATTTTAAGTCTCTTTATAACAAAGGCATTTCAAATTAATTTTTAATGGAAGAAACCATAGACAAAATTACATGTGTGTACCATATGACTATTTCTAAAAGTATTGCCTGTAAAATGTAATATTTTTTTCTATTTTAGATTAAGGTATTAAGAGATTGTGACAAGGTTAAAAAACTACCTTGGGCACTTCTCAGAAAAGTTGAGTCAAAAAAGTTTTCTGAATCATTTTTGATATTATAATTTAGCATTTCATTCTACTAAAAATTACTTGCTAGAAATCCTGAAATAGCTAATTGTTACCAAAGAATAAAGACAGACATTTTATTTCAAACAAGCAAACGAAAAACAACAGAAACTGGAGAAACCCTGAACTGTCATATAGGATATGTAAGAGTGTTAGGCTTCACTGGTAAAGAAGATTCTTGATTTGGTAATGAGCAATTTCATTTAAACCTATTGTCTGCTTTCACTGCACTAGAAAATTTAGGTCTTTCCTATCTAGTTTTTTTTTTTTTATTTTTTAGAAAACCTTAACCACCTCGTGTGTGTATGCACGTACACATCTTGCCTTTGTGAACAGGGTACTTCACCGGCTCTGGGCGGACTAGAGTGTGTGGGCAAGCGGCTGCACTAGGGTGTGTGTACCCACTCTCCTGCTACGTTCTTCCTGACATTTTGCCCAAGAAAAACATGTTTAACTACTAAATACGTTAATTTTACCATCTTCTCAACTGAAAGCTTAACTTTCAATTGTTTTGTCAAAGGACAGTATAAAACAATAGACTAGCATTTTATCATTCTAAGAATTTGGTAGTTTCATTTTTAATATTATTACAACTTGTATTAAAATGGGATTTATACTTTTCTTTTCACCTTTTAAAAAGTCTTTTACATATTTTCCAACATAAAAGGTGACAATATGACATTCTTATACATGAAGTACCATTAACTGAAAATGAGATGAGACTGTATTCATTCATAGGCTTCAGAGAATGTATAGGGAGTTGCATAGAAATTCATCAATTTAAGTGACACGGTACCATGATGACTTATAGATTAGCAGCCTGACAGGTATCTTCAAAGTCTTACAAAATAATATATGAACTGTAGGGCAATGAGAACGTTTATAGATAGTAGCATATTAAAGCTCTGTCTACCTAAAAATAATACACGACCCCCCTCAATCAAAGGAATAACTATATTCATTTGGGCCAAACAACTATCTCTATGATGATTAAATTAGCTGTTACCACTATTCTATGTAATTCATTTATGTAGATAGACTATGGGAATATATAAATATGGGAGTACTTTGACAGTCTGATTGGTTAATAGCATATTGGTATATAGTTATATCTTTTGTAACATGTAACTCATTTCAGCCCCAAGTTTTAGAACTTTAAAATAAATAAAGTGTAATTTACAAAAATAAGCCATTATTTACAGACGTATAAATTCATCCTGAAAACTTATTATCCAGGAGAACTCTTTCACAGAAAAGAAAATTACTAGTATCTGTGAAATAAAAATGTACCTCAAGAGTTAAAGAATTCATATGTGGAGGTCAATTTGCCTAAGTTGCAGCCAAGAAAAACATGAAGATATTTAATAAATCTTAAATCGACTTGCATGCAAGAAACTAATGATATATACCTTCTCAAGTGCCACTGTCATTCTCCCTTAAACTTCTTGTATTAATGGGATATTCTGGCTGCATTTTGGAAGAGGGTGAAGAGAGAAAGAACGCCTGAGGAAACCTCATGGATGCTGTCTCATCTCTCCCTAGGGGCTACAAGAGGAGCGAGGTGGGGTGCACGGTCATTGTTAAATGGCTTACTTTGGACTACTCTGAGAAACAGAGCCACTCTACCTTTGGCTTTATCTGGTTGAGCCCCCCACCCTCACACCAAAAGGAACAGTGGCCAAAACAGTTCAACACTTTATAAAGGAAAAATGTTCAATTAAAACACAAATGTGAATAAAGACAAAGCCTCATCAGATTCTTTGCTCTATAATGTGACCAAAAAATTACCCACTTAACAGAAACTAAATGGTTCAACAAAGAATCAAACTGGTTTTTTGGGGGTATATCATCACAACAAATCTCTTTACTCTTTACACTGTGAACAGACAGTGATTATTTTGGAGAAGGAAAAATAAGAAAGTGTGGAATTAGTAATGCAAGAGGCTGAAAGGCAAGTGGCAAGACTAGAAGAATGCCTCAAACCAATGCTACTTTGTTCCCATCTCTACTGGCACCTACCCCCCAAGGTAAAAGGCCAGAATAACCAAAGCCATTTTAACAGTAGTGTGCGCAATTGTCAGCTGACAAACAACATAAAAACAAGTCACGCTATGTTATCTGTGGTCACGTTCTTCGGGGTTAGTCCAGTAACTCAAGACTTTACATTCTTTTGTCTTTATTTTAATTAAACACGAAAAGGTTAATAAACAGACATAGTCCAGAGTTAGTAGGTTGGTATTATAACATTTATTAAAATAATGCTATGGGTTAATAGAAACAGCAAAGAACCAAAGAATTAAAATGCAAGCTATGTAAAATCCCAACTAAAACCCAAAAGTGTCTAATGTATTCATTCATTAGCTAACTAAAAGCCCAAGAAAGACAAGACACCCAATATAATAAAGTACTGCAAAACAATTGGCAATTTTCAGTTATCAAAATTGTGGATTCTGCATTTTGTATCCTTTTCTCAATCAAGAAAAAAATTCTTTTTGAATGTTATATAACATACATATAAAACAAGATAGAAAAATACATTATAAACTTGTAACAATGGCTGTAAATACATTATCTTACATGTTTCTCATAGGCAATAGGTTGGTTATGATACATACATAGCATGAAACTACTAAGATAATAAAGAATTGACAAAATACATGTCAGCTGTACGGTAACATACAAGCGACACTCCCATCTACCCACGCTAAAAAATTACATAATACTGTCAGAAAAGAAGTCTTAAAAACTACATATTTTAATAAGAAATAAATTCAATAAAGAATGATAATACTGAGAACCAAGGCATTCAGAGATTTCAAAAGTCATGCTTTTTTTCAGTTGATCCAAAATTTTATCAACTAAGTTTTCAAAAGTTTGTTCAGAGCCAACATTACTCATAAATGCCACACATTTATATCATACATTTACTTTCTTCCCCATAAAAGACCTTTGATAAACATCTAAAATGTCCAGGTATAGCATAGTTGAGATGAAACTGGATCAAATACTGGTATTGTTTTTAAACTACTATCACCTCAAAGTGTTCGAGTGTCGCAAATTTATTCAACCAACCAAACAAAATAAAAATCAAAATGGCACAGCATATATTGTAAATAAATCAGAACAACTATATGTGTAACAGAAAGACAAAGCAGTGGCACATTAAACCAACGCTAGCTGAATACAAAACAATGAATGTCTATTGCATAGTAAATAAACTGAAAACGGTTTCCGAGTGAGACAAGATGACGGAGGAGGTCACCACGGAGGTGCGTACTGAGCTTACTGCTGACCTTTGACTGTGAAGCTGTGAAGGTATGCAAGAGGGAATGAGTTGATGAGCTGGGGATCCACTGCCACTTGATATTTGCCACATCCGGTACTGAGCAGTTAAGGATTATCCACTGAAGTGTTTAGATGTAGTTGGCTCTGTGCACAAATCGCTTCAACTACACAAATAACTGGATTTCATGAGAAATTGGAAGCTTAAACTCACATGTAGTTCAGCATTTATATGCACAATGATGCCAGTTTTCCTTTTTTTTTTAAGTTAAAAAAAAAACCTTTTTTTTTAACTTAAAAAAAAAAAAGGTGTGTGGGAACTGGGGGGACTCTTAGGTTACTAAAACCACCAAAGATATGGACTACCCAAGTGATCTGGTATGGTAGAAAGAAGTCTGATTAGATTTGGGCCATTAAAAAATACTGTTATCCAGAATGAAAATCACAAATACTCATATTTGTGAAAAAGTTTGCTAAGAATACTATTAGCTCCAATTTAATAAGAAAAAATCCAACACACCCCTCCTTCACTGAATAAAATAAAGTTCTACTTTTGTCTGTAAACTGATGTTCATTCAGATCACACATAATTTTTATCTCAGAACCTTGTGGGCTACCATTAAATATCACAATAACCAAAAGCACTCAATTATGATTTTAAAAGAATGATGTTTTAAAATTTACTTGTCAGACATTAGAAAAGGTATCAAATTTTTTCACAGTATCAGATTTGGCAAATTTCTATCAAGGTAACGTGGCAAAAATCATATAATTCAAACCATCAACTCATTTGTCTCCCCTCAAATCTTCTTTCACATACTGGGCGGGCGACTGAGTAACATGCATTAAACTTGTATTCTGAGGGAGGAGCTGATCTTACAAGACACTTGACTAAATGACCATGAAGGAAAATAAGGCACTTTCTTTTCTTTAGACTTATTCCAATACTTAAAAAATAAAAAAGAAAGACAAAAAGGCTCTTTTGGTCTTTTGTTTCTTGACAACCACCAGAAAAAATCATTTAATGAAATAAAGGGTTTCTTTGTTCTTTTTCTTTTTTTTTATAACACTTGAAAGTATAAAATGCTACATTTCCAAAAATATATATATTTTTTTCTGCACCAGCACCCTTGTATAGTAAAAGTATCTACTTTTTTGTTCATTTGTTTCAATGCACTACACTTTATCTACAATTTCATTACATGTATACAGCAAATAGGCAAGCATGGCTTTTACATCCTTAATGATTTTTTTCTATACAGGGAGGTTTAAAAAAAATATTTGAACAGTTTGCCCAGTAATGTGACACATAATGCATGTACCTTGTTCTCGTATATTTTTTAAAGGAAGTTGTAAAATAAAGGTTCAGTAATTTTAACTCAGATATTTATCTTTTTAAAAATAGTGTTGCAGTTTTGTTCTTTGCATTACTTCTCAAAATTCCTTGTTAAGTTTTTTCTCTCATGGCACACTTCTAATACTTCAAATTTTGGCAGGCAATATAAAAAAGGCTGCAACTTCTGCCCTTTGAGGGCACTGTAGTGACTAAACAGCATATCAAATTTTGAATACTTTTTGAAATCACTTCACCAATGACATCCCTGACCAAAGGTTCATGCATGATGCATCATCACACAGTACATTCAGAGAGCTGTGACTCGCTATGAGCAGAAGGTTCCTAGAAGTCTCTCACAGTAACTGCCTCTGTCACTGAGTAGTTAAGGGCCATCTGTCTCCCCTTCTGAAGTGAGGCCTTCTTACCGTTCGCTTAGGGTAGGACATGAAAAGATGATCAGTGCTGTGGGATGAATTGGGCCTTATTGCTTTACTACTATTCAGTGCAGGTTCTAGAACCACTTTCACCCAAACAGAAAGAAAAACCAAAAGCTGAACTGGAGGACAACAATTTCTTTGTCTTTTGTTTGGTTAGATGGTAAGACGAACGGACAAGTGCCTCAGCTCGCTGCACTGACGACAGGCAAGCAAAGGCGATTACCAGTTAACTGATCAGCAGGCAGGCATGGTCAGGTCATCATTGGGTGAAGAGTTCAGAGGTCAGAAGGTCATAGGTTAGTTGCCGGTGGCGGCTGGGTGGTTAGAAACAAAAAACAAAACAAAACAAAACAAAACAAAAAAAACAAAACAAAAAAAAAAAAAAAAAAAAAAAAAAAAAAAAAAAAAAAAAAAAAAAAAAAAAAAGAAAAGAAAAGATAGAGAAGAGATTAGTTTCAGCTAGTGACGGCTTAATGACAACATGAAAAACTAATCACAACTAATAAAAAAAAGCATGTTTAATTCTGACAAACTGATTGACACCATCTACAGAATACAATAAAAATCATGACAGTCTCATATCATGATTTGAACAAATGAAGGAGAGCCCACTCCCACAAAAAAAACCAAAAACCAAAAAACAAAAAAACTGGTTAACAAGAAAAAATAGAAATAAAATACAACTAACAACTAATAGTTAGTAGCAGTCAATGAAGGAAATTGGAGAACAATGAATAGGTTTGATATACAGAATTCTGAAACAGTCAGTGCAGTTATCAGTATCTGACTGCTATTAAGCATTAGTATTCTCTCAGATGCAAGCATTAAAGCAACTATTAATGAATGGATGTGATTATTAATAACTGATGATTAACAGAAATGAATCTAAAGAAATTTAAATTTCTCTGAACAATTTGGTTCAACATAAACTCTGGGCCAAACAAGGTTTCTTTTGTTCAATAAATGTTTATTGCTTTTTCAATTATTCTATTTACAAACAACATGGAATTTCTTGGCCTTATGATACAAAGCAATACTAAACTGTAGTCTAGCAGTGTAGGCAACATCGTGGGAACCAGAAAACGGCCAGGCCTTCTGCGCTAGCCAACACTTTCCAGTTGAAAATACTATTTTACACATATAGAACACTTATAAAATGCACTTGCATGTAAACACTGTAAAATCCTGCCATTTAAAATTCTATACTCAAAAAGCTCTAAGTACATCAAAAAATAGAAGAAATTTCTAACTGATACCAATAAGGCATTTTAAAACTACAAACAGCTTTCTTTATTCAATTTCAAAGCTAATACTCTGCAAATACAATAAAATCTGACATTTCATATACATTCCTGCTTTATATTTTATATTTTAAAAGAAGCCACCTGTAAATACTATTTTCTTTTGCAAAACAACAAACAGAACAAAAAAAATTAAAAAATTACAGTAAAACATAAAGTAGTTCCCAAGTGGAAAGTTATCGTCCCCAGTGTCCTCGAGTTGTTCCTTTCTTATAAATCAACCTTTGTCACATTCTGCTTCACCAAACTTGGTCCACTTAACAGTAGTATGATTTTTAAGACTCATTCAACAGCTTAATTATTTCTACTATATTCTGAGGTTTGATAGAATTTTCTGTACTGTTGCCATTGTGACTAAGGCAGAGGAGATGTGAATGAAAAAATATTCAGTGCAAAGGTAGATTCCATGCCGCTTCATAAATCATAACCCAGTAGGTATAATGTTCACAGAGTTATTTGAAATGATCTATATAATGGACTGGTTTACTTTCATATAACAAAAATGCTTTCTAGAGTCTATTATTTAGGATAGTTTATAAATACTACAAAAATACTGTATCTTCAATGAGACCAAATCTTCCCTGAATTTCTTAAAAATAAGTGGAATTTTATTTAAAATAAAAACTGCTATTCCAAAATTAAAGAAAATAAATATTTCACACGATGTAGTCATACCACTTCATAGGAAGTACTCCCAAAATACAGAATCTTAAAGCATTTTTGATATTACTTTAAATTTTGATTAAAATTGCATTAAGTTTCTTATACAAATTATGTAAATGGTGGTTTTTATAAAATCACTCAGAAAAATTCTGATGATGTTTGTGTGTGTGTGTGTGTGTGTGTGTGGAATAGATAAACAAAGCAAATTATCACTTATATATATATACCAGTACACCTAGAACACATCCTCTGCCAAGTCCTGGCCTCCTACAGTACACACAGGTGTATCAACTGTGCAAAATCACTTATGGTTCATTACAACTAAAAAGTCAGTTGGTCTTTTACAGGCTTCAAATTCAATTTTGTAATATGTGTAGAAGTGGGTTTATTTTTAGTAAAGAACTAGATATATCTGTCAACCATGCAGTACTCTAAATACTTATATAAAATTACATGGTTATATGTCCAAGGGCTGAGTTTCCTTGCATTAAATGAATGCTTATATTATTCTTCCCTTCAAAAATAAAAAAAAAAACCTCAAAAATAGAGAAAACAGTAGTATCATAAAATAATTTAAATGAAGGACTTCAGACATCTCCCTTAGACCCAATGAGTGCATACAGTGATAGTAACAGCAGTATACAAGGATTCTGTTATTTAAAGAAAATAAAAAAGGTAGCATTTCGGTTTGCTGACATTGCATTTTGAATAAAGTGACAAGACTAATCAAAAACACATATAACTACAAAAGAGCCATGCATGGAATGTGTTGTCATTTCCAAATACTATAAAATCTTCCTAATATTTTCAACTATCTCAAGGCACTGCAGCATTGAGTAGCCAATGATTACTGTGTTAAAACAAAATCATGAGAAATCTCCTTACTAAAAGGGGCAGGAAGGGAAAGATTAATAGAAGAAAAACTACTTTAAAATACTCTTTGAAACTATTTCAGACATTAACGATGTGAAAAAAAAAACGCTTCAAATTATTCATGGAATTATCTGGTTTCCTTAAAACTAAAGTGACTTAAAAAAAATTTCCTCCTTCATTAGGAGGCTTGTTCTGCAAGAAGGTGATGCATACACTTGTACAGGACACACCTACAAGGTGCATTATTGTCACAGATCATCACTGAGCTCGGGTTCTATTTATTCTGTTCACTGAATAATCACAAGTAATGTGTGTATTAGTTAAAAGTCTTCAATTCAAGGCTCTTTAATTATGTATAATGCTAAATAAATATCCATATCTTTGGAAAGTATTTTATTCTGATGTGGACAACAGCTGTGTCCAATATTTATCATCAGTATTCAGAAGAACCATGTGAAGCAGGTAGGTTGTTCTTAAGTTCATAGAAGATGTAGGACAGGAGTGTAAATTCCATCACTTTTCCCACTAATTATTAGAGACTTTGATCAATTTAGTTAGTAAGTAATAAATGTGCCATAAAAGAAGCTTGAAAAAAATCTTTTTCTACCTTGCTTCGGATTCTTATTCTGTGATGACTAACTTAGAAAACAATTCAATGTCAATAAACCGAAAATATTACTCCTCAAAAACATAAATAATTAATAAAAGGGTCCAAGGGCATTTATAGGACACAAATTACAAATGTTCAAAAGGAGAAAAATGAAGACTTATTTTCCAGTCACAGGTTAGTCAAAAAGCATATTCAAAGCTGGATTCACGTCTCCACAGAACTTTAAGAGATAGTTTACCTTCAGATAATATATTTTAGCAGCAAATGACAAAATCAAAGGATCCATTTTGGCAGGAGAATGTAAGAATAAAAGGGAACTGATTTTCTCATTTATTAAAAAAAAAATCCAACTGCATCAAAGTTATCTTCACAGTCCTTACTTTGTTGATTTCAGCTAAGTACTTGTCATGTATAAATAACCTCATGTTTACACAGTGGCTCAAATATCTTATGAAAAAGGAAAATGGAAACTAAATCTTCAGTTTTCTCCACAAGGACACAGGAGGCATATATTCCTTTACTTCTCTCATTAAAGCACCATCCGCTCAGCTCTTTTTGCAAAACCAACCCAAAATTTCAGAAGAATTAAAAGGTAAATTTCAGCAAAAATTACGACTGAAAAATAATTAAGGCAACATCAAAATTTAATAGCTCCCCAAATGGACTAATTTATGTTTTAGTAGGAATAAATCACAGTACATACTAATATAGGACTTAATAAATTAAAATAGGAAGGGAGCAAAAAAAAAAAAAGGAGGGGGAGAAAAGGAAAGAAAGAGGGAAAAAAAAAATTCCAACCCTTAAATCTGTCAATTATGACAAATCATTTTAGAAAAAGAAAAGAAATGGTGTGCAGGTAAGCAGTTATTTTTCCATCAGGTGTGGTGTTGCAAATATCATGGACACCCAACGCATTTCTTATAAACAAGAACTGCAGAACTAAACTAACCTCGGTCTGCGGTCACAATCCTTTGGTAAGGATGGACACGCATATCGTGCCTTCGAACTTTAGTAGCCACCGCACCTAGTTAAATTGCAATTACCAAGACAAAGTTAGAAAACATTCACAAGGGAAAAGAAAACAAACATTAACAGCAGGTTTATCAAAATGGATTTCAAATGTTCATTTACTACAAAAGTTTCATTTTAAGAAACACGTTAAGGCACAGTAGTTTTAAAATTAACCATAGTATGTTGTGTATATATGCATCTATTAATATTGCATTCATTTCAAACATCTTGGCCTTAACCTATTTTATCCATTCATTCACAATCCCAAGTTACAGTATATCATGAACTCTATTAATTCCAAACATATTTAAGCTTTACTATTCACATATTCACTGAAGTGCCTTTCTTGCAGCAGGACCACTTAAATAATGCCATGTTTAATACTGACAATTATTTGCTAACCTTAAGACCACTTCCAGAGTTTATCACTTAAAAAGGTTTAAAAGCAATTCTTAAAGCCTACAGATTGTGGTTTTAAACTTTGAGTCAATAAGTATGAACTGCAATGAATTAGGTGATTAGTAAAGCAAACAGTATAGTACACTTAGCAGTCAGTATACTACTATACACTCCTTTATAAATTACCGTTACTTTGTAAGATTACAGACTAAACCAAATTAATAACATACTTTTACTTTCTATCAGTGTGCAAAAAGTGCAAGTAAGTCACTGACTGCTAGGCTAAGCTTCCCCCCCATCCCCCCCCGGAGGCTGCTGAGACTAAGCATTTGTTAAATTCAGATCTGATGAGGGTTCAGTTAAGACCGTTCTTGAATTCTTAGCCTTTCGTTGGGAAAGCCATACCTAAAGATAAAAGGAAGGGAATTAAAAATTAGTCATCAATGAAGATTTGATGCTAATACCAATCTCCTCACTACCACCAACACACATGTCTGCATCTGTTTTGAAGGGCACTGCTTATTTTAAAATAATATGATGTGAGACTTGATATATATCATGCATGTTATCTGTGTGCAAATTTTTTATAACTTAGCAATTTGAAATGATTTTCTCAGTTCTCCAAGTGCTCAATGTCATGTTTTACTGCTTAGGTGGCAAAGCGAGAAATAGGACTGGTCATTTTGGTCATTTAGTTTTCATTATTATTCATTTTATGCCAATTAGGTATCTGTACATTTTGCTTTTGTCAGTCTAATAATTAAGTATTATAAATAAAAATTTCCCAACACAACAAAAAACACATTGCTTAAAATGAGAAACCGCAGTGCCTCTTGCTGTTTCTAAGCAGTAAACTGGTCCATCACCCCTTTTTCATTTTAGATAAACTAATCTTAGGCAAGTATAACTCCACGAGGCAAAATCAGCGAGATCTTGCAGTGAGAGTGCTGGAACAGCAGCTGGTGGCTAGAGCGCCAGCCCTGCAGGAAGCAACCAACTCCTCGAACAGACGCTGTGCGTGCAGCAGAGAGGAGCTCTGGGGGGAGGAGCAGGCATGGGGCCACAGGACAGAGCGTTAACAGAAAGGAAAACGTAAACAGGTTACATGTTACATGTTATTTTAAAAATGCTTCAAGAAATGTGCAACAGAAACAAGCCTCTCATAAACAATTCTATAGTATAATTCTGACCTGTGATACTTTATACAATGATTTAGAGATAAACGGAACACATGTACAATAAAATGTATTTGTTCATGAAACAAAAGGCACCTGAGTGCATGCACACACACAGATAACATACAGAGCATTGTGGCTTTCTTTAATTGAACAGTGAATTTTCAAGTTTGAATCTTAGTGTCCGGGTTCATTTTTGACTTCCAAATTTTTATAAATCAATAGTAATGCTGGAAAAAAAACCTTAAAAGATCAAAGTATAAGAGTCAACAGCATGCATGCAGCACCAAGGTCATATACAGTTCAAGGAAAAAAAGTATTCAAATTCTGTCTGGTAAAACAAAGGGGCAGCACGGAAACAGTTTGTCCCACATTGACTGGTCGTGTTATAACAGCTGCTGTATTCTAGTCCTTCATCCAGCAAGTCAATGGGCTGAAATATCAGGCATGACTGGCATTTCAATCCACTCTATAAAAAAAAGGCATCAGTAATGTCTTTTTCAAACACACCACTTTTTGTTCATGTAAAACCAAGCGTTCATAGTATGATCTTAATTTTTGCCTCAAATGTGATTCTATAACAGTGACTTGGTATTTACTTATCAATTCCATACTGTACTAATGAAATTAGGAGTTTCTCTTATGTCTGATATTAACTAGAACTTCGAAAGAGAAAAACTGAGGAAACCTGAAGAATCCAACTAATTTACCAGGTCTCTTTCTTTCTTTAAGTGATCACAAATATTAGAAAACAGACAGACAGTAAGAGCAGTTTAAGATCTCAAAATATTCCCACACAGAAATTTAAAATTTAGTTGACAATTAAATAACTCCCTAAGACGAAAGGAATCTAACTACAGGCAGTGGAGCCAATGGAGGGTCAATGGAGGCCAAACTCAGAACAGAATGACCTCAGTGATGTCACTGGTGGAAAGTATTTTCTGTATAAAATGTTTACAGCTGATTTACCCAAAGTGAATTTGAGTTATCAAAGAAAATCTGAGCAAATTTAAGGTGCAACTCTTTAAAAGGGGAACCATTAAGAGAGGCTGAAATAAAACAAACTTTAGGCTTCTGTCTTCTTAATGGAAACTTGTCTTGCCTCTCTAAAGCTACTATAATCATTTCGAAGTCTGAGAGACAAAAGTTATGAAGAAAAATACTGCCAGCCACACAGGGAGAAGAACTTACCTAATACACCACTAGGTTCAATAGGATACTCAAGGATTGATGTAGCTGGTGCCAACGTGTAGGGGTACTCATAGGGTGTGTAGATCAAACCAGCTTCGGGCCCCGGAGGAACTATTGCAGCAGTCGGGTGAGGAGTTCCGTTTGGCATGACAGCGGTCTGTATTTGTCTGATCAAAGGCATTATGGTAGGGCCAGCTGGCGTAGGAGTACGCAGGGCAGCTGGTGGGAGAACAGGCGCAGGCCCAGTGATAATCCTTGGAGCAGCCTGGGCTGTTGCTGCAAGAGAAAAGGCAAGGGCTGCTACAGTAAGCAAAGAAATGTAGGAGGAAGTGTAGAGACAGCAGTATAAAATATGGAAAATGAGAGGGAAGTAGGAAAAAGAAAGGAAAAGCAGGAAAGAAGAAAAATAAAAGGAAATCATTAGTACATGCGCTGATCACACAAAATGCCAAAGCACACCGATCAAAATGCAAACAGCTTCCCCTTTCCCAGTGTGATTAAGAATAAATGTGCAAAAATTAACAAGCCACTGTAAAAAAAATAAATAAATAATGAGACCATTAAAATAGGTTATATTTGGTTCATATATTTGATATATCTTTTTAAAGATCTCATGAGACTAAAGGTACATGCAGAAGCACATGAAAACACTCGCATTAAAAGATGTTAAAAATTTTTTGGAATTGGAGTCCACAGAAATACAGTTTGGGCTTATTTCTAAAGAACAGCTTAAGTTTCAAATTAAAAAAAGAATAATTTTTACTGTATTAACTGACTACTAGTTTTATATAAATTTCCTGGATCTTTAATGAATTTCACAGAAAAATATTAAAAAATGTCCCATTCCTAAATATAAGACTTTATTAAAGATCTGCTCATTTTCACGAATAAATTAAAGCCAACCATTTTGTAAAGCAACCACTTCTGAACCCACTAAACTTCCTATACTTAGGAAAGTTGGCTAGGTCTTTAAAATTCTACTTCTTTAAAAAAAAAAAAGATAGTAACTTAAACAGGAGATTATGTTCATTAAAAGACTTGTGAAGCTTCAATTGCCTCAAAATATAAAAAAGCAATCCTCTTCAAGTTTATGAAAGCATCTAGATATATCTACAGGAAAAACAGGATTAAAAATAGTATCACCTACTGCTCTCTGTGAACTCATTCACATCTGAAATCAACAGAGAAAAATACTGGAGGGGAACATTAGCAAGCAAGGTGAAAGGACAGAATTTGACAGAAGGATCACTGCTGTCAGATACATTCCAAATTAAATTTGCTTTTTTAAAAAAAATTAAAAATAATTTTTGTCTTTTGTATAAATATAACAAAATAAGCTAGAAGCCTTAAATCTGCAGTTAACAGAATAGGAAATTTCCTGAAACGCTTCAATTTAGCAGTTGAAATTTCACCAAAACAATAAAGTTTATAAACCCAAAACTTAGACATGCATAAAGGAAAATGTCCCCAATTCATGAAAGTACAAAAATGGGACTGTTAGTCCCCTATCAAGCGACAATTATTTCAGCTCTTCACTTTGTGTAACTGTTCGTGTGTTGTGCGGCCAGAAGGAGAAAGGTCTGTGGACCAAACAGCTGATATGGCTAAAACCATGGACCTCAGTCTCATTCTTACGTGATTTAATGTTGGCATCTCTGTAGGTGCCATTCAGAATTGCAAGCTCCATCAGCTGCATCTTCTTCAGGCTGTCTTCTCCCTCTGCCTATACATGGAAAACACAAGAGCAGTAAGCACTTAAGATGGTCTGTGTACATCACAGCCATACTTACTCACAAGGAAAAAAAAAAAAAGACCACAGAACCAAAAGGTGCTGACATACTGATACACAGGATTCTCTCAATTGCCACTAGCTACATTTCTGTGTGGAAACTTTTTATGTAAATTACACTGATTTATTAAAGTTCCCCAAAAAGCTTTGAGAAATAGAATAAAAAAAATGTTAGTTAAGATTAAATATAGTGTATTTATTCTCTTCATCATTTTGTAGCAGAGTCAAAAACTCAATGTGCTCATTAAGGGGAAAAAACCCCAAAACATCAACAATGCACAAAAAACCAAGCAGCCCCCTCCCCAGCCAAACTGGGATTTTAAACATATGACGGTGGTATTGCTTATGAGAATTTTCTGTTTACCAAGAAGGAAAATTTAATAAAATCACAATCATAAGAATTTCTAAAATTTGAATATATATTCTGCTCTCTAATGCCAACATCCCTTTCTCCCCTCAATAAGTAAATACTGCCATCATTCTAAAGCAAATCTATCTTTAGGGCCACCAGGTGATGCACTGTCTAACCCATGAGACATTTAAAAGTAAAAGCTCTTAACAACTATGCGATGGGGACAGGCTTTAAAAACCAGGATTGTCCCTGACCATCAAAACGTTTGGCCATCCCATTTACCTTGGACTTGCCCCACCCTTTCCGTTGACTGTTGTGGTCACCCCTGTTCTAGTCATTATTGGTGTATTACCAACACTACCACAATATTATGTTAATGGTATCTGTTCTCCAATCAATCTATACAATGGTAAGATTAACTGCACAAAACACAACTTTTCTTCTTAATGTTCCTTAACATTTTCATGTCTTAAAACCCTTCATAATTTTTTGCTATCTAAAAATATAAACCATTTAAGCTATCTGTGGATCTGGGCCCAAATTATCTTCTCAAGTTAAAGCAATTAGTCTTCTACTATTTTTTACACCCATCTTCTACTACAAATCAAATCAAATCATTCCCTGTTACGCATATTCCTATTTCCCCTATCTTGAATGCTCCTCTGCACTCCACTCTACCCTCCTAAATCCTACCTAATCTCTGAAAACTCCAACCTAATGCTCCCTTCTCAAAGGGCCATCCTTAGATTATACTATTTCTACCTTGACTTATAGTTTCATGTGCATCACCAATACCAAAGTTCCTCGAGAACAGAGCCTACTTCTCATTTATCACTGCCTATATTCCCACTCACCCTGTCCCACAAGTTATTTTTACTAGAACTTCTAAATGAATGATGTGAAAAATCTTTATTTCTAAATCTCAAATGTCTAAATCCTACAGGATAAGCATTAGCTATAGAAAAGAAAGCAGTAGATAAAGGTCCATTTACCAAGGTTCATTCCTGAAGATGGTGGTAGAAGATGGTGGAATTATGTACTACTCACATATTTTATGCATTATCTAATCCTCAGTACTTAATATTTAAAAACACAGTAACCCAATGACACTGTTTTCTGACCTGATTCAGAAAGGAGCAGGACCAGAGCACAAGCGTCTCTGTGCTCCCTTTCTCCTGCAATTGTCAATGATACACAACACTCTGTCCTCGGCACGACAGCAGCACAGAGTACTGTAATGTATAGAACAGAACTGCTGAATTAGCTCTTAACAAACCACAAAGAATTAAAAGATGAGTGAAACATGAAGATAAAGTTTAAAGTGTCACTGCCAACTTTTCAAAAACCTACTTTGTAGGAAAAAACAGAGAAGATATTTGAATGTCTGTGGAATTACTGTTCCTTGACCCCTATGAACTTGTACAAAGATAACTGAGAAAAAAGTGAAGTAGGAGGATTTCTATGAAAGCCGTAGTAATTACTACTTAATGATAAAAATAAGCATCAGCAAAAGGGACAAATTAGCAATCCATTCTCTAACCCAAACTCCTTAAAACTTGTTCTCTGAAAGCCAGTGATATTAAAAACTCATCAGGTCATTTCAAATTTAAATCTATATATAACAGAATACCGGAAACATATAAATTATACTCCACATTAAAAAACAAAAAGAAAAGCAATAGGTATACCTTCATCACTTTCAACAGTGAAACAATGGTACATGTTTGAAAACGTCATCAAGAAAGAGAAATCAGGATGAAGAAGTGATGTGACCTAATGTCTCATCAGAGTGCTGTAGAGGGAAGAGGTACTAGAGGGCATGTTTTCACCCAACTGTTTTTTGGATGGTAACATAATGACACTCATTAGCTGGTGATGCAGTGTTAAAACAGAGGAAAAAGCCAAAGAGAAAGATGATAGAAGACATACATGTGTGCACATCAAGGTTCGTGCACATATGTATGGGCCTTTTACAGGGTGCAGGATACTGAAAAACAGATGCGGTCATCAGCAGAGACCTCCCCTATCCCACCCAAGAGCACAGCAGCACAGCTTTCACTAAGCAGCAGCAATGGACTCTGCCACAGTGACAGCGCTGGAGGCCACTGAGTTATGAATTACAGTATGCACACTGATTACATCACTTTACAGCAGGCTGCACTAACACCTCCTAGCAGAGCACAAAATTTAGCTGCGAAGCTGGAATTTAAACCTGGTGATCTCACTCCAGAATAAGCTTCAGTCTGGCATCTTCATCACTTCTCCCCACCTCGCTTGCCGTTCTGTACTCACAGAGCATGATGCTGTGCCTCAAGAGTTTGCAGAGTTCATTACAGAATTACTCTAACACAGAAGTGGTTATTTAAACCTTCTTGTCCTGGTTTTGTCAATGAAACTTGACATCATATTCCTGCCTGAATGCTGTTGAAGGGGTATGCAAACTTTTTTTCAAATATAACTTCAGATAAGAAAATGTGCTTATTTCTTAGGTAATTTCTGCTGAGTTGTTTCTATAGTCCAGAGGCGCTAGAGCTTCTGCCAGCCAGGCTTCATATCAGGAGTTTATGTGATGTTTCCTCTTCTCTCAAAGATAAACGCTGATCAGACACGGCATCCTGAAATCATACATCTCACCTCTAGATATTTCAAAAGGCATTTTTGTAGAACTTGCACAGGAACAAAAACACCTCTATAGAAATGGAATGGTGACTTTTCCTTCTGTAACAATAGAAGCTGTTCTTAAACAACCAAACCTCAGGTCATAAAAGAGTATTTTATAATGCTGAATCAAAATGGTCATATAGAACTTTATAAATTCTCATTTCTCAAGTATTTGCTCTGTATTTTAAAATCTGAGATAATTTATATGGAGTGAAATCCTGAGATCTTGAGTACAATATTCAGTCAGTTTTGATGAATACACATCAAGTCACAGGATGGTTCGATCAACTCAGGAAGTTCCATTGTGCCTCTTCACAAGTAAGATGCTCCCCACCCTCTGCCCCTGGAAACCACCAATCTGATTTTTATCACCAGTTTAGTTTGGCCTATTCTAGAATTTCATATAATGGAATCACAGAGTATATACTTTGTGTGCCCCAGCTTCTTTCACTCATTATTTATGAAACTCTTCCATACTGTTGTGTGTGTCAGTAGCACACTTGTTTTGACAGCTGAGTAGTATTTCATTTATTTATCCATTCTTCTGCTATGAACATTGGGATGTTTCTGGATATCATGTATAAGGCCACTGTGAAAAATTCTCAGACAAGGTATTTTTATGAATATAGTTTTTTCCCTCCCTATTTTTTGAATAAACACCTACAGGAGGAATTGCTGGGTCATAGGATAAATGAATACTTCTCTCATATTTTCTATGAAAAGCATTATGTAAAGGTTACTGAAACACTATGAATAACCTACCTTTGAAATGTCAAAGTTAAAAAAATATAAAAACACCTGCTAACTTCTTTGCAGGCCCACTGCCCCATATCTAAAACCTGTGGCATCGTAAGTATTTCGAGACTTTTTCAGATTTGAATAAAGATATTATACCAAGGATTACATAACATCCCCAATGAGTTTGGAGGAATACTCCAATAATCCAATCTGTGACAAACATAAAAATACACTAAGTAGGATAAAGACAGATTTTTCTTTTTTTTTTTTTCTGAACTTTTTGGGGGTTTACAATTATGGAAGACAGAAATCTGTATAAATAATCTATGCACATAGTATACTAATTTACAGCTATGTTATCAGCTATATTTAACAGCTATGTTAAAGTAAAAGAAATAGGTCATGGTTAATACCAGATTGAGAGTGCAAAGGTCTTAGCATGTTAAAGTAGAACGATTTACACACTGCTATACCTTATGAAAGCCAGATATCAGATTCTCATAATCTAAACATTTACACTTTATAACACTTCTTGGCATTGGCACTGTGCTATCCCTGAGGCTTAGACAGGTTAGGTAGCTTATCCAATATCGCATACGGTCACACTGCAAAACTGGCTTCTAACCCAGCATACCTGATCTAAACTCCTTATCATACCCTCTCCTCTGTGTAGTGCCTTTAAGTGGAATTATCTTTTGGATTCAGCAAATACCTCACATAAGAAATTAAGAAAATCATGTTTATTTAGCTGTTTTAAATTTATAAGGTACACGTTAAAAAAAACTCCACTACAACAATGTAATTAATTACAAAAGAGAACGGAAGCAAAAGTGTGAATATTTCCAAATCATTAAAATGTAATTAGTAAAGTAATTTGCCTATAAGAAAAGCCTAAACTCTCCAGCTTAGCAATCAAGACACTGAACAACTACTATAAACAGCCCTATTTGCAAATACTTTGCATTAGTCAAAACCACCTTCCCACTGTTCCTAGAAAGAAGACCACTTGTGTTTTTCTGCCAGGGTAGACAAGATCCTATCTAGAAACATCCTCTGCATACTTCTTTTGATAGTCCAGATGACTGTTCCCTCCAGAGTATATTCTTTTCTAACCACACCCACACATAATGGGTATCATTTTCCTAAATCTATCTTGCTCCTTTTGGGAGACTCAATCACATATAGCCATGTACTATCTCATTTTTTTCTATTTTTTCATGTAGTTTTAGGAAATTTCTCACTTATATCCACAAATTAACCAATAACCAATTAAAACAGTCTTCTTATAGCTCCCAACGCCTTGCAAAGATAAACATGTTCACTGACATTAAAAAAATTGATTCTTTTCTATGAATTTAAAAGAACGAGTGGTGGCATGCCTGGGTGGCTCAGTCAGTTGAGCGTCAGCATTTGGCTCAGGTCGTAATTCCAGGTCCTGGGATGGAGCCCCACACTGGGCTCCCTGCTCAGTGGGAAGTCAGCCTCTCCCTCTTCCTCTGTCCCTCCCCCTGCTTGTGCTCTCTCTCTCCCTCTCAATAAAATCTTAAAGAAAAAAAAAGGAAATAAATGAGTAGAAAAGTGCATGACTAATTCACTTAGCTGAACAAGAAATTAGTAAGAGAAAAGAGAAAATGGAGAGTGATGAAAGTTAAAAAAAAATTTTAATACCAATCATCACTTGTATCTGGTCTGCCAGCTAAAGAAAAGTCTGACAAAGAATATAACTGACTTAAATCTAAATAGAGGATTTTATACAGGAGAGAAACAGAACAGAATCTATCTTTAAAGGCACATTCTGTTATTTTGTGAATGGACTGTTTGGGGCTTGAGTACGATTAGAGAGAGACCAGTCATGAGCTTGACTTCAGTCCCAGTAACAGAAAATGTACTGGACTGGCATGGAAGTAGTAACAGATGGAAAAAAATAACTCAAAAGACTTGATAGCTAGTTGGATGTTATAAACGAGGGAAAGGAGACATTAAAGAATAATGTTCAGGGTTTTGGATTAAGCAATCAAGTAGATGGTGGCTCCATTTAATGAGAAGGGAAAGGCTGAGGGAAATGGAATCAAGAGTTCTGTTTGGAAATATTAAGTTTGAAAATGCTAATGCCTTGACTAAACAGCCAAGTGGAGATGTTCAGTACAGAGCTAAATATCAATCTGTGACCTATTTACTCTAACTTACCCTGTAATTCTAGTAGAAAAATTATCCTCCGACACTATTTTAGAATATTTTTCTCCAATATGATGTAGCAATTATTAAGTTCCAAAGTAACCTGCTCTATGCTTTTAATAGCAGGTTAAAACTCTGTCTAGTACGATTTCTTCTTTGCCAGCTGGTTTTGTTAGGCTCTCACAACTGACATCCACAGTGGAAGGCATGAAAGCAAGACTGAAGAGCCGCGGAGGGGAGAAAGGATGCTCCTTCCTATGCCAGCTGTTCTCAGGCTCCACACTTCCTTCCCAGCACTTCTAGAACAAGCTTTCTTGTGTCTCACCCATGAGGAATAGCACCAGCCAACTAGTGTATCTACTCCTTTGAGCTACTATGGTTCCCTTATCAGCCGAGAGGTACCACTTTGTCAGACTTCTCAGTTCCACCTCTGCACAGAACTTTCCTCAAAGCAAAGACCTAACAACAGTACCAATCTCCTTTTCTCTCCCAGCCCTGGGGTCAGAGCGGCTGCCTCGTTTCTGAATCTGTATTAGACCCTGCAGTTTTCAACACCTGTTTAACCAATTACTTTATTAATTCTCTCCACTGAAAAACCTAGTGCGGCTCTTGTTGTCATGATACAAGGAAGTGGGTCCCCATTACTACTACTTCACAGGGTCTGAATTTCCCAAACTGGCATTTATGGCCACACCAACTTCTTCTTTCATGTCACCAACCTCATTCTGTGTCAAAAATTTATGTGGAGTCTATGATGATCTACAATTTCTTCAGATTTAAAAGTTCCTTGATTCCACCTTCCTTTCTTTTCCCAGTCTTCAATGTTATGAGATGGCTAATGAGCATCTACTATGATGGAGATACTGTACTAAGCCCAACACAAAAAGAATGATGTTCACAAACTGAAGAGCACCAGAGAAATCCCCAGAATTGTTACAGAACCCAACACTGAAAAGCTGTCAGAACTCCGTGCTTAGGTGGGGAGGCAAAGACAAATCAGCGCCATTGGTTTACCTCAGAAGTACAGTCCCATGACTAAAAGGTCATGTGTAAGCCCTCACTTCAAATGATATGCAAAGATGATCTTACTGCTTTGTTGAAAAATTCGTGGGTCAAAATGTTACAGACACAGTAAGGAGAGAAAAATCTTGGCATTTCTTATTCTATTTGCCATTACATTCTTTATACGACAAACTCCCACTTAATCATAATGCCTGGCTTAGCAGCAACAACTTACCAAAAAAAATAAAGCAAGGAAGAACCATGAGGCACTTTACTTAGCCAGAAAAGCTTGAAAAGTTCAAATACGCGCGCGCGCGCGCACACACGCACACACACACACACACACACACAGTGCTGCATAAATTTTATTAAACTATATAAAACAAATAACTCTTTTAAAATTTTATTTAGAGAGAGCACAGCATGCATGTGCAGGGGGAGGGGCAGACAGAAAGAATCAACACCCCCCGCAACCCCCACCCGCCCACCCCGTGCTAAGCACCCTGAAGCAGGGCTTGAGCCAAACCAAAAGTCGGATGTTCCACCAGCTGGGCCATCCAGATGCCCCTAATGAATACTTTTTTTTTTTTTAAGATAATGTGTTCTTTTCTCAACAAGGCATAAACAGATCTATTAAAACTAGTAACAATCTCAGAAAAGTCTTATCTCATAACAAGCATTTATTTCTTCCTATGTGAAACACACTATGACACAATTTGAAATTTTATTCTTTATGGTAAGCTTAATAAGAATGACAAACTTTTGAAAGATATATATGATCCATACCTTGGGCTACACACTACACTAGTATCAGTAAAGCCACAAAATTATCTTATAGAAAAAAAGAGTCCTCTGAAATAGATTATTTTAGGTGGACATTTTCAGACTATATGGCTGGGGCGATAAAAGGAAGAACATATAATTATAAATTGTGAGCTTAGGAAAGCCTGATTCTACAGAAGACAAAGAGCAGGTACTTGAAAATGATGATCTAAAAATGGATTCGTTGTGGGAGATATATGGGAAAAGGCGGCAAAAAATTTGAAAAGTATACATGCAGTGGTAGTGGTGGTAGGGAGGTGAGTAGACACTTGTCGGATGTCATAATAAATGCCCGACAACAAGTTTTAAAAGTAGTAACATATTAAACTCATGTGGATTCAGATTAAGCAATGAGTCTACAGGAAGGAAAAGTAATTTTTTTTAACAAAATATCGACTGCATACTAAAGACCAATCACTAGTCTAGGTATATAAAGAATTAAATGTGGCCCCTGTGTTTAAGATTGATAGTCTAGTGTGGATAGAGACAGAAAAGTAAAGCAAGTTCAATAAAGTGTAATAGCTGCTATGAAGAAGTTTACACAGGATGTAGTAGAAGACCAAATAAAAAACTATGGGGAAAGGAACACGAACCACTTTAAGGATCTAAAGATAACTACAACTCTGTCTAAAAAGCATCCAGAGTATAAAGGCAAAATGTTACCTACACTGTTAGTGGGTTAACAGAGAACTAAGCTCACCCATAAGTGTCTGTGATAAAACTGTTAATTATGGTCTTGAAAGACTTCCAGGTAATGCTACTGTATGTTAACCTACTACAGGGATTCTTTAAAGTAACCTACTTGCACTAGGATACATTGATGAGATTTCTGAGCCATCATGCACAGTGTAATGACCTCTAAGTCGAGAGTAGAGGCAGAAAATTACCTGGTCCTAAGTGCAATGTGAGGTCACGATTCCTAGTTTCACTTATACCCAAACTATTTTTGGATATAGTCATTACAGTGACACTGAGGCCATTAATTTTGGATGCTTCACACCTTTACTTTTTTTATTGTTCTGTAAGATATCTAAAGGCAGGCATACCTTCATTGTAAACAGCTGATTAAAACTTTAAACCTCACTTTAAGGCCAAGGGAGAACAAAGCAGGGAAGGAAAAAAGGCAAGTAATTTCTTCAAATATCATCTGGTAGTATTTGACCTCTATGATGTCTCACAACTGCAATGAAGACAAATAAGATTAAGTTTTTGCCCTGTAATTTTTGTTCTGAGATTGAGACTCTTATCATCCATCTCTCCTTGGCCAGAGAAAAAAACAATTAAGCTAATCAAATATTTCATTTTTTTAAAGGTCTCTTGTTTCTGGGATTCAAATACAAGTCTTTATTTCAAGTGTTTATAATTGCTAAAGAATTTAATCGTTCTTACCTGATTTAACCTTCTTAACAACCTGTAAGGTCTATAACACAAGTGTTATCTCTCCCACTGGTTGCACTTTAGGGTATAATTTAACAAAAGACAGGAGTTTGTGCCACCATGTTAATAAAGCACTTGAATACTTCTTTTGCTTAGCTATCCCACAGCTAGGAAGCCAAGTACAGATTAGTCAAACTTGAAGAATAAAATAATAATAAACAAAACATGGAATGTAAACCACACATTTCTTTAGGGATGAAGAACATTGTACTTCTGAAGTAAACTCCAAATACTCCCTCATTTCTTACATGGGTAACTATTGAGCAACCTAAAAACCACATTTTAAAGTAGGCATAAAATAAATTAGGGAAAGTTAAGTATAGGAGTTGACTATTAGGAACAGGAGTCAATTCTAGAGCTAAAACTTTAGAAATTTTTTCCTCTACTACGGAGTAATTTATGAGCAAAACAGCTGTTATTCTGGAGTACATTAGACATTATTTTAGAAGAAGGCAATATAAGAAGCCTCTCAAGTCCTCTCCTTTCACAGTTAACAAAGCACTCTCCTTAAGCAAACTGCTAATACACGGGCATTTGGTTTTTGGGTATTCCCGCATTCTTTGTGGCTGCCATGTTTACCTTATATTTTGAGGTGTTTTATAAATATTAAAAAGTCACACTATTTCCAGTAAGTGTAACAGTTGCCCATAAACTAGTAATATACAATTATCAAGAGAAACAAAAATTAAAAAGTGATGAGAAAATGTTCAATGCTGGAAAGCATTTTAAAAACCAAGTCACAAATGATAGTTGTATGGTGTGACCTCAAGGCTTGGGTGAACGAATTGTTTACACTGCACAGAATGTGAACACGAGCAGTGGGAAGGGCCCAGGTATACTCAGGCTGCCAAAGATTTCTGTACAAGACTTGATGAGTTCCATTAAATAAGGGCATCAACTGCCTCAACAGACTTTTTTACATATATACCAAACTGATGTATTTTGAAGAATGTATCAATGATATACCACACCAAGGGTATTGAAAACACTGACAAAGTCTTAAGCTACCAAGGGCAGGACTGTAACTATGTAGCAGGAGATATCCGGGGAATAAAAGCAGGAAATGCTATTAAACGATCTGGATTTACAAAGAAATGGAATTAAATATTTTCTTTCCAAATCTAGGTGCTTCCTGTTACTTCAAAATTGTATTTTAAAGATTATTTGAGAGCAAGAGAAAGAGCAAGAGCACGTGTGTGTGTGTGTGTGTGTGTGTGCGCGCGCGCATGCAACTGGTGGGAGGGGAAGAAGGAGAGACTCTCAAGCAGACTCCCTGCTGAGCAAGGATCCAGAGGTGAGGCTGGGTCTCACAACCAATGAGATCATGACCTGAGCTGAAATCACCAGCTGGACACTTAACCAACTGAGGCACCCAGGCATCCCTAAAATTGTATTTTAAAATTTACGTATAAGCTACTACTCAAGGGAAACTTAATGGCTTTATTCCCATCTAGATTTTTATTACAAATTGGATTTATCCTTTATAGTTAATCTATAATTTTTTCATCTTACTATTTTTATGAAATATTCTATGAAAAGTTGTTACATTATAGTCCTTAAACCTCTAAAAAATGATTATATCTCTAGGATAGGTTTTAACTAATAAAGTCTGCCCTCTTGGAAACTTGTAGCAGGGAAGATGGAGCTGGATACAGACAATTAAGCAATTAAAACAAACCGATAAGGAGTTTCCAGGAGCATACAGCAAGGATGTCAAACTAAGTTTGGGCTCATGATGAATGGGGTGGGGGGGGTTGGGGGGGAGGCTCTGGGATATTCAGATGTTAAAGTAATATACAATGTTAGACTCACAGATGCGTTAAGAGTTAAAGAGGTCAGAAAGAGTGAAGAGTGGTTCCAAGGAAAAGAAAAAACGCGTTCAAAAATCTAGAA
The DNA here is from genome assembly GCA_002007465.1 of Ailurus styani. Taxonomy (NCBI): domain Eukaryota; kingdom Metazoa; phylum Chordata; class Mammalia; order Carnivora; family Ailuridae; genus Ailurus; species Ailurus styani. The sequence continues at coordinate 1,197,336 of LNAC01000025.1, forward strand.
TCAAGAGTATGAGATCAAAAGTAAGGCTGATAAGGTGGTAACAGTTTGCAAGCCATGCTCAAGCAAGGACATACTCTGTGGAGTAATTAAAACTCACTAGAGTATCTTGGGCGCCTGGGTGGCTCAGTGGGTTAAAGCCTCTGCTTTCGGCTCAGGTCATGATCTCAGGGTCCTGGGATCGAGGCCCACATCGGGCTCCCTGCTCAGCGGGGAGCCTGCTTCCCCCTCTCTCTCTCTGCCTGCCTCTGCCTCCTTGTGATCTCTCTCCCTCTGTGAAATAAATAAATAAAATCTTTAAAAAAAAAAAAAACTCACTAGAGTATCTTAACCTAAAGAGAATCATGATTAACCTTCTATTTTTAGAAGCACTACTTTAGCTCCAGTGCAGAGAATATTTGGAAAGGTAAAGACTAAGACAGGCAAGAAGATCTTACAGACAAAGCAGAGATTAGATGTTCCTAATCCAGGCAACACATAATGGTATTCTGAACTGAGATAATTCCATTGGGGATGGAGAAATGAAAATAGAAGTGTGAGATGGTTAGAGGGTTAAACCAACTGTGTGGGGGGGAGTGGCAGCACAATATTCTAAATAGTCATGATATGTCAAGTCTAAACCACAGTTTAATACTTCCCCATTGCCTTACATTAATTTTTTGCTTTTATAAAGAATACTGTAACATATTACTTTCCTGATTGGGAATTACCTCTTTGGAATAAACCAAGAAGAACTGCATTTATTCATTTACTCTGCCACTTAATTCCAGAGGCTGCATACCCTATTAAACTGTGTCCTGAAAGGGCTTTTGCAATGTACATGGTTAGAAAGGTATGGGTATTCATTTTATGGGCTTTTCAATAATTTGATTTAAAAAAAAAAAAGAAGAAAAAGAAAAACCAAAACAAAGTAACTGCTAACCGAATGGGAATAATGTCACTGAGTTCCTTAAATGGAAGCTCAAATTGGGCTTTTTCTCGGGCATTTTCAAGAAAGAGCTGTGATTTCCCCACTTTCATTTCCCCATGAAAACAGACTAAACTGCCAAGATTGTATTAATATATGCTAGAGTTCACTAAAAAGTTCACTAGCTTTTTAGTGCATGGTAAACTTGATCTCTGTGTTTGGTGGCTCTCACCTGACAAGCTAGACCAGTAACCACAAAGATCACAGAGTATAAGTACTGCTTGTATTTTGACTCAGTTTTAGTGCTTCTTATTGCTTTTATATATTTTATATACATATGTACGTATAACATAGATGTGTATGTATAAAAATATGTATCCATATATATGTACAGTATATAATTTTTAAAGGTTACTTGTACTTTCAGTTCATTTCTTTTTATGACACAAAATATCCAACATATAGAAAATCAGCATACTCTTAAATGTGTTGCATTCCAGCAACATCTCATATTGAAAATACTTCAAATTTATGAAAATCAGTAGCGAAAATGGGGTTTGTTAACAGAAGTATACTTTTGAAACTGCTGTAATGCATTTTTCTAATTTAGGAACGCCTTCAAAATATTAAGTTGCATGGTTCAAAGACATTTTAACTGGCTTGTAACTATAATCATTACCAAATCTAACACTCTTGGTTTTTAACACTACTTGGTTTTTAAACTACAGTATAAAGCTCTGGCAAGTTCTAGTGCTTCAGTACTGTATGACGATTATGAGTGGTGGCATAATTCTTACCACAAGCATCAACATACAGACAAACACTGCTATTTTTCTAACAGATAAGTTTTCATGATAAGTAATGGAATTAGAAAGCAATAAATCAGAGAACAAGATATATACTGGCTAACCACTATTAGCTGAAATGTCGCTGATGTTCCACAGGTAAGCAGCTTTCTGTTGGTATGGTTGGTGTTTTAAATATTTGGTATGAAGATTTAAGAAACAATCTACTGGTGGTATAAAGAAAGGCATTATCTCTGATTCTAGAGTTAGAAGTAATACAACTCTGGATATATCCTGTTATAATCTGGTTTTATGGCTTTTTCAAAAATTTCTGCTTACTGAAATTCCTATAGAGAAAAAAAAACTTTGTTACTACTTTGAGTTTGAAACTCCTAATTTCCCATGAAAAACTTTATAAATCAAAAGATTTTTACAACCAATGTTTTGATTGCATATTATAAGGAACATAGTTCTTCATTTGTTGCAGAACAGACTGGATACTTTAGTTTTGTAACAACAACAAAAACACTATAGTAGTATGTTCCCAGTATAAATTAAACACTGATAAGGATTTGTTCAATGAATATAAGCAGATGCTCAGAACACCTGTTAAAACGGTAATGTGTTAAATTAAAACAATTTCTTCTTTAAGAACTTATGAATAACAAAGCAAAACACTACTACTACTGCATGTTAATATACAATCATGTAAAAAACTTGACAAATACTGTATAGTATTTTTAGGTAACACATTTCCTATTTGCCAGAGTTTCAATGGCAATTTTAAATTATTTGAAGTGCTAGAATATTAAGGGAAATCTTTCTTGTGACTTCTCCTGGGCCTTTTCTCATCTTAGTTTCTACTGCTAAACAAATAAACAAGGAGTGTTCTGGGAACTGCAAGGTATTTAACACGGGGGGAGGATAAGGAAGAAACAGCATGAAACAAACCTGGAAAGGTAGAGGTACACCAGATGAAGACGGGTTACAAATGCTGTGCTGACTAGTTTGCGTTTCTACTAGGCAACGACAGAAAGCCATGAAAATATGAAATAGGGAACATGATGATACTTCGAATATATATTAAAAAGATAACTCTGGGGGCACCTGGGTGGCTCAGTTGGTTAAGAGTCTGCCTTTGGCTCAGGTCATGATCCCCCGCCGCCCAATCAGGCTCTGCTCAGCAGGGAGCCTGCTCTTCCACCTCCCTCTGCCTGCTGCTCCCCCTGCTTATGTTCTCTGTCAAATAAATAAATAAAATCTTAAAAAAAAAGAAAGAAAGGATAACTCTGGCTGCAACTAGGTGGGAGCACCAACTGACCTAATGTGATAGTGAAAACAGAGAAGAGAGAGCCAGGTGCAATTAAGAGGCAGAATCAGAACTTGATAAAGTGGGTGGGAAAGAGTAAGAACAGAGGAGAAACAGAGGTACAATTAAGGATAAATGACCTGTAGGCAATGGATGTCATTCATGAAGAGAAAACAATGAAGGAACTGCTATCTGAGGAGGGCAGGGAAGGATGTGATGTTAGTTTGGGAAATGTGATGTTTGAGATACCTATAAATCATCCAAAGGAGGTGTTGAATGGATTGGGGAACTGTGGGGCTTAAGATGAGAAGCATACTGAAGAACTATCACCATGGCAGTGGTCCCTGGAGAGAGCTTATGGATGAGACTGCCCAAAAAGAACAAACTGGAATGCAAGATGCCTCTGCAAAGTGTCCACCTCCAGGGACAGCACTACATTTCTAAAGAGCAAGCATCAAGTAACCAAGTAAGTAACCAAGAAACTCATTAATTCTGTCCTACTCTCATTTTTATATTACTAAATCTCTACCTCTGTATGTACCAAAGTCTTGTTTTCTAGGCTGGTATATAGCAGTCTCTCAATAGAATTTGGGAAGAGAATTGCTTTTGACAGTCATTAAGTGAGTTTTTTAATCTCTACAAGTATGCTATAATTCCACAGATGCTAAATTCAGTAATCAAAGTCTTTTATTTAAAAGAGTATACTGCCATCCTTCAAAAGCAAATTCATAAAATAAATTAATATAAAGAAAGCTAACTCATGACTGTTAACTTGCTCAGAGATATATTCTATTCTACAAAGAGGTTTAACAAAAATAAGTTGATGCCATATAGTTCAAAGGCATAACTTTAAAAACAACTCACTTTTTATTTTATATTTGATTTACACATTAAAGATTAATTTTTCCCCACAAAGGCATTAAAGGTTAAGAGAATTAAAAACCTACCTACTTACACAAATAGGCAATACAGACTTCAGAGTAATGCCCATAAAGGAGAAGTCTTATTATTGTCACTTTTGAAATTAAATTTTAAAATTTTAGTTATCAAAAACACAGGAGAGGGCGCCTGGGTGGCTCAGTGGGTTAAAGCCGCTGCCTTCGGCTCAGGTCATGATCCCAGGGTCCTGGGATCGAGGCCCGCATCGGGCTCTCTGCTCAGCAGGGAGCCTGCTTCCTCCTCTCTCCTCTCTCTCTGCCTGCCTCTCTGCCTACTTGTAATCTCTCTCTCTGTGTCAAATGAATAAATAAAATCTTTAAAAAAAAAAAAAAAAAACCACAGGAGAAAACCAAGCTATATATGACAAGCTCCCAGATAAAGTTTACCTGAAACTATATTAAAATGCTCATCTGACTCATTAAAATACTATTAAAGTCTCACAATGGTAACATCTGAATAATTTTACTTACATATAACACTCAAACATTTGAAATGTCAAGAAAAATTAGATACTTAGATACGAGGGTTTAAAAATACAAGTTAATTTAAGGGTATCTGATTTTCTTAACTTTCTTGCCAATTCAATTTCAATGTACATTAATAGAAAATTAATGGAATACAAATGCTTCACCTATATATAAGGAACATGATGCTACTTACCAACCATCAGAAGGGCATGCAAACAAATTAAAGGAATTTATGAAAATAATTGAACTAAAGAAGATACACCGAGAAATCACTCACCTATTTTTCTATTAAATAATTTTATGTATTTAATAAAAATTAATATATAGTAAATTAATTTTAGAATATCTGTGTAGAATACATTTAGTAAGGAAAAAAAACCAAACAACTAAAATGCATTATCCTGGCCAGCGTATTTAGTTATGGGACAGAAACATTAATACTTAGGGATAAATAGGTACTAGTAAGTGTAAAACGTTACATAATAAATTCAACATGCAAATTCTAAACGGTGCATGGAATATAAGATTAAAATGGAAGGAACTTTTATATAAACTACAAAAATATTTCCTAGAGAATAAACACATACTACTCTATTATCTTATGCCAAGAATCTTGTTTTATATTTGTTAACACCTTAAATTTAGAGTTATAAGCTATCTAAACTGTCAACCACATTTTTTGTGTTAGGGAAGCCATTCTCTAATGAATCCATATAATAAAAAGAAGGATGTTTTTCACAGACTCTATTTGTAAGGGCTTGTTCACAGTTATCCTACACAAGACGTACCTTACTATTATTGCCTAGAAGTTCCAAATTTGGGTAAAAGCCCCCTGTTCATTTAAAAATGCCAACCCACTTCCAGACAACATGATTGCTGGACAGATAGTAAAGAGATTTCAACACAGCTCCTCAGTGATTTATGACCGTGACTAACGTCCTACAACCTATACCACGTCACACTTCTTAATCTGTCCATATGGATTGCTATCCAAAGATATAGTACTTTCAATTATTTGTGAAAATTTTAGTTGGAATAGGCTCCTGTGGCTGCTCTAATGCAGAGTATGGGGTAGGGTATAAAAAGACACTGATGTGGAATCCAATTAAATCCTGCTTAGCCTTGTCCCTCTCCCTAAGAAGCAGTTAACTAAATATTTCAATTTCTGCAAGCACCTCCCCCCTCATCACGTTTCCTAAAGCAATACACACCCATTTGCCTCAGAGTACCTTACATATAGCATTGAGTATATTATGCCATCCTGACTCCGGCTTTAGATCTCTGATAAGGTCTTCTCTGATGGTCTTTGTAGTCTAAATTTAAATGAGATTTCTAACAGTCTTCTGTGTCACTGGGTCAAGGTTAATTAATTTATTAAGGTTCAATGATAATCTTAGAACTACAGGATTTGAATCAAACTACTTTGATATGTAATTATAACTTAAGATTAATATATAAACAAAAATACATTTGTCATACCTTAAAAAAATACTCATTCTATACTTTGTTATCTGAATTAAACAATCATTCTACATACCTGTATCTCCTTGTAAAACATTATTGAAACTTGCACCTACATTTTCAGGGCACTAAGATTTGCAACAACCAGATTTTTACCTTCCTTATGAAAGTAAAGTAGCTTGAAAATGTTAACAGAGACTACCCCCAAAGACCTGATTTATTGTGTGAAAATGTTAATCTCAAAATTTTAAATACTTAAATTTCACTAATTTTTTTTCTGGAGGGCAGATATAAAACACTCATACAAGAACTATTATTATTACTGGTATCTTGAGGATGAACAAAGTGAATGTTCATCACCTTAGGCATTCAAAGGAGCATTTTCTCACTAAAAAGTGATTATACTAAAAACCCAGTTCTTTTGAGAGGCAGGAGAAAGCTGAAGGTCTCCCTGAAAATATTTACACGCAAACTAAATAATCCAGTTTGTAAGTCTGACTAACTTGTTTTCCAAAAAAGCTTTAAATGTTCATCTTACTTTTAAGATAAATATGACATGTGTAACGATAGATATTTATTACATGCACTGAGCAAAATTAAAGTTAATATCTGGTCAATGCTTATTAAAACAAAACAATCATTTTAAGGGATTTATTTGAAGATATATTTAATTTAGGAGGGAAAATTTATGTCTATAGTTGTCACTTTCTTTTTCCTCCACAGATCTGGAACAAAATACCTTTCCTTAAATGTGCTTACTGTACTATATTTAGTGAATAAACAAACCTTAATAAGCGGATCATCTGCATGAGAGCATGGATCAACTCATTCTCATTAAGAATTTAAGAAGCTATCAGCCTTCTATACAGTCCTGCCTATATGAGAGGAAGTGAGGACTGGCTCCTTTCAAACCCGTAATTTAAGAGTTTATTCAAACCTGCCAAACTGCCTTAAGTAAACGCCTCTCACATTTGAAAATTCCCATGGCAACTCATTTTAGTTTGGCAGACAAGCAGACCCAAATTCAATCCTTTTATCCTGCAGCTAAACCATTACAATAGTAATTCTGCTCTGACACTCTGAAGAGACTGCTAATTACTGTACTCTGGGTCCCTAGACAGATTTCCCATTCAGATTAAAACAGTTGTGCATGGGAAAAAACAGTAGCAACACCTTTCTTTACATGAGAGAGATGCTCTCTCACATTACGGCTCTATCAAGGGCCAAGTGCATCACAGTGAGATGTCTTTTAATGTATCTTTTAATACCTTACCTTCCCTCCCAATAAAATGAAAAGGAGGACAATACCACAGACTTGAATGAACCACACTGTGGTCAAGAACTAAATATAATACTATCAGTTCATTAACAACCCAGTTAAAAACCCTTAACTCCAAGAGAAGACTACTCCCATCTCCAGAGTCACTCTCTCTCTTCATTTATTTTCAGGTTATAATTAATACACAGTTAACTATGAGCCAAATGCATATAGCATTAGAAAGAAGAGAATCTTTGGGTAATAGGAAAAGTAAACTTTTAAAAAATTGTGTGGTGGATCCTTTTTTTTCTACCACTCTCCCAAACTTTGATAGCATCTGTAGTTTTTTTTAATTCATACAGTGAATTAAAATTACTTGATAAATTGTTTTTCCAATGTCATAATATTCCTTGAAATAACTAGGAGCAACTTTAAATTTCAAAATCCTCATCTGGAAATCTGTCAGAATCTATTAAGTATTAGATCAATTATTATTGAGCTCTACGTATAAAAATGGTTTCATGAAGGAATAAGCTATAATATCCAAAATTGATTCATGTTCAAGTTCTCAAACACCTATAAGCAAACTTAAAGAAAAAATAAAAGAACAAACAGACTTGATTACCCCCACCATAAAGTTAAAAGCTGAAATGTTAAAAAGTGAAAGGAATACTTTATGACTTGTCTGGGACTGGTGGCATCTTGGTATGTCAAAGTCTGTCTTAAATTATGAGATGATGTAAACTTCAGCTGCCTAGCAACATTAACTTCTCTAATATAGGATGGTGCAGCTCATTTAGTTTGGTCTTTCAATTTAGTATTTTACCTTCCTTAACAGAAATCTTTACCTCTATTCCTACTGAAAGGGAAAAAAATTATAGCAAGAAAGAGGGTATCTGGCCATATATCTCTTACCTCTACTTTCTCAGTCTTCATATCAACGTAAGTCCAGCATAATATGCCCCCCTACTTCCACTATTCTAGTGCTTTTGAGGTTCATTAGAAGATTAGAAACATCATAGCATATGTATTCATATAAGGTCTCAGCTAATGATGAGAAATAGTATTTATTATTTTCACTGGAGTGAGAATTAATTGAAAGAGGGATGGTATCCGATCAGCTNGGGCGCCTGGGTGGCTCAGTGAGTTAATGCCTCTGCTTTCGGCTCAGGTCATGATCCCAGGGTCCTGGGATCGAGGCCCGCAT
>LNAC01000025.1:1213650-1236310 GCA_002007465.1 Ailurus styani
TCTTTTTTTTTTTTTTAAAGATTTTATTTATTTATCTGACACAGAGAGACACGGCAAGAGAGGGAACACAAGCAGGGGGAGAGGGAGAGGGAGAAGGCAGGCTCCTCACTGAGCAGGGAGCCCGATGTGGGGCTCGATCCCAGGACCCTGGGATCATGACCTGAGCCGAAGGCAGATGCTTAACAACTGAGCCACCCAGGCGCCCCTAACTCCCAACTCTTATCTTAACTGAACAACCTTCAGCAACAAACTCCTTCACTTGGCTTCCAGGACTCCATGTTCCTGGTTTTCCTTCAACCTCAGTGGCTCCTCTCCTTGGTCTCCTTTGCATCTGGATCCTCCTCTTTTTCTGATCTCTGTTGGGTGACATACCCAGAGTTGAGTTCCCAGACTATTCTTCATCTTTATCCAATTCTTAGATGACAGCATCCAGCCTCCTGGCTCTAAAAGCTTTTGATATGACTACAACCTCAAAACTGATATATTCTAGTCCCATCTTCTCACTTAATCTGATTGTTACAACCAAATGCCCATTTAACATTCGGTATCTCAATGTTTACACTTCCAAACCCAATTTCTTGACTTATCTCTAAAACCTGCTCCCGTAACAGTAAAAACAGGAAACAAGTCCAATTGCTTAGGGTAAAAACCTTTAAGTCTTCACATACACACAACACCCAATCCACTGAAATTCTTGCTAGCTTTACCTTGAAAATAAATCCCTAATCTACTACCACTCAGGCCCTTCAACATTAGTCCACAGCACTTTCACCTCATTCATGAAATACAAATGCTTGTGCCTTGGCATCTCCGCTTTTTCCAACACCCTCAAAGTGTGTTCTCTATTCAGAATGATCCTTTAAAATACAAATTAGATCATGTTATTCCTCTCCTCAAACTCCTCCAATAGCTTCTCATGTCAGACTAAAATCTAATATCCTTATCATGGCCTTCAGGCCTCTATAACCTGCCATCTCCCCCATTTCCCCCCAACTTCACCTCCCCCTATTCTCCTACCTGTTCCCTAAGCTCCTCACTGGACCCCCTTTGACACATCTCAAAAATATCTCTGGGCTATCACACTTTTGTTCTCTTTGCTTGGAAACCCCTTGGATGTCCAAATGATTGCACCATATTTCAATTAGGTTGTTTTCCCAAATGTCACCTTCTAAGAGGCATTCTCTAATCATCTCATACAAAATAGGTATTTCCTTAATCCACACCTCTTGATTTCTTACTTTTTCTTCACATTTTAGCACAACCTAATATCGTTTATATTTATTTTTGCCTATTGTCAGTAATCCAAGTTGCCCCATCCCCCACAACCAGAAGGTAAGCTTCAAGATGGTAGATACTTTGTTAGTCAGCTTTATTTACTCTCTCCCTATATTCAACAGCTGACACAGTAAATGCACACAATGAACAATTACTGAATGAACTCAAAGGCCCAGAAGTGAGAAGACTGAAGTTTCAAGAAATCAAATAAATACAGAATGATTCAATCTATGGGGATAGTGTGGTATGTGTGTATATGTGTGTGTACTTTAGGTTTGGGGGGAGAGTGAAAAATGAAACCTGAAAGAGAACTTATAGCAAGTCATGAAGGAATTGTAAAGCCATGTTAAAGAAGTCTCCATTCTCCTCTTGGAGTAAGAGGGAATCAACAAAAGGCTTTTTTAAACATGGAAAGGTTATGAATAGACTGCAATGGAAGGATGGGTTTGTGGGGTCCCAAACTATAAGTATGAATGTTGGCAGTGGGGTTTTGAGTAACTCTGGCTTGAAGTAAGGGTAAAGAAAATGATGGCAAAATGACATGAGTACATTTGAGGGATACAGGAAGTAAACTTGACTGAATTTGGTATTTTTCTGGACACCTGATAACAACTAGAGACTCCAAATCATGTGTAGGATGATACTGGAGAGACAGGAAAGGCAAAACTGAAAATTTCTGTTAATGGACATGTTAAGTAAGCACTGAGAGTGAAATGGTCAACAGACTACTCTCAAGATAAATTCTGAGACATGAAAGCCACCGACATGTTTAAAAAAGTTTTCATGTAATACCAGAATAAATGAGTAAGATCTATTGGCAGCTCAACGGAGGGACAATTTGAGGTTAGACAAAATGTAAATGCTAGTAAGAAATGTGTTGTCTTTCATGTAATGATTCTGACAACCCTTAATCAAATCCAACTGAGTTGGGGGCAATAATTCTTTTCTGCAATTCTGAATCTACTATGAGAACATCTTAAATAATACATTCCAAAATAGTCTCTACTTCCCTTTATAACTTTTATACGAAAAGGAAAAATTAATCAGAATTAACCAATTTATATGTGAATTCTTTACAGAAGATCAAGATGGGTCCACATTTTCAATCCAAAAATACTGGTCTGAAAATATTAAAGCAACAATAAACTAAAGGGTTCTATAAGGAGCCTCACAGGGAAATTATTTTTAAGGGTCAAATCAATTTACTTAACAAGAATAATGAATTGAGAAGGAACTTGTATTTTCTCCAATTCTGAATTAAGGCATTCATTTTATAATCAGTACTTGGAAAAAACAGGTAAACCTATACAATCATAAAACAATATTATTTAGACAGCATCAAAAAGCTACAGCAAACTTTAATGAAACAGTTATGTGGTAGGCATTATGCTAAGCATTCTCCATGTATTACCTAATTTCACAATAATGACATGAGAGTACAGTGATGTTCCAATCTTACAGATGAGAAAAGGGAGACAGAAAAAGCCAAAGATGGGATTCAAATCCAGAAGTCAGTTCTCAAATATTATATATTCTGTCTCCCAACAACTTGTAAGTAAAAACCCAAATCACTTGATACTTCAGGACTGTAAAGCTTCTGTTTCGTTTAAACCTTTGCTTATCAGGGCACCATCACCAGAAATGTATAATAATGTTGAGTTTAATGAAAATAAATTCCCAGGCACAGCTGCCATGTTACAATGAGCATAGCTGACAAAATTGTAGGGTTAAGAAATTGCTAGAAGTTTAAATCACTTTACTGAACCCATACCTTAAAATGTTTTTAGTCTACACTTTGTAATTCTAAGAAAGTTTTATTCCTTCAGAAGTGGTAATAACAATCCTAAAAGTACTTCCATAGGAGACAGATTGATCATCAAAAGTGCTCTTTTCCTTCAAAATATAAATTGTATGAATTTAAAAAAAAAACTTCTGCCATTTTTCATCTACTACTTATTCTATTGTCTATTCAAAGACAACTTTAAAACCCAAATGGTCCTTTAGAAGTCATTTATTCCAATTCTCATTTTGTAAACAAGGACAGAGAAATATACTAACTTTCTGAAAGACATATAGCTAATTACTAACACAGCTTCTAAAATGATGCTCTTTCCCACGTTAATAACTTTTAGAACTAAAGTAGTTCACAGAATGGCTGGAATAAAATAATAGGTCAGGAAGATTTTTAATTATCAGATAACTGATCTATTTGGTGTATTAGGTGAACTTATGTACTTAGTAAGCTGAGCATTTTCAGTGATATATAGCAATAAAGGTAATGTTAAATAACTTTCTGATCATGGGACTAATAGTCCAATATACTTAGAAAGCCCTTTTTCATATAGCTTTTCAAAACTGCACAATTACTAAGGAAAAGGAGGAAGACTATACGGTTTAATAGTACACAACTATATATTTTAGTTTATAATTTAACTTGTTTATACGACCTACTGAACAAAATTTATAAAAATTTTTTTTAGTCTAAGAAGTTAATTTTGTCCAGTAAATGAAAAATGTTTATAGCTTGTAAGTTTATTTATAGGACAGATTATTTGGGGAATAAAGAACAATAGACACCATATGCATTTATGTAAATGTCAATAAATTTTTCTTTGACAGAATACTAACAGTATTCCTAGTTTTTTCAACAGTAAATTAGCATCCACACTTCTATCATTTTTATCAATAGAAAAAATATTTTTAAAATGACTTTGGAAATAGTAATTTATTTTTCATTTTCCATTGAAAAAGATAATACAGTGGGAGTGAGTGCAATCACCATTTCTAAATGAGGAGTTACAGAAGGGTTATGTAATAATGAGGAAAACACAAAAAGGAGGGAGTTGGGGAGGGAGGGAGGGAGGATGAGAACAAAGGTGTTTGGGGTCATTTCTTTATGAGAAGTCACCGTCCAAAATTACTTTCAGTGTTTTATCTAAGATCCCTAAGTATGAACTTTAATAGTTCTTAGTATCTTAGAAAAAATATTAAATGAGTTGAAGTGTGAAAAGTGCTCAGAATGGTACCTGACGTTTCAGCAAAAGTTAGCTATTTTTCTAAAAGAAAATTTTACCATATTATGGGAAAAATTCACTATAGAACATTAATCTTTCTATTGGAGACAATGACACGCCAGGAGGATACTTGGAACCCACAGGCAACTCGAACAATGCGCTCCTACTTAACACAGGTTCTCCAACATAAGGATTAGTTGTACAGACTTTTCTGTACACTCGTTACCTGTTTACAATGAGAAATTGCTCCCCACTCAAAAAAAAAAAAAAAATCTTTCATCACCCCATTGATAATGTACTTTTCTTACCTTATAACAGAGTGATGCAATAATACCACCTTTGAAAAGTAGGATGCTACATGAGCTTGCTCCCCTCACAACATTTCCTTCCCCCAAAGTAAACAGCCTTTCCCATTTTAGGATTGAGCAATGTCTGTCTGCCCATTAAACTACAGTAAATGAGTTATAAATTATTTTTATGTTTTGAGGTTAAATAAAATTTCTAAAAAATAAATAACCTATTACTAACATAAACATTATACTAATTTAAAAGAATTAAATGGAAAAAGGGTTTGGGCCCCAAATCAAGATTTGGAAATTATTACTTACTGCAGGTACCAGTAATTTCTTCACTTCCTCAACAGCTCTTTTCAGTTTGATCTCTGCTCTGTTTTGAGCATCTTCCACAGTGATCAGTACATGTAAATCTTCATTGAGGTGCTCCCAATTAGGCTTGCCTCTGTTCTGCTCCTCCTAAAAAATTTGCAAAACACATTACTAATTCTTCTTCTCAAAGAGAGGTTATCTTTTCATAATCGTAACCTGTTGCCAATTATTTAAGCTATGTTTGCATCATTTTGCTATGATGACATTATAAACCTTTTTAATTATTTCCCTCGTAAAAAGCCTGGGTGTGCGACTATGGGGTCAAATGACTGTGAATTCAACAAATATTTGTTGAACACCTACATGTACCAAGCATGGAACCTGATGCTCAACTAAAGATACAACAGTAATAAGCAAGGCGTCAGATCCCCTGCAGTATTCTTATGTACTAAGAAACTTAGGGTCATCCTTAGGTGATCATGAAAAGCACGTTATTTCTTCTATATTTTACTTATGGGGTAAATAGGTCATGAAGATTAACTTAAGCAAGTCAGCTGTCGAGGTCACATAGCTAAGAACATGTCAATTTAGGAGCCGAATTAACATTCTCATTCTCAAATTCAGTGATCTTTCCATTTCTGTACAACTACTTTTAATAACATTGGCTGAATCCAAGATTAGGACAGTTATTTTCCAAATAGACATTATTGTGTAAGAGAAATTCCGCTTAACTATATCAAGTAGTAATTATGGAAACATTTCATTATAATCATTACAAGGAATATATGTTTCCATCAGACCCTGCTTTAAAAACAGTGAAGTAGCATAGAGGACTGGGTGTGGTGCACGAACAATGAATTTTGGATCACTGAAAAAATAAAAAATTAAAAAACAAAAAAACAGTGAACTATAAGGTCACTTATTTATATCAACTCAAAAATGCTAGTGTAATAGAGAACATCAATGTTTCATTTCCCTGATGTCTTCAAATCACTTAGTGAGGAATACCCCAGTATGGAAACATAGTCAAGCTACAGGGAGGTTTCCAAGTAGGGCTGGCTACATTTTCCTTTCACCTAAGATATGATAATTTCAGAATTACTTCTTGTTTTAAGTTTTAGAGACAATATATAAACACATTTATAAGTAAAATGTAACTCATAACTAACTTTTAAAAAATCAAAAAATAAGACTATAAATTTATAAATAAGTAAAAAAAAAATGGTATGTATAGAAGTACCTGGCTTAGTGCAAGGTACTATACATAAGTAATAGATAATAAGTATGGTTGTACTTTCCTCTTAAACGTCACTACTAAATTGTGAGATTCTGGGATGGAGTAAACTGGGTAATGGGCATTAAGAAGGGCATGTGGATATAATAAGCACTGGATATTATATGCAACTGATGAATCCCTGAACTCTACCTCTGAAACGAATAATATACTATATGTTAATTAACTAGATTTAAATAAAATAAAATTTTTTTTTAAATTTTGAGATTCCAATCAAAGGAGATAAAATCAGGCATAAAACTTACATGTTGCAGAGCTCATGCTAGGGAAATTATATGGACCTTAGCCAATAAGGATGGAAATATAGTCTAGGGTCAAGTATTATGTTTCTGCTGTATTCTCGGTTAATATCATTAGTATGAAAATGCATCTTAAAGCTTGCTAATCTGAATGGTGCCCAAGAAAAATAGAGATTCCATTAATAAATGATGTGAACAAAAATTAAAATTTATCAATAAAATTTAATTTTTTCACTTTAAGTTCTTTTGATATAAATATCAATGAGGTTGTTTGGAAGTAACTATTTAATAAAATAAACCTATTAAGTGTTTCCTTTTGCCTACGGGACAGACACCATGAAAAAATGAGAAACTAGGGCATCAATGAGTTAAAAATTTGAGAACCTCAGAGTTCTCTGTATGACAAAGAACATAAAATGTATATATATGTACCTCTACTGTGGCAAGAAACATCAATTTTTAAATACAGATTTTAATTTTTATGTTCCAAATGCTAATGTTTTTTCACCAGAATCTGGGTTTTTTTATTTATCATTTTTTTGGTAGACAGATCTAATAAAATGACTTATATTTTTTGATGAACCTAAAATAGTGTGTCTATATTCATGAATAAGGGACTTCTGCTTCCAGCCAAGATAAAAAAATAATGTGAACAAGATTCAAAAGAAGCAGGCAAAACACAAGAAATGCCAGTTCTCAAGCCTCTGAACATCAGGTAATGAAGACAGTGAGGCTGAGAGATGGCAAATCAATGAAGTCAACCCCAGGATTACCTCAGCTCTCTGGCTTGGGAGTCTCCAGGCTGCAGCCCCAGGAAGGGTGCCAGGCTGCCTCTCTGGGTTGAAGTGACTAAGCTAAAAATCCAGGGAGACCAAAACAGCTAGAGTTCAGAGAAGAGTACGAGAAAGAGCTATACTTCAAGATTTCTGGAGATCTGCACATGGTCCACTCAATCCACTCAAACACTCAGGTGAACACTAGTCAGTGCCTGTGTGTCAGAGGAAATACTAGAGGCTGGAGAAAGAACCAGCCAGCCACAGGATTCAAGGTAGAAGTTCTGGGTTCTCACAGAGGGCCAGACTGAAAGACTTCATGATTCAAAGACGGTGGGTATAGCAAATAGAAGGTCTTGCCTCAGTAACGAGAATTAATTAGACCTGGTCTGAGCACTGTTCTGGTACTGCTTAAATAAATCTTAAAAGCAAGACCTAAAAGGATGAAAAGTGTTTCTAACTGTCCCAGAACAAAGCCCAAGAATACTTACAAAGAATAGGAAACATCCACCCCAAAAGTTAAGTGTCACACTACTTGGCATCTAATCAGAAATTAACAGGCATACAAAGAAGCAGGAAAATATAACATAAATAAGAAGAAAAAACTAATCAACAGACTAACCTAGATTTGTTATAATTAGTAGACAAAGACACTAAAAGCTAGTGTATGTGTGCACATGTGTGTGCACACATGCACATGTGAGACATGAGTACAGATACTAATACAACGATAACTGAAAAACATTTATAATCCAAAATATTTAGGAAGGTATAAAAACAAAAACTAAAATCATAAATGACTTACCACAGAAACTTTTATACATGGAAAGACAAAAAGCCAAAGGATTTGAGGAGGAAGAGATATTATTTCCATCATAGGAACAGAGAATAAAGTATAATTTGACACTGCGCTTTACTGAATTACTGAATAAATTTTTAAGTTTTAAAACACCTTAGTAAATGTACACTCTTAATTCGGTAACTGAAATGCTATTTAAAAACTGAAAATAAAAGAAAGTTATACCTGTCCTAATGCTTGCTTCAAAATGAAGGGTTTTACTTAGTTTTAAAACACTTAAAAGAACAAAAACTTGTAGACAAAGATAAAGATGAAATTACTGTAATCACGTACTTTCACTTCTTCCTAAAATTCTAGAATACTGTAGAGTTTAAAATGTACAACATTCGTAAGAAAGAAGAAAATGGGAAAGAAAACAATTCAGAAACCACAAAGCATATGGGCTAAGCAATCAGGGATTTAGCTAACCCCAGGTGAAAAGGAACCAATTTCTGCTGTGAACTCCCCCCACCCCTCCTATTCCTTATTCCAAAAATGAGGAAATGGCAGAAAGAGTAGTAGGGGTAAAGGTGGGTCTAAGACTAGAAGACTGGCTGAATTCTCAGTAAGGAGCAACTGATAATCTCCACATCTCCCCTCCCCAGATAGCTGGCATTCCATAATTACCAGCAAAAGACAAGAAATATATCCCTAAAGAGTTCTATTTTATAGACATAGGTGGGGTTTTTTTAAGTTATTTTTTTGTGAAGATCTTATTTATTTGAAAAAGAGAGAGAGAGAGAGAGACAGAGCATGAGCATAAGCATGGGGCAGAGGGTAAAGGAAAAGCAGACTCCCTGCTGAGCAGGGAGCCAGATGCAGGGCTCAATCCCAGGACCCTGGAATCACGACCTGAGCTAAAGGCAGACACTTAACCAACTAAGCCACCCAGCACCCCTAGAAGTGGGTTTTGAGGGGCAGTTCATGGGATCACTTACATACCGAAGGCTGAGGTGTCCAGCCTTCTCCCCCACTCTACATCTAGAGTGAGGACAGTCAGCCCACACACTAGGGCAGGGAAACTGGAAGACCTTTCTCTGGGAGTCTGATCAGCCCAACAAACAGAAAACAACCCCAAGAAAGCAACCACTGATCAGAGAGAAGAAAAATTTAAAACTTTGCAGAGAGTTAAGAGAAGACACTGTATCCTTGAAACAGGTAAAGGATGCTGTTAAGAAAATTCATAACATAAAAGGGAACTTGAGAAACCAAAAATATGATAGTAGAAATGAAAAACTCGAGAGATTAGAAGATAAAAATTTAGAAACTCTCCCTCCAAGGAGCACCACAGACACTGGTGGAAAATGGTAAAGAACAGTATAAAAATTAGAGGACTAGTCCAAGAGGTCCAGAAACTAAATGACCGATGTCTTGCCAAGAAAAAGAAAAAGAAGGGAGAAAAATCATCAACATAATATATACTTTTTAAATGAAAATGAAGTTATGATAAGAGCTTTCAAATGAAAAAGGCCCACTGGGTTCTCACCACATGGAAAGAGGAGATGAAAACTAAAAAAATCAACTATCAGCAACATAAGCACACAAAGTAGCAACAGGAATAAATACCAAAGAATCTCTGGTGGAGGCGGGTCGGGACAGACCCACGTTTTCCTCCTCAGACTTTACGAAATGAACATTATCAAATTTGATTTTTAAAAAAAGGTTTTAAAAGATCACTCTACCCAGAAGCCACATTTATCCAATTGTAGTCCATTCTAAACTCAGGTAGAGTTAAGCAAATTCCTTCAAGAGTGAGTTGTAAGCCTAAGTAATTATTCAATACAATTTCTCCCCGTGTTTCTTTTCTGTTTTTGTAATGGATAATAAAGGTAATCTGGAATTGGCAAATACTATAGGAGAAGTCAATAAAACCTACCCATAAATGTTCTCTTTCAGTCATTAAAAAAAGAATAAGAAATTATACTAGGATTAGACTACACACTTTTGTACCCAATAGCTACATTAAGAATCTACTCCCTAAATTTCTAATTTCAATAAATAATTTGGGACAAATAAAAGGTTGAAATGAAGCAGAGAGGAGGGATGGCAAAATGGATATACATCCAAAATGGTGTCTCTCTTAGAAACTTTGGTCAAGGCACTGACTTCTTTCTTTCTACAGTTACATTTCAAATAATATATATATATATATTTTTAAGACTTTACTTATTTGAGAGAGACCAGACACTGAGAACAAGCACAAGCTGGGAGGGGGGGCTGCGAGGGAGGGACAGATGGAGAGAGAGAGAAGCCAACACCCCACTGAGCAGGGAGCCTGATCCCAGGACCCCAAGATCATGACCTGAGCCGAAGGCAGATGCTTAACTGACTAAGCCACCCAGGTGCCCCTCAAATAATTTTCAAGAGTCAACAGCAGAGATACAACGTAGAAAAAAACAGCTCATTATTATTCATGATTAAACATCTGAACCACCCAGAGCAATGTCACGTCATTTAATGTGCCACCAAATCTTCAGCAATACAGAAGAACATGGGTTTTTTCCAACTGACATAGTCCCAAATTTGCATTCCAGCACAGTCATCCCTGCTGATTTCTAGGCCTT
This sequence comes from Ailurus styani, assembly GCA_002007465.1. Lineage (NCBI taxonomy): Eukaryota > Metazoa > Chordata > Mammalia > Carnivora > Ailuridae > Ailurus > Ailurus styani. The sequence continues at coordinate 1,224,253 of LNAC01000025.1, forward strand.
CAAATTCAACTGCCAGCTTGATATATGGACGTCAATGTCTCCAAAGCACTTAACATGTCTCAACTGGAGCTCATTATCTCTCTTCTCCAAACTTGTCTACAACTGGGTCTCAGTTATTACTGATCCTAATAAGAGGAGATTTTTTAAACTTGAGGACAAAGACTAACTGGTGTTGTAGAAAAATCTTTGAATGCAGTCATAAGGTTATTTGTGCTTTGACAGAGAGAAGCTGCTATACATATTCCCACTGAAGCCACATAAATTTCAAGTGCCATTTCTTGCTAATATTCATTCCATGTCGTAAATAAATTGGCCTATTCACAAACATGGATTCTGATACCCATAACTTTACCCAAGTTATCACCGATATCCAGAATGCCTTCTTCAATACTTGCTTTTATTTATCTTTTGTTCTAAGTATCATACTGCAATTTATAATTACCTGTTCTAGATTAGAAAGTTCCATCTTAGCTGAATACCAGAACCATGTCTCATTGATTTTTTTACTCTTGATAATAAGTATATAACTGACTTCATACGTCTCTGGCCCTTAACAAATATTAACTGAACTGAGCTTTTATTGAGGAGTGTCATTAAAATACATCAATACACTGCAGCTTTCCCCACAGTGCCTTGCTGTATTATTTTTGTGTCTCTGTCTATATAAACCTCTATATAATCTCCTTTCATTTTGTATCTTGGTTTCTGGGCCTGCTTCTTTTTGAACTCATAGTTAAGTTGCCAGTTACATTTGTTCTCTTCTAATCAACTTTCCCCGATTTTCTATAATTATGCTCCTGAGGTCTGATTTTCATATTCAAAGACAGTGCTTTTCCTTTACTCTATCACCTCAGTACTACCCTGATGCACTGTATCAGAAGAAGGCAGTAACAGAAAGGTCAATGTCTTTAAAACTGCAAGACTTAGGGGCACCAGTGTGGCTCAGCCAGTTAAGCCTCTGACCCTTGATTTTGGCTCAGGTCATGATCTCAGGGTCCTGAGATCAAGCTCTGAGCCAGGCTCCATGCTCAGTGGTGAAGTCTGCTAAAATTTCTCCCTCCCTCCCCTTCTGCTCCTCCCCCCACACATACCCTCTTACTCTAGAATACATAAAACCTAAAACAAACAAAAACTGCAAAACTAAACTTATACCTTAACATAACAGAGTAAAAGCAAAGAAAACTTTTATGTTCAAAGCTCAAAACCACTGATTAAGAGAGGCTGAAATGATAAAGCAACATTCAAGGAAATAGCAATACAGCTTTATTTATATAGTAAATTAAAGTTTAATAGCATATAAAACAACTTTATAATACCATTCATCTCTAATTATAGAATAGATACAATTACCAATGATACTTTAATTATAATCCACATTCTTGACAAGTATACTATAAAGACATAACAAATTTCAAATAACTTTTAGTCTATCAGGTGATGAAGAAGAAATTCAGAAATGAAAATAACGACGGTGATGACAAGACACTTACTGCTTGCCAAGTACTATGCTTAGTAATATAAACACACCACCTCATCCAATCCTCCTAACAGCCATATGACTGCAGTACTACTATTCTTACTAACATGGTAATAAGGAGGTTGAGACAGACATGGTTTGCCTAAGTCATACAGACCTAATAAGAGTTCTACCAGTTCTATCTGGCAGAATGACTTCTGAGCCTGCAGTAGCAATATTAATTCCTAGCATAAGTCATCAACTACATGCAAGTCCGAATAAAACAAACTACCCTAAAATAGCATAAATAATGAAAAAGCCAGAAACAGAACATGGAGATCTAAATCTTGAGAACTTTTTCTATTTTACCATTTTACCTTTAAAAATTTGTGTGATATTTTAAATATGTCTTGTTTGAATAGCACTCAGAGATAAGTAGGGACTTTGAATGTAGATAAGGAAACTGACTGAAATTATTTGGCAAATGTGGTTTGGGGGTTTTTTTGGTGTTGGCCCTAAGTCCTAATTCCAAGTCAAGCGCTCTTTTTCCAAAAATGGATTTCTGAATAAATTACACATGAAGAACAGTATCAACAACTGGCAGAGAAGCACCTGGTGAAAAAGATCTCTTACATCCACAAACATGCTTTTTTTCTAGATGAGACAACTGTTTATCAAATTTTGTCATACAAATATACAGAAATGATAAACCTGTGGCCACTTAACACACAGAATTCCTTCAGTTATTAAAGTTTTCAATGGGTGAGATTCTTACAACTAAAATTGGGTCTTAATACACAATGAATATAAGCCAACATTATAAATGAGTTAAGGTTAATTCAAACCATTGTCCTGAAACAAGTTCTAACCATTATTTCTTAATTACACATCAACCATTTCATTTCTGAAGCTACTATATACCATGACATAAACATAATAAGTCAAAAAAATTTTTAATTCTCAAAATTTGAGAAACTACTTTATATTTGATTGGTTTTAGATTAAAATTTAAAAAAAAAGCCTGATGAGTTAATGCCCTGTGAAGTTTAAAATTATGTTCTAATTACAGCATCTATCTGAACAAAGTAATCCTATAACATGAAACATCAGACCACACTGATTGTACCAACCCCTGCTGATAATCTCTTTTAATTACACATTTGTAGTCAGGCAAATGAGCACAAGACTTCTGCCCCTACTGTGCTCTTAATGTGAAAGTTCTTATGCCAAAACTTCCAAGAAAGGAATTCAAAAGTGTTACATATTTAAGCAAACCAAGGTTCCAGTGATACACTTATGAATTTATATACTTTAAGCCAAGAGATAAAGCTTAAACATGTAACTATCTCCAGCTGTATATACAATCTTAAATTAGTTTAAGAAATATTCATTATGAAACTGGACATAAAGTAGATTTCACATAATTTAACTGTTCACTCTAGCTATAAAGTTCCTCAAAAATTTTCTTAACTTGAACCTGAGCCCAGAAATACCTAGAGGTAGGTATTATTATAAATCACTTGTTTCTCACTGGAAAACCCTGACTTGCTCAGTGTCACTCAGCTAAACTGATTTCAGAGCATACACTCTGCCTTCAATACTTTAAAACAGTATACTACTAAGAAAGGTTAAATATAATATTTTAAAACCAAAATAACAAAAAAGATTATTTTACTGAAAACAGTAACAAGAAACAAGATGATTATTCAGACAAAGCCAGCTATGGATTAATTTACTGCCTTGAGCAAAGATCATACTTAGACCTAGGTCCAAGTATGACAGTTTTAAGGAGAGAATTAAGAGAATTACAGAATATGGTTCACTGTAACAAAGGTACTTTTTTCTGAAGGAATGTATTTAGACAGGTAATTTTACAAACATCCAAAAATAAACAATTATTTGTTTTAGGATATGATTTTTAAATATGATTTCTGAATATTCATTTGCTGATATTCAAAGGAATTTATGACACTATACTTACTGGCTGTAGTCAGGCAAAATAACCTGAACCTTGGTGTCCTCATCTGTATTACAGAGGTAAGTCTAGTACTTAACATCACAGACTAGGATAAGCTCTAAATACGCTGTTTGTACAGCACATAAAAGAGCACCGAGCATCTCATAAGATCTATGTAACTGACGTTACTGCGGTCCAAACAGGCTGCTATCTAAAATCTAACAGGAATAGAGGACTGTGGGAAATGACACAGCAGGAATGTAAGAGAATGGATGACTGAACAACAGCAAATAAACAGACACGACTACAGGTTGTAATTTAGAAAAATAAAATCAGAAAGCACTTTGGGGATAAAGAGTACCATCTTAACATGATCTAATTTTTAATTAATTTAGTCAATAAAAACATATTAAACATTAAGTAAAAACATGAAATTACTTTAAAATTTTTATGGGAAAGCAGCTCAGTAAGGATCCACCTGTAATCTCTGGGGTAGCAGACTGAAGGAGTGCTCAGCTCATCAAAGCACTGAATTGTCTTCCATACAGGGTTTGGATTTGGAACAGCACATAAAGACGATGACTACAGTTTCCCAGAAAAAGGAATAAACCATGTTTATTCCATGAGCTCTACACAAAATAGACCAAAAGAACAGTAAAAGGAATTTATTAAAAATTAATGAAATTGAAGAATGAGTTCAAATACTGCTTCCATAATATTTTCCCATAATTCCCTCTCTCAGAATCTACCTCCCCCACTTTCCTTCCATAGAATTTCATGGCTCATTAATAATACTTAATACTGTATTATACACAGTCCTCTATATCAGTATAAAGAGTAATAAGCCTCTAAAGAGCAAGATGGTTCCTTCTCATTTGTTGTATTACTCAAATACATTCAAAAATGCCTAAATAAGAGTTTGGTATATAACCAGTAACTATACATTTCTCTGTTCTAGTCTGCGCAGATGTGGACTTGTACTTCTTTCATAAGGTTTTCATCAGTTTTTGTTGAGTATTTGACATTCTATGTGTACGCATATTTTATCAATGAAACAAGTCACATACAAATGTACTACTGGTTTCTCAACATACATACATGCTACTCTAATGAACACAATACAAATTTACTTCAAAAGCATCACTAAATTCAAATTAGTTTTTTAAAATCATTATGCATTTGCTTTACTCACTACTGTCCTTATATATTAAAAATCATTTCCTTAACACATCTGGCAAAATATTTTGTGTACAGTAAGCATTTAAAAAGCATCTGGAGGGCGCCTGGGCGGCTCAGTGGGTTAAAGCCTCTGCCTTCGGCTCAGGTCATGATCTCAGGGTCCTGGGATTGAGGCCTGCATCGGGCTCTCTGCTCAGCAGGGAGCCTGTTTCCTCCTCTCTCTCTCTGCCTGCCTCTCTGCCTACTTGTGATCTCTCTCTCTCTCTGTCAAATAAATAAATAAAATCTTTAAAAAATAAAATTTAAAAAAATTAAAAAATTAAATAAAAAGCATCTGGAATTAAATTTCTGTATTATAAACTTAAAGTAGCAAGTAAATAAAACATACTGGCTAAATGATTACTAAACTCCTAAGCCATATGGTGTTTCTTGTGCATTTTACATGAGTACTTTTCTATGTGGGTTAGGGAAAATCATTAAACATCTAAAAAACTCAATTTAAGACCTATGAAGAAAAATATCAACTAGGCAATACTGAAACAGAATATTCCACCTGCCTTCTGTGAGTAAAAATAAAAACACTCAACATGTAACTGAAGTAAAAAAACTTATTCAAAATAAAAAGATTAATCAGAAGAATAAACTACAATCAGAGGAAAGTAAAGGTTATCTTGAAGGATCCACACAGATCTACGGCCTGCCTCATTTCTTTGGAAGCCAGAGACCATAAGCTTAATGTTATATAATTAGGATTCTCCAAGGTGTAATAGAGTCATAGCACATGGTTTTTTAGATTACAGTCCTTGAGGACTATAAGAAGAGGAAGAGCAGCTCTATTATTTATAGTTGTGACTTTGCAATGTCCTGTCTGTCCAACCGAATGCCACTGTGGACATTTACAGTATTCCTATTGCCCAAATATTAATTCACAGCCTCCTTCAGGTAATCTTGAACCCATCGGTGATAAGCAGGATCAAAAACACAATTGTCTCTAATACAGAAATGTGTAACTGCAGAGCTCTACTGTCATAACTGAACTTCGAGATCTTTGGTAAGGAAAAAAGGAATATGCTTTATTATCATTTTATATTCCAAGTTCCTGAGCACCTACCAAGTATTCATATTTATTAACAATAACTGGAGTTTTAAGTATGCTCCAAACCCTAAATCAGCATTTGGTCACTGTGTAACAGAGAACAAATAAAAAGAATTGGTTAAGTAGAAAGACAACAAACATGAAGGTCTCTCCCTACCTCAAAAAAGTGAACAAAGAGTCAAATGTCAGCCTTATTTCAGTGCCTTATTTCAGTTACGTCTGTAACCCTGAGCAACTATTTCATATATTTACTTAGTATTTGAGTTGTTTTACTAAACAGAAGGTACTTTATAGTAAACAAGGTTTATGACACCTAAGTGTACAGAGATACAACTCCTGAAGGACCTCACAGGCTAGCCAGGAAGACACACATGAAATAAGTAGTAATGGAATAACTATTTACTTGCAATTGAAATGAGTGACAGACACCAAAATTCACTGTCAAAGTGCATACTAAACTTGACTGAGCTAGGTTGCTTGGTGATATAACTACCTCCTGAAATTTTATTTCCTCATTTGTAAAGGTTATAAGGTTGCAAGAATTAAATGAAAGAAAGGATGTTTAAGACAGTGACTAAGTTCATAGTATCTAATACTTTTACTATGTACCTCCTAGTATCCCTACTCCCTTCCTAGATTTTCCTTAAAAGAGGACTTTCTAGGTAATATGAATTCCACTGCCTATCACTACGTTAACATAACCATCAAGGAAGTACTAGTTCTTCTATAAGGAAGCCCCAAAATCAAAGCCACAGTAAAAAATAATAAAAATAAATTAAATTGAATGAAATAGCAATTAATCAATGATTCCTCTACATTAAAAAATACAGGTGCCCACCTCCAATTACCTGGGATATTTTAATTCTTTTCATGACAGAGACTTTCAACCTTGGAAAGTTTGAGAATTAAGATCAGAATTAAGATTAGAATGATAAAAGTCAGTCAAACCAATGTAACATTAATAATCTGTTTCTTTTTTCTTTTTTTAAGATTTTTATTTATTTGAGAGAGAGAGAGAAGCAGACTCCCAACTGATCAGAAAGCCCGGTACGGGGCTTGATCCCAGGACCCTGTTATAATGATCTATCTGAGCAAAAGGCAGATGCTTAACAACTGAGCCACCCACGCACCTCTCTGTGTTTCTTATCTAAAATATCTGTAACACTGATGATTATTTGGTTTAAGTATCTTAAAATTATCCTTCTGATTTCAACTGAAAAAAATATAGATAGGTATCCATAGCACACCCCAGAGATTATCATAGCAATGAGTCAGAAGCATTTGTATTTTGAAAAGCTCTACAAATGGTTCTAACGCACAGCCAGGTGGTAGTAGGTATAAATACCGTGAATAGGATACCTCTTATTTCTGGTTAATAGATGCCATGATGTCCGATGGTGATTAAAAGTATAATACTAGATTGTTCAAATAAATGGTTAATGTATTAGGAACAGAGTTCTTTTCCTAGTAATGCCAAAGTATTAACATATTTAAGTTATCACCTATCTATACTTCTCAGAGGATAAAAACCAAGGGTAACTTTTACTTCATTGGAGGAACTAAGTGAATTCAGGGCTCTCCAGGTCTGTATTTCTCCTATTATACTGCCTCTACCATCCAAAACCTACAAAATATAAGACTTTTCTTCTAATCTTTTATTAAAATGTGGCTAACAAAATATAGCTATAAAAAAATGATACCTTTCTTTCTAATAAACCTTCAGGATAATTTGATCAGCAAAACATAACCATAAAAGTGATAGTTAATGTAGCACAGTGTATTATGTAATATAATTTTTCCTTTCCCCTTAAAGATACTGAATTATTTTCATTTCCTACGGGTACTTGTGAAAAATGACTGACCCAGAGTAAGACTGACATGTACAAAGATGTGAATAAACTGAAAACACTTAAAAGAAATTATTCTTCAACAATGTTGTTACCATGACAGGAATGGGTTTCAACAATCTGAACAGATGTTAAGTGGAAACACAACAACGAACAGCACCTTCAAACACTTGCATCGAATAGGTGGTAGTCAAGCAAAAATAGGGTAAAAACAGGGTCTGTAATCTTTTGTTTCTTTTTTTTTTTTTTTTAAAGATTTTATTTATTTATTTGACAGAGAGAGAGAGATCACAAGTAGGCTGAGAGGCAGGCAGAGAGAGAGGAGCAAGCAGGCTCCTTGCTGAGCAGGGAGCCCGATGCGGGCCTCGATCCCAGGACCCTGAGATCATGACCTGAGCTGAAGGCAGAGGCTTTAACCCACTGAGCCACCCAGGCGCCCTTTTGTTTCTTTATTAAACACCACTCTGCAGGCATTTTAATAGATAAAAACAGCTGTTGGAATATGTTCTTCATGAATTACAGTTATGCAGCCAATACATATAATTTCCCTAAAAACTGTTCCAAAAAATTCCCAAACTATTTACTAACTAAACCTGGCCTGTTACACTCATAACTCTTTACTGTTACAAACTGTCACTTTCATATATTTTATACATGATCCAATGTTAATAGTAATTAATGTTCAAGTTAAATGTTACACATTCTTTTGTTATTTTTACACTCTACTGTAATTCCCTGAGAATTCACCTACCTCACTAAAGAAAGGCATAATCTCTGAACAGAGTAAAAATTAAAAGTTCAGAGAATCCACGTTTTATTTTGTTTTATTAAAAATCATTTCAAGCATACTCAAGTTTCAGAGACATGGAACTGAAGTGTAATTCTTATATTCCTCTCCCTATTATCCACTGACATCACCAGAGCTATATAATCACAAAGTTATTATTTGCTTCAAAGTCTTAATTATAGCTCTTTTTTAAAGATTTTATTTATTTATTTGACAGGGCGAGCGAGATTACAAGTAGGCAGAGAGGCAGGCAGAGAGAGGAGGAAGAAGGCTCCCTGCTCAGCCTTCGATGCACAGCTCGATCCCAGGACCCTGAGATCATGACCTGGGCTGAAGGCCGAGGCTTTAACCCACTGAGCCACCCAGGCGCCCCATAATTATAGCTTTAAAATATGTTTCATCAGTGACCACGGAAGTATTTTCAGTGACCAAGGAATGGTACACCACTTATCTGCTAGTGATGAAAGACTTCTCTTACCTACAACAAGATTTGCTTAGACATGACACCCAAGTCCACTCTTTCAGAATAACTTTGCTTCATTTCCTCTCAGCTAATTAAGGAAAAGATGTAACAGATGCTATTCCCCATCTAACTAAAATATGAAGGCAATGGAAACATTTTCTCAGGTATAAATCAAGCTTTATAACAACCACATGAAATCATTGTAATGCTTATGAATTAAGCTACCATTAATAATTACCATGGCTAATTTTAAGAATGAGGTTCAATTTAAATAATGTTAATAGTAATCATTATAACTCAAGAAAACAGCTCTTTGAAAATGACCACATACACCTAAAGATTTATCAACTGCCTATATTATAAAACAATCAGTATTAAAAATACTAAAGATAATCCTTTTCTATTTACTAATCCTGAATGATATATATCAACCTTATTTACAGATGAGATTTAGTCAGAGAAGCTAACTTGTCTCAAGTCCTTCAACCAGTAAGTAAAAGACCCAGAATAGAAACACAATCTTTTTTTCTCATGTCCTCTCCACTATGCCAAACTGCAAGCATCATCACTCAACCTTTTTCCATGTCCACATGAAATGTGAAAGTATCTCCGAGACCCATTTTTGACAAGCTGTCTCAGAAGTTCTTCCATCTTGAATTTCTTAATTCATCTAATTCTTAACAATGACACATTTTTATAAGGCAACCCTATATGTAGATAGATATCAACTCTTCATTTTTACTATGGCTTAAAATTCTACTTAAGTTCAGGATTCTTGCTCCACGTTTCTTAGGATATTCTTCATACTCGGATGTTTATTTAGTGAAACGGGAGAGAAAACACCATGTTCCATAAATGTAACTCCATTTACCAACTCTAGTTCAGCTCTTTAATTTTATCTACAAAGTAGGAGATGTAACAATATATCCTCACAGTAAACAATGCCTGGAGCCTATTTACATGCTACTCTTTAAAGAAAGGATTAAAAACACTAAATAAATAAATTCATGCAGCCATAAAAAAATGCCAAGCCTCGGGAGTGCCTGGGTGGCTCACTCAGTTGAGCATCCAACTCTTGATTTCAGCTCAGGTCATGATCTCAGGGTTGTGAGATCAAGCCCCATGTCAGGCTCTGCGCTCAGTGTGGGGTCTGTTTGAGATTAGCTCTCTCCCTCTGCCTCTCCTCCCACTCACAGCTTCACGCTCTCTCAAATACATACATACATACATAATACATAAAATCTTTCAAAGAAAATGCAAGCCTCTGTGAACACCTACTGCATTTGGGAGAGCTGTAAACAGCTGAATTGTGGCTTCCTAGGATTACCATGCCAGATCTTCTTACTAAAATACAAAATTGACATTCAATGCGGGGGTAAAAAAAAAAAAAAAAAAGAACTTATAAATCAAATTAATTTCATTTTCTTTGAAAAATAGAGCATTTTATTCTAATTGTTCCACGCTGAATTTATTTTAAGCAGTTAGGAGAAACTATTACACACCCCTGAAACAAATAATACATTATATGTTAATATAAATAATAAAATGTCAAAAAAAAACTATTACACAATAAATGGAACCCTAATCCTCAAAGTCTACAGCTCATAAATTGCAAATAATCTATCTACTGGGCACCTGGGTGGCTCAGTGGGTTAAAGCCTCTGCCTTCGGCTCAGGTCATGATCTCAGGGTCCTGGGATCGAGGCCCACATCGGGCTCCCTGCTCGGCGGGGAGCCTGCTTCCTCCTCTCTCTGCCTACTTGTAATCTCTCTCTGTCAAATAAATAAATAAAATCTTAAAAAAAAAAAGAATATCTACTACATATATAAATTTAATAGTTAATAACACTTAAATTTATATCCCTTGCTTATCAATCAAGTATCCTTCAATATCAATAACCAAAATAAAGGCCTTCCTCCCAGTAAAATATAAAACACTCTCTTCCTTAAAATATTCAAATGGTTTATAGTAATTCTGAGAAAAACCTATCTTGGAACCCTCAAGACTTTAAATTCTGTGGCCCCTCTAAGTTATACCCACTACTGAAACAAAAACTAAGAACTCATGAAAAATAGCATCATCTAACCTTGCTTTAATTGAACCTCTACGAATTAAAAACCTATACTTGTCCCACTTGCCTATAAAAGGGCAAGCACTGTTGTCTTATATTTAACTGTATCTTCGGGACTTAGCATATTCCCTACCACAAAGGAAATTTTTAAAAATGTCTACTGGATAAAAAAATCAAGAAATAAATTAGTTTTCAGTTGGTGTGACCTCTTTTTCCCTAGTCAGCAGCTCCTTTTCATTTGAGACAAGAATCAGATCTCTCTCTAGATTACTTGAATTATAATAAATTGGAATCCTGCTTACATAAAAACCCTGAATATCCACTTTTCATCATATTAAATGTTAAAAGGTATGTGTACACTAAACATGGAAAACTGACGCAAGGGAGGAAAATAAAGAACAAGGTTGGTAGGAACGAGCAAACCTATTAAATATAAACTATAGACCAAAAATGGGCCACATGATTCCTGATTGATCTTAACCTCCTAGAAACATCTGTGTATCTTCTAATAATATCCAAATTTTTATCTTACTTACAATGAGATTATCCTTTAATATCAATAATCAAAATAAAGGAAGCTACTATTTAAGGAGAAAAGTTAGTTATCTGGGTGTGTCAATTTAGCTATGCTGAACTACAGCTGCCAGAATTCCATTCTAGTGTGTTACCAGTTAGGCTGAGCAATACGATGTATTCCTTCCTAAGAGGTGGAAGACAGAAAGGGGCAGTGGCCATTTTCTTTAGCACTCTCCCAGCTATTCAACCAAATCCTAATCTAGGTGCTACAGTGAAAAGATTCTGTAGATGTAATTAAAGTCCCTAACCAGATGACTTTACTCAAAGACGAGATTATCCTGGGTGGGCCTGAGTTATTCAGTTGGAACCCTTTAAAAAAGGGATAAGGCCTTCTCTAAACTCTATATACTCCCAATAGCAAATGAGTCTATACTTCCCTTCCCTCTGGATTTTCCTGATTGCCTGCTCTGGAGCAACCAAGAATAAAAAGTGGCACACCTATGTGAATTCAGTTCCTCATAAAAAGTCCCTGTGTGGGCACCTGTGTGGCTCAGTTGGTTAGGCAACTGCCTTCAGCTCAGGTCATGATCCTGGAGTCCCTCAGCAGGGAGTCTGCCCCACCCTCTGACCTCTCTCCTCTCATGCTCTAAGAAATAAATAAAATCCTAAAAAAAAAAAAAAAAAA
>LNAC01000025.1:1236389-1257524 GCA_002007465.1 Ailurus styani
GTGTGTGTGTGTGTGTGTGTGTGTGAGAGAGAGAGAGAGAGTTTCCCACTCCTGCTTCATTGGTTAAACTGACTTGTAACACTTACCACTGAAGTCTCACCTTCACAAAAAATTATAAAATAAAGAATCCAGTAAAGCCACTAAAGCCATAATTATGGCATGAATGCAAGAGACTAACCCAACCCTGGTCAATATATTTCAAAGTAGTCATAAATTAAAATTTATTCCAGAAAGTCAAATTAGTTGCACCAAATCCACACTACTAAGGAAAAAAGAAGTATTTCATTTTGGTGTGAAAAAATAACTTCTTTAATAAACATGTTGGATTAATTCTTATTCAATAAACATGCTGGAAAAAGTAGTTAAGATAGGGAAAATGAAAAGCCTTTTCATTTCATCAAAGCATTAAGGCACACTGAAAAAGCCATAAACACCCAAATTTAACTAGCTATACTTTATGATGAATTTTTAGAAATCTTCCATCTTATCCAAAAGACCTTCATATTATTAAATCACAAGCAAAAGAGCAGAATGCATACACATGTACCATGTATGTTGTGTGTATGGGTACGTATTTCTAACTTCCTATAAATAGCCTACACTCAGGATATTAATAAACCACAGAAAAATATTAATCACATTTAACCCTAATATCCAAGAATACAACTGTACTTAGTTACATTTAATCATGAGAGGACAGTCTTTGAAAATAATACCCTATATAAATGAACAGATTATCATAATGAGGTGCAGATTTGAGAAAAGTTTTAAAAAAAAGTGAAAAGTTTTGGTCACTTATGAACAATCAATTGCTAGACTAATTTTGTACTTTAAGTAAAAAGTAGTAACTACCTATGCCCTCCAAAAAAATTAGTATTCAATATTTAAAGTGCCTCTTGATAGTTTAATAAATTAGACATAAAATCTGTTGAAACTCCATCTCACATACAGAATGATGTATCACCGTATCACCATGGGTTAAGGTTCCCTTTTCAAATTATTCTATGTGTAAAGAACACATTAATATTTTTAAACACTGAAAGTACCTAGACTAATAATTAAAAATTGGGCTCTTTTTTGAACATCACAATTTCAAGACTGAGTATATATTAAATCAAGTGTATCTGACCAAATGTATTCCTTTTTATTACATAATACTCTACTGGATGGAGACCAGAATTTCTATCTCCCCATTATAGCTGTTCCCAGTAGTTATTATAAACAATGCTGTAGTAAACATCCTCATATCTATCTTCCAGATATATCTAAGAGTTTCTTAAGGAACGAACAGTGTAATTTTCCACAGACAAGATCTTTAATTAAAAACAACAAAACAAAACAACCACAATTAACAGACACTGCCACACTGCTCTTTAAGGTTGCTGCACCAATTCACACTCGGCTTCACTGCATGGGAATTACATTCCTCCACATCTTAGACCTAGGTAATGTATTTATTTTGACAACTCAATGGGTATCAAGTAGTACATCACTGTCATTATAATGTGCATTCCCCTGAGTATTAATAAAGGAAAGCACTTTTTCATGTGTTTATTCTAATGGGTCTATGGTCTTCTTTTCGTTTTTAAATGAATTCTTTGTATATTCTAAATACGAACAGTTTGTGTGGCTTGTCTCCTAACTAACAGTTTACAATGTCTTTCACATAAAGAAATTACTTTTTCAATGTAGCCGTATCTATCCACCTTCCTGTATGAGTTTTCTAGTCAGCAATTCTTCCTTACTCTGAAGTCACAAATACACTCTCCCACAATTTTTTCCAATGGTTAAGTTTTTTCTCTTCACTTTTAGGTGTTTAATTCATTTGGAACTTCTTTTTGCAACATGCAAAACCAATTATCCTAACATCATTTATTGAGTAGTCATGCCTCCCCCATTTCATTTCCTCGTCATCTGTGTCTACCCCTTCTTTCCATAATATACATACATACATTATATTAAAAATAGCTCTTAGTCTAATTCCACTGGCCTATCTGCCCCTCAGGAATATAAACAATCAAATGACAGGAATTAAATGCACTCAAGGCACCCCTCCACTTTGTTTCACACTTTCCTTTTAGAACCGTCCCAATGATCAGTTCTACTATCTCAAAAATTCTTAATTCAGTTCCACACACAAAAAGTTTTATTATTCTCTAATTTTTAAAAAAAGCATTTCTTGTTAGGTTTTATTGGCTATAAAAACTGATTCAGAGGGGCGCCTGGGTGGCTCAGTCGTTAAGCGTCTGCCTTTGGCTTGGGTCATGATCCCAGGGTCCTGGGATCGAGCCCCACATCGGGCTCCCTGCTTGGCGGGAGGGCTCCTTCTCCCTCTCACTCCCCCTGCTTGTGTTCCCATTCTCGCTGTCTCTCTCTCTGTCAAATAAATAAAATCTTCAAAAAAAAATAAAAACTGATTCAGAAACCAGTATCTGTAACATGTGGAATTTAAGTTATAGATGTTTTCAAATTTATAGCTCTGAAGTTGTTCATTGCATTTTATATCTCCAGTATTTATTTGGTCTTCATTTCCATTCTTAATATTTACTTACAGTATGTCATCTATTCTCAGGTATTTCCTTAAAAATATTTTAACATCTCTGAACCTGAACTATCTTATTAAACTGTAAATGCTAAGCAGCAGTAGCACACAGCTGTCCTTGCCTAACTACTGTTGGGACTGGCAGTCTGCGACAAGCCCTGAGCATCCCTGCATGCTGCCACAGGTTTGCCAGAATGCCAAGGCTGATCTCTCTCTTCTAACTGAGCAGGTTCTGTAGTCAGCCACATAAGCAACTAAGCTCAAGGAGACCACATCTTACTGCTTCCTCCCCTGAGGCAGGAAACTGTATTGTCTGCCTCTTGTCCCTAAGTGCTGGGACCTTGGCCCTGGTTTCTCTTCAGCAATGCAGCCCACTAAATACAGAGTACCAGCATATTTGAGCCCCAGTTCCTAGTTGACACTTGTATACTGCTGTCTGATCCAGAAGTTTTAAGTCTTCTACCAGCATCCTTAAAACTGTGGTGGCAAGTTACCCTGTTAGCTTACAAGTAGAATAAAAATTTCAGACCCTTTGTTTTTAACAACAATGTGTATTAAACTTACAATGGCTTGGGGAAAAAAACTATGGAATAATAAAGTACTCCTTTAAAAAACGCTACATCAGCAACATTTCTGGTTAGATTATATATGGCAAGAAAAAGATGATTTAGTAAAAGAATGATACAACTGTCTGGGAAGTTCTTAAAAATTAACTGATTTCACTTATATTTTCTTTTTAACATATATCCCAGAATATAATGAAAAGACAAAATAAGTCTCTATATAAATACAATTCTATGTGAATAACAAACTTTCTGTCAATTTATCTGGTTGTGTTCTTCACCTTGATGGTACATAATAGTGCTGCATTTAGTGACATTAAATTAGTTCTGCCTTTTTTTGGAATCAGTTTTATCCTTGTTTATCTATTTTGTGAATTTTCAAAGAAACAGCTTTTACTTTTGTGAATCATCAACATTCAGCAACTTTACTATTAAATTTTGCTCTTTGCTTTACTTCTTTCTTTTCCTTTGCTTTGATCTACTTTACTGTTATTTCTACATCCTTAAGTTAAAATGTACCTCATTTATTGTCAACACTTAATTTCTAGGCGATTTCCAGCTCAATTCCATTGTGATTTAAAAAGCACAATGAATTATTTCAGTTCTCAGAACTCTGCTGAGGCGATATTGGCCAGGACACAACCCAACAACACGCCCCACATACACTTTACAAGAATGAACTATGACACTGTTGGGTGCAATGTTCTTTTTGTTGTTGTTGTTGACTAGGTCGAATCTGCTAGCTGTGTTGTTCAGATCCTCTGCATTCTTAACTTTGCTTGTTGATCAGGAGTTCAGAGTCATATTAAAATTATGACTGTGGATAGGAGTTCTCCTTTTAGTTCTGGTAAGTTTTATTGCATATGTATTTTCACCCTATGCTGTCTACCTGATATATAAATTTAAGACCATGATCTCTTCTTGTTGGGACTGACCTTGTATATAATTCAGAATTTTCTATGTAAGCAATCAGGAAGTCTGGTAATAGTATTACTTACTCTTTCCTTTCCAATATGCATGCCATTTTTATTCCTTTTTTGTTTATTGCACTTGCTAAGAAGTTTTGTAGCAACTGGAGTAGAAAAGGTGAAAGCAAACTTACCCTTGGCTTGTTCATGATCTCGGGAGAAATGCAATGAGTCTGTCGCTGCGGAGTATGACACTGCTATAGGTATTTTCAAGGTGGCCTTTATGAAATTGAGGAAGTTCCCTTAATTTTAAGTTTCCTAGGAGATTTTATCATAAAATTTTGTCCAATACTTCTTTATGCATCTACTGAAATAATCATAGTTTTTAAGCTTTACTCTATTGATATGATGAATTGCACTAATTAATTCCTGATGTTAAACTATCCTTGCATTGCCAAGATATATCCCATTTGACAGTGATGTAGTACCCTTTTTATACATCATTGGATTAAATTTGCTAAAATTTTATTAATAATTTCTGCATCTATAAGGAATATTGACCCTTATTTTCTTTTTCTGGTGGTATCATAGCAATGCTGGTAATTACCTATTTATGATAGTAAATCAATGCATTTTGATTTACTGAAAACTGAAGTAAAACAAAGTATTCCCTTTTCATCATAGTACATTCACACATTTTCTTAAAGTTTGACAAAATTCATTAGTGCAGCCTCCCAGGCTTCACCTTTTCTTTGTGAGGTAGTAGTTTTTACTACAAATTCAGCTTCTTTAATCATTACAGGCTATTCAAGTTTTCTGTTACTTCTTGGTAATAATGTATTTTTCAAAGACTTTTCACCAAAGTTGTCAAATTTATTGGCTTATAATTGCTCAGAATATTCCCTTAGAAGTTTCTTAATGTCTGCAGGATCCATAATGATGTCCCCTATTAGGAAGAGAATTAGATAACTGATTTGGGTTTTTTAAAATATTAACATTTATAAATTCCCTGCTTTAGCTTCTTTTCACAAATTTAATGTTCTCTACTCACTGCCATTTAGTTAAAAATACCTTCTAATTTTTCTAATTTGTGACTTCTCTTGAGCAATGGCCTGTACAGAAGTGTACTGTTCAATTTCCAAATATTTGGGGGTAATTCCATTTCAGCCAGAGCTCATCCTCTGCATAATTTCAATCTTTCTACCTTGTGGTCTAGCAAATATTTTATAGTGGTGAATGCATAATGTGCACTCAGTTGTCAGCTGTAATGTTTTATAAACACCATTAAGATCAAAGTGGCTAATAATAATGCTCAGATCTTCTAAGTCCTAAATTTTTGGTGTCATTCTATCAACTGATGAAAGAGTTAAAATTTCAATCTGACTGTGGAATTATTTCTGCCTTTTAGTCAATTCTTGTTTCATACAGTAAGTAGCACTGTATTAAGTGAACAAATAATATTAACATTTATGATTACTTTTAGGTCTTTCTGATAAAATGACTTTTTATTATGAAACGTCCCCTTTACCTGATAGTTTCGCTTGAAATCTATTTTACCTGATATTAATATAGTCACTCCAACCTTCTGCTTACTGTTTTCTTACTGTATACTTTTTTTTAAAAAGATTTATTTATTTGGGGAGAGAGAGATGGCACATGCACACATGTGTGCAAGGGTGGGGGAAAGGGGAGAGGAAGAGAATGTCCAAGCAGACTTCCACTGAGCAGGGAACCTGACATGAGGCTCAAACCTAGGACCCACAAGATCAGGATGGACCCAAGCTGCATCCAAGAGTTGGACACTCAACCAACTGAGCTACCCAGGCACTCCTCTTGCTATATCTTTTTCCACCTATTTACTTTCAACCTACTTCTTTCTTACTACTCATCATTCTTCTTCCAAAAACTACATAGTTTAGAATAGCTACATACTTCATACTCTATAGCTGTACCTTAGTTTTTTTAATCCATTTTGGCAACCTCTGCCTTTTTTTGAGGTATTCCTTCAGGGGTATTTACTGAAATTATTGATAAAATTAGGTTTGGATCATCTGCCAACTTTATTATTTGCTTTCTATTTCCAGCCTATTTAGTTCCTTCTGCTTCCATTCCCAATTTTTAAAAATACACTATTTCAATATATTTTTACGATTCCACTATACTTTTCTTCAGGGTATTTTTATCCTCCTTTGCATTATGTTTTCAGTGACTGCTCTGAGGGTTACAATATAAATCTTTAACTTTTCAAGGTCCACTTATGATTAACATTTTACAAGTTCACACGATATGTCAAAATCTGTAACCACCACTCTGAGGTCCATGTTTATACATACAAAAGTTTAAAATTCCACAACGGTGCTATTTTTTCCTCTTTAAACAGTTATGTGTATTATAAAGAAACTAAAAGGAAAAAGACCTATTCCTCCCCACAAAAAAAAGTCTTTTCTATTTACCCAGAAATTTACCATTATTGGTGTTCATTTCTAAATAACCAACTTTCTGCTCTTATTGACCTTAAGTCTGAAAAATTCCTCTTTAGCTTTTCCACTATGCAGCTTTTATTCTTAGTTATCTTTTATTTCAAATGGATTTATTTCATCTTCACTTGAAGATATTTTCAATGGTTATGGAATTCGGGGTTCACAGTATGTTTCTTTCAGCATTTAAGATACTTTACTCTTTTCTGGCCTCCCTACTTTCTGAGAAATCAGCCATTAACTGTATCATTGCTCCTCTATATGTAATGTGTAATTTTTCTCTTGCTGCTTTAAGGCTTCGAACAGTTTTGCTCTAGTGTGCTCCAGTGTGGCCTCCTTCATGTTCATTCTGATTGTTATATGATAAGCATCTGGAAGAATTTATAGATTTATGTCTTTCAACAAGTTCGTGAAATCCTCTGCTATCATTTCTTCAGTTATTTTTGTTCCATTTGCTCGCTCTTCTTTACGAACTCCAATCACACGTTAGACCATCTGACATGTTATTCCTTTTATCTCAATTTTTTCCTCTCCCTGTTATTTACAACAGTTTCTATTGCTCTGCTCTGTCTTCAAATCTGCGTACTCCTTCCTCAGCAATTAAATCCATCCAGTAATTTTTTACATCAGATATTCTATTTTCAGTTCCAGAATTCCCTTTTGGTCTTCTCTATTGTTTCTATTTCTCTGCTAAGTTTTTCTGTATTTTTTCTTACTTTATGAGAATTATTCTAACAACTACTTTAAAATACATGTCTTAGTTTCAACATCTGAAAGATGGGTATCAGTTGATTGTCCTTTGAGAATGTGATTAACTTTCAAGTTTTAATTCTGCTGATTTTAGATTTTGTTATTTTTCCTTTGAAGATCTATTTTTACTTTACTAGGCAACTGTCTTGATTCAGTTCAGAACTACAAACTTCCTTTCTTGGGTTTCCCTGATCTTAGTTTAGACCTTTAGCTGAGATCCTTTAAGTCTGTTCTACATATGTGTGTGATTCAGGGGTCAGCAAGAATTTGGGGATTTCTTCTCCTCTTTTCCTTCCCTCATGTAAATTCTGCTTATATTCATTCCCCATTCATTCTGCCTTCTGCAGGGCAGCTTTCTGCAGGTCAGTCAGACAGTTCATTCATTCATTCATTACTGGAAGCAGAAGACCTCAAGTTCTTACTCCAAAGCTCCCTTTCTTCCAGGGGGATGGCGATAATCCGGTATTCAAAAACATCAGACAGCTTGGCCCTGGTTATAGTTATATAACCCTCTCCTTCCTCCTGCCACTAGAGACATCTCCTAGGTGGCAGTCACAGCATTTAGCCTCTATTCACACGTGACACAGCCCACCCCAAAGACCAGTTTACTTCTGTGAAATTGGCTCCAATTCCCATTTTTCATACTCAGAGTCAATTTCCTATCCATCTAGCCCTTAATCATCCCAGAACTGAGTGAGTCTTCCATTTTAGTCCTTGCTTACAGCCGTGTGTTTCTGGTTCACAGGGGGAAAAATTCACACACGTTAGCCAACACTAGTACTGGACAACATAAATCTTAAAACACAGTACTGAAGAACTAAACTTATATATGAAAATAGAAAACTAATTCAACAGTAGAGATGAACAGCTTTGGTTAATAACTTGAATACAAGACACTAAGGGACACATGAAGCATTCCCGAGTATCTGTGATATGCCACAAGCACTGTGCATGTTCCAGAGATGATTAAGACAAAATCTGCACTCTGAAAAATATTCTGTAATCAAACACAAAATGTATTAGGTGACCAAATGGAGATAATAGAATAGTATGGGATTGACAGAGTACAAAACAATTAACTTCATTTGAATATATTGTTGAAGACTTAGAAAAGGATTTGAAAAATCCAAACAGGATCCAAAACATAGACTAGGCACTTGGGAACTTTGTAGAGATCACGAACTATGTGATTTAAAAGGGTACTTTTCCTCATTTGTACAATGATATTTTCTGTAGCTATAGAGGTCCTTCACAAAATCTAGGAATATTTTTTAACCATAAAACTCTTAATTACTCAGATTTTACCAAATGATCCCTCAATTACTTATTTTATAAAATAACACTTCAAGAATATTAATTATGCCACAACAAAAATGTCACTTAAATTGGGAAAACTTCACAAGAAAAAGTGACATCTCTCTGATAAATTTATCTCAATTAATGAAGTTTATTAAAATGCAAAACTTTTTTTCTCAAATAATTAGGCAAAAGAATTTTCAGAGGGTGGAGAGAAATGAGCAGTGTTTTCCAAATGAAGCTTTACAGTAAGTGTCTGGATTCAGAAGTAGTAAGCTTTTTAAAAAAGAAGGGAAAATTAGTGAACTCGTGTATAAGTTACATTTAAATGACAATGACAATATAAATTTCAAGTTTACCCTAATAGAATAATCATTATTTTTCTATTAGATTCAAAATACAGTACAGTTCTTTTTTAAGCACAATAACTGTAAGGCCAAAATTTCAAGAATTCTTAAAGAAATCATAGTTACAGTTTCATCAAGTGCTTAATATTTTGTAGTGTCCAACTCTGAATCTTTATCATTCATAATGTTGGTCAGTCCCAGACTGAACCTGCTCTCTTCTTAAAGTTTGAATTAGATTTAAATATGTAAGCTTAGTAAGTTAGACAAGTACTTACCAACTGCCTCCCAAAAATTCAAAGGTTAATATTCTATCAAGCCCTATTTAACCCACTGTGTATTTCCAAAGTAAAACTTAAGAAATTGTTATATATCAATAATCTCAACCCTACTTCCATACCATAACAGTAAATAATATAAATAAAATATTTCAGGAATGACTGAAAATTATTTTCTTTAAAATTTTACGAGTTTAGGGGCATCTGGGTGGCTCATTAAGATGAGCGGCTGCCTTTGGCCCAGGTCATGACTTCAGGGTCCTGGGATCCAGTCCTGAGTTGGGCTCCCTACTCAGGGGGGGGTCTGCTTCTCCCTCTCCTTTGCACGTGCACGCTCGCCCTCTCTCATAAACAAAAGACCTTTAAAATAAAATTTTAGGAGCTTAAATGTTCAAGTTATATTCACACATATATATGTGTATGTGTGTCTACACACATACACATATTTACACACATACAAACTATATATACACACGTATGTATGTACACATGTATACACACACACACACACACACACACACACACACACACACACACAATCTTCTATGAACCCTAAATTCTATATAGGTTGTGAAAGCACAGTACATTCATTGCTTTTAAATTTAATTTATACACCGCATTTATTAAAGCACTGTAAATGTATTCTACCTCTCCCATTTTGACTAGTATTAATGATTCAGTATTTTCCAAATCCTATTTCTTCCAGCTACCTCAGTCAATTCAATTCTCCTAGACCACATACTTATCCCTGCTGACCCTTAGCCTCTGTTAGTTTTTTAACCTTGAAAATACCCAAAATTCTCATTAAAGCTCTTATTTTTTCATTGAGTAGACTAACCAAAACTATAACTTGCACATCTTTTATCAGCCCTTGTAGGTCAAAACCATTTTCAAGGACAAAAAACAAATGGGAGAGGGATCAGAGCAAAGCAAACTGCATACAATGTACAACACTCAAGTGGCTGACAGTATTGCAGTATGATGCATTATGCTGACTGAGAAATGTGTGATCCACTACACCAGCATTCACTAGCTGAGAGTGCATGACAGCAGGCAGAGCACAGGAAAATATGCATATTGGCAATTTACTACAATGTATTTATAAATACTTTTTTTAAAGAAAAATATTGCAGAGACAAACATTAGAAGAACTGGCACTGAGTAGAGCAGCATCTAACAGCATATAGGATGTATGTATGCGTTTACATCCTTTACATATATTACCTGCAATCTTCTACGCAGACCATACTGGTTATTAATTATATTCTAATTACACAGATTCAACACCCAAGTTAGGAAGGTAAAGTAATACCAAACAAACAAACAGGTAATTTACTTATTTGACAATAAGAAGACTCAAAAAAAAAAAAAAGAGAGAGAGAGAGAGAGTTTTAACATTGTGTTAGATTTAGACGTTCAAATGAGTTAAAACATAGAAGGAGCTTTAAGTAGTCTGAAATTCTCTGGTAGTCAGCAGCTACAAAACTTCCAAAAGACATTTAAGAATATTAAGAAAATAATCTTTCTCTTAACACTTTCATGAAGTAGCAAAAATAATAAAATACAATATTAAAGTCTATGGATGTATGAAGGGCCTAACTTAGGGTAAACAATTTTCTATTTTCAATTGATTTACCCAAAAACAAAGCTGCCAACAAACAACTGGAAAAAGTCCCCTTACTTTTCTTTACCTCCTGTCCTCCCAACATATAAAAAAAGGCATTATAGCTGCTTAATACACACTTTAATTGAGTGCTGCCACTGGTAAGAAGGAAAATGTGGAACCACTACTTTCCATATCAAACAAAGCAGGTAATTAACAGCCATTATGGCACAATCCCTTATCACCAAAATACACAATGGATACTAACTTCTCTCAAAGCCAATGCTGTTACCAAAAAGCCGAGCTGGTGTTTCAGAGTCATATTCACTTCTTTATTATACAAGCATTCACTTACTGCTCAGTCAGACACCTATAATTAAACACAAGAAGACTATAATGCTAATATTCAGGCTAGCTTGCATGTAAGGGGTTCCCCCTCCTCCCCGGACAGATGATTGCTTTTCATTTCAGAGTTTCAAGCAGCAACAGTTCACTTCGTTTTGATTACACGGCAATTAGATATGCAAATATAGAAGATCTGGAAAAATACTTTTTCAAACATCAGATTGTGAGTAATCAGGCCCATTCTCTTCTCCTATATATACAAGCAGCTCATTAAACAGCTATTGTCTAAAACATCCCTGTCTCAAATGCTTTAGTTGTTTTGGTTTTTTTTTAATGTCAAAAACATTGAAAACACATCCTTGGAATAAATCTCTCTCGGTAAAACCCAGGTCATGTGTATGTGCTTGTTGTGCTGGGTGGGGAGACATGGTAAGTGACCAAAGGAAAGAACACATTCAAATTCACATTATCTATTGAGGGTTACTTCAAAACTTGTCAAGTAACTTACTTTAAACTTCTTAAAATACACAATACTATTAAATGACACCTATTATTAACAAAATGTAAAATATTACAAGAAATAACATTAAGTATTCCAACCATTTGATTGAGAAACTCTTTTTATCTTTCATTATGGGTTTACATTATAAGCTATTTGCAGATGCTAATGTGGAGAAGAATCATGTCTATTCTAGTGGAGGGGAGTGGGTAAAAACATCTGTACTTTAAGATCAAAAATTGTTACTTATGTCTGTGGGTGTGACCTGAAAACCTAATTAAGGCCACTGATATTCTTTCAAAATGTACTTAATGTATTATTTCTACCCTGGCAATTAATGTTACTTTTATGTTTGAAATTTCAGTTTCATTTCTTAACCTCTAGTCCTACTCAACTAACTTACAAAGTGCTTGCTGGCTTTCTTTTTCCTTTTTCTCTCTTTCGTGTAATTCAAGTCATATGTCAGTCATAAGTTTTCAAGTGAGTCCTGTTTTATCTATGTGAACGTCTATACTCTGGAAAATTCAAGAAAACGGTGACTAAAATTGTGGTAAGAACATAATTTTTAAATGGGCATAATTATGTCCACATTTCACTGAGGAAATCAGAAAAATAAATAAATGCTCTTGGAGAATGCAGCCCAGGTAACGAAACACAAATAGTAAAATTAAATACTATATCATATCTTTAGAGAACAAATACTGTGGAAGTTCATGAAGGGAAGATTAGGGAAGGCTGAAGTGCTCTGTCAGTGAATTAAAATGCACCTGGAAAAAAGTTCCCAGTCCATGCCACCATCATCTCCCACCTCAACAACTTCAAGAGCCTACTCGAATCCCCTTGATTCAACTCTTACACACCTCCCTACATATTTGTAAGCTTTACAACCATGATCTAACTGCTTTGAGACTATTCTTTTTAAAAATACATCAGGTCAAGGTCATGCCACTCTGCTTAAAATCATCTAATGACTTCCGACTGCTCTTCCGATAAAATCCCAGTTCCTTCCCATGCTTACTTGGAAGGGTCTGAACAGACACCATCTCTATGCAACCTCATCTCCTCTTACCCCCACCCCCAACCTGGCCTTGCTATTCCTCAGTGTAATCTCATTCCAATATGTGCCTTTGCACTGGGCTCTCATTTTATCCAGAAACATTCAGTCTTCAGGACTTCCCCTGTCAGCCCCTTTGGTCATAGGTTAGATCTCACCTCTTCACACGCCCTCCCTGAAAACACTGCACCCTGATCACACTTACTGTATCACCTGATGCTATTCTCTTCATGGCACCTACCACTACCTAAAATTCTCCAGTGCATTTATATGTGGCTGTTTATTTTCGGTCTTCCTCTCTAAGTTAGGCTCCCTGGGAATACAGGAAAACTCCCTGTTTCTTGTCTGTCCCAGAACAGGGAATCAAAATACTTCTAAATTATTAAATAAATTTTGAAAGGTGGAAGAGTATTCTAGGTGGATAAAGGCATGTAATAAACACACACAGGGGGTCAGAAGATAGGACTGACATCATTAGGGAAAATAACACTGTACAAAGCAAATAGTGGACTTCATTGTATTATTTGCTGTGTCAGGTTAAATTAAACGTATGCTGCTGCTGCTGCTGCAACAGGCCACGTGTTACAGCACGGTGATGCCTCTACTACTGCTTCACATCTTCATCAAGCCCCACACTTAATGTCACAATGGTTCCTGGTCTTCTTTGCCAGCTTAATGAAGTGTTTTTCTTTTTCATCTAATCTTTCCATCAAAGAAGAATCAATCATTCCATCATTCCTCAAAAATGACGAGTCAGCTTTAATACCAATAAAACTCACTTGTTGTTTCCAGACTAGATTTCACTTATCACTGGCCTATCTACATAGTGCAAATTGGTCCAAAATAAATCATATGTCTAGATGAATATGGATAAAAGTTAACAGACTGGTCATCAGCACATTCCTGAAATTATTTCTAATACTTCCCATAAGTTTAAAAATTCTTTCAGCAAAGGAAAAAAGCACTGAGACCAGTGATTATCTGAATAAATACAACTAAATACATATTTTATCAGTGGCAAAGGAAAAGACCCCAAAAAACCCAAAATGAGCACTCTTCGAATCCGGTTTATATATTCTAACAGATAAATGTATAAACCTGTCAAACATCTATAATCATGCTAAATATTTTTAATCATAGTGCTTGCTACGGCAGCACATATACTAAAATTGGAAGGATACAGAGAAGATTAGCGTGGCCCTTGCGCAAGGATGACATGCAAATTTGTGAAGCGCTCCATATTTTAAAATATATATATATTTTTAATCATAAAAAATTATTTTCCCAAAACCCAATGTCTGCAAAAACAAAGAAAGGCTGGGCAATTCTCCAAATTCCAAAACAAATTTCAAGAGGAAGGGAGGGAGAAAAAGGAAGAGAGGAATGGGTGACATAAACAGAGAGGCCCAAGAGCTCTAAAGTGGTAAATGTTAAATAAAAAATGGTGAAAGAGATGAAAGGTACATGGTAATTCTTTGTATTATTTCTGCAATTCTGTACATTTAAAATTATTTCAAAATACAAAGTTAAAAACAGAAATTATCTGTCCTCCAAACTCTGCCTAGGCCGGTAACATCCACTACAACTTTATGTAACGATGAGAATGGTCTGTTCTGCTGTCCCAAAGGGCAGCCACTAAAACACACTGCCATTGAGCACTTCAGTGTGGCTGTGGGGGTACTCAAGTTTTCTTATTCAATTTTAATTTGATTAATTTAGACTAGTTTAATGAAAAATGACAATATGCTTTTGAGTATACCTTAAAGAAAGTTCTACTTAAAGAAGCCTGGGGCTCAGGTGGGGATGTGGGAGGTTAGGAATGACAAGCATCTTGAACTCAATCACAAAGGGTCCCATTAGGTATCCTCTAACTGGTGGTGACAGAGGACACAAGAGATCATTTTGGGGTATTTACATGCACCTCAACCTTGATTACAATAGAAAACTCCATTTTCACAGAAGTCTCTATCCACAAGATCTGATCACGACAACAAGGTTACTTCCTGCCAAGAGATTTCTGTCATCATGCCAAATATATAAAATGTTTTTTATTTTATTTTATTTTTTTTTTTTTTTTATTTTTTTTAAGATTTTTTTTTTATTTATTTATTTCACAGCGGGAGAGAGATCACAAGGAGGCAGAGAGGCAGGCAGAGAGAGAGGGGAAAGCAGGCTCCCCGCTGAGCAGAGAGCCCGATGTGGGCCTCGATCCCAGGACCCTGAGATCATGACCTGAGCCGAAAGCAGAGGCTTTAACCCACTGAGCCACCCAGGCGCCCAAAATGTTTTTTATTTTAAATTTTTTCACCAGAAATACAAGTATATAATGCTCAAAACATAAACTCATGTACTGTTCTCCATGGTGACTTTATCTTTTTCTTCTGATAATTATAACCTGCAATAGAGTACATTTTAAAACATCTTAACTTCTAAAGCATCACATTTGTGACGTGAGATGCTTCTAACAACCACATTCCCGCTGGGGTTTTAAGATATGAAAAGATCTGATCAAATGCTTAAGACAGCCCTGACTCAAAAAACTTAGATTATGTTACATCAACAAAAGAAAGTGCTCTATACACAAGGAAAACTCTAAAACTTGACAGGTGAGATTACATTTATTGTATGAATTACCTAGACAGTTAAAACAATCAAAGTTCAAAGTAACTCAAAGTAAATCAGGTAATGGAAATAGGACATTTAACTGCTTGGCAATGGGTGAGAAGAAACTTTATTTCCTGACATAGAGTACTACAACTTTACACCAATCTAGATAGAACACACAGGCACATATACATATATTAACAAGATATTAGTAGCAAAACAACTCACTTTACGGAAAAATAAAAAAGATGTTGTGCAAATAATCTGGGTAAAAGAAGAGTAAAAAGGAGGCTGTAGAAGTCTGGGCAAAGAGTAATAAGGACAGCACTGACTGAGCCAGCGGTGCTGAGAAATCTTGACAGACTGAGCTGCACAAGTATTCAAATCTGTTAATGGCCAATCATGAATACAAAGAATTGAGAATGTCTCCAATGTATTTTTTTTTTAAACCATGGCTGCTGGTAAGAGCAAACCAATAAATCCTATAAACAAGCAAGGAAGGCATCAAGTACCAGAGGGCAAAATGATCCTCAGATACATGCATTTTTCCGTAATTTTTCTCCAAATATACAGAAATTAGTTCTTATTCTAAGGGAAGCACTTTGAAACAGATTTATTAAAAGCAACATTTTGATTATATGACAAAAATTTCACAAGGCCACAGTATCATTCCATAACAACAAATCTCATGAAGCAGATTTAACGACAATGCTCATGGTTTGTGAAAAACTGAACACAAAAACAATGCCCAAATATGAGGGTGACTATGCAATATGTCATTCAAACCAGTACACTTTGAAAATGAAAAGAGATATTTATCAATAATTAGACCTGTCCTGAGCAAACCAGAACTTAGCAACACCCTTCCAAAGAGTTATACAAAAAAAACAAAAACAAAAACAAAAACTTAGCATGGTATCAAAATACGAAGATAATATGGCTTAGAAACACTACACATTATTTTACAACAAACATTACTCCTATTTTTATTAGATCATTTGGTAATAAATATAGCAAATCTGGACAAAATACAATTAATTGGGCAAATCCTGACCTATACCGTAGGAGTCAATTTGTCCAAAAACTAAATCACTGCAACAAAAATGTTCCTTAGAAAGTTTTTAAAAAATAAAGATTTGCTATTGAATTAAGAATTTCAAAATATTAAATTTCACATTTTTCACATACTATCAAAAATAAACTAAGGATTATCAAAAGCAATTAACAATTCTTGTTAATTAAATTGTTTTAAAAAGCAAAGTAATTGAAAAAAAGAAGTAACAGAGGAATTTTCAATTTTATCCTATAGAATGAAATAATTTGTAAGAGAATATAAGATTTAATTGACTAAATAAAACCATAACAATTATAGAAAACAGCAAATACCTATATTAACTACTGGGAAATATAAAAACCTCTGAGCTTCAAGCGAAATAAGTCCATCAGAGAAAGACAATTATCATATGATCTCTCTGATATGAGGAACTTGAGGGTCAGGGTGGGGAGTCGTGGGGGGTAGGGAGGGAAAAAATGAAACAAGATGGGATCGGGAAGAAGACAAACCATAAGAGACTCTTAATCTCACAAAACAAACTGAGGATTACTGGGGGGTGGGAGGGTAGGCATAGGGTGGCTGGGTGATGGACACTGGGGAAGGTTTGTGCTATAGTGAGTGCTGTGAAAGGTGTAAGCCTGATGATTCACAGACCTGTACCCTGGAGCAAATAATAATAATAATAATAATAATAATAATAATAAATAAAATAAAATAAACTCTGAGCTTCACCCTAAAGACAGAATCCACCAAAACAACAATAAAATACAGTTTGGGGTGTCCAAGTGAATACTTCGTTATGCAAATAATTATAAGCAAAATTAAAAGGCAAATCGTTCCTTCAACACGTATTTCCTGAGTATCGAGTACCAACTATGTGGCAGGTACTTAACAGCTTTACCACTGAGGACAGGACAGTGAACAAAATGAACAAAACAGCACTCTCCTCTCATAGAACACCAAATACACTCCCCTAGAAGGAGGGATAACTAATAATAACTAATAATAAACACAAAATATCTCAAGAGTGATGATGAAGAAAAATGCAGAGGCAAAAGGATAAAAGAAAGGTGGAGAAGCGTTTGAGCAGAATATGGAAGGTCTCTCTGAAAAAGTGAAATTGAACAAACTCTGAAATGAAATGGGGATGGGTTACACAGCTTTGGGGGAACATAAACTACAGGACTATTTTAAAAATTCACTCTGGTTGCTAGAGGGAGACAGGCAGGAACAGGGAACATAAGGAAATCTGAAGGCTACAGAGGAAGCGCACAATGTAGTGATCAAACCCATGCACTCAAACCAGCCTGGGTTCAAATTCTGACTAAGCGACTCACTAGTCAGGTTAGAAGGTTCGTAACTTCCCTACCCACCATCTCCTCGATGATAAATTAGAATAAAAACAGTAGCTACCCCACAGGGCTGTCTGAGAATTCAAAGGGTTAATTCACATGGAATAAGGATAGACAGCAGCAGCTAAATCTAGCAATTGCTCAGAGTGTTGCAGCCTTAAAACCACTACTACTTTCACCTCCTCCACCACCAATAACTGAGCATTACATTCACCACTCACTCCTACCTCCAACAAACCAGTCAAGATGTTAGGCAGGCAAGTTGGAATTCAGAGGAGATTCCAGTCAAGAGATACAAATTCTAAAGCCAATATAATATAGAGGCAGCTCTCTAAAGATGTAAACTTTCATGGGGTGATGATGAAACCTGAATCTAAGCCTAAGTAAGGAAAACAAAAGCCTACTCTTTGGAATTAGAACTACCTGAAAAGAGGAAACTTTGCCAGTGGACAGTGAAAAATGAAAAGCTGATCATGATTAAAGAATCTAAAGGGTAGTGTTAAGAGGGTAGACATGAGAAATCTAAAGGTCATTGGTTGTGGGGGGTGATGGCTTCTGCTGTTAGTCTAAATGGACAGAATTCTGGAACATCCAGCTTCCCTGAATAGTTAGCACCATCCCTAGATGTATGTAGAGAACCAAAAGAAGATGGACAAACTGCACCAATTCTAGTGAGATTCAGGACAAAGAGAATCTATTACTTGTAGTGTTATCTGAAATGAGTTGATTTCCTGTATGCTTTAATGAATAAATGCTAAGTCTTCTAGTATATGCTAAAATAAATAAACTATATATATATGTGTGTGTGTGTGTGTGCGCGCGCGTGTGTATATATATATACACACGCGTGCGCACACACACACACACACACACACACATATATATATATAAAATAAAGAGTTCTTAACCTATCGGAAGTGACAGGAAGTATCTTCATTACAGTTGAATGTCAACTGATAAATATGAAGCAAATGACAGAGAAAAATAACAATTTTGCAAACACTATTACAGCAATAATGGATGTGAGCAAGACTCATTAACCGATGCTAAAACTACTGGGCAGAACCTTGTTGAGAACAGGATATTTACAAAGTTTCAAAGTGTTCCCCTTAGATTAGCTATTAATGTAAATATCATCGAAACGGGGAAAACTAACACCATGTAACTAATGCAGTGTGCTGAGGACAGGGCATTACTTTTTAAAAACATTCCTGCCCAAAATGCAAGGCCTGAATCTAATCATGAGAAAGCAATGAAACAAACCCAAATCATGAAAGACAATAAAAGGCTGAGTAGCTGTTTCAAATTGGAGATCTAAAGATACAAGTATCATCTGTGATCCAAACTGGTTTCTGGGACAGAGAGAATTTAAATGAATGGAAAATTAGAGAAATTTGAGTTTAGAATGTCTATCAAAGAATGTAATACTGTAGCAGTATTAAATTTGCTAGATGTGAAGAAAGAGACCTTGATGATGTAAACAAACGTTCTTGTTTTAAGGAACTGCACTCTAACATAAAAAGGGTCAGGGCATCTCCAACTTAACTCTCAAATGACTAAGCAAATAAAAGGTATTAATAATTTTATACATACAAATGTACACACACACACAGATCAATTCAATTCTCATCACTCAGGATAGTTATGATCTATAAAGGCCTGTGAACACTGAATTAGAGAATACTAAACCACCGTTCCTAAGGGAAATATAGGATTATGCTTCTGTGACCCTCTGGGTCACAACATTTTCATCAATGGATATGTAATCCGGTTTTATGTATGTGTGTGTGTTTGTGTGTTTATGTTTAAAAGACACCTTATTTAATACATACTGTTAATTCATTAACATTCATCTAACAGCCAACAACACTGTAACTTACTCCTGAAGGAAGACTAACGTGTGTTTTCATCCTAAGGCATGTCACAGCCTTCTTGTGCTTAAGAACATTAGACAGCAATCTGTTTTGGGCTCATTTTTAACACCAAAATCACCAGCAAAAAGCAACTTTGCAAAAACCATAGTACGAAGCAGACAGTGAAAATTGGAGAAATGTGAATTTAGAATGTCACAGCATTAGGGCGCCTGGGTGGCTCAGTGGGTTAAAGCCTCTGCCTTCGGCTCAGGTCATGATCTTAGGGTCTTGGGATCGAGGCCCGCATCGGGCTCTCTGCTCAGCAGGGAGCCTGCTTCCTCCTCTCTCTCTGCCTGCCTGTCTGCCTACTTGTAATCTCTCTCTCTCTGTCAAATAAATAAATAAAATCTTTAAAAAAAAAAAAAAAAAAAAGAATGTCACAGCATTAGAGTTAAAAGGGAGACTGGTGTTGCCTTACTTGAGTTCAGCTGGGAACAAGAACACTGGATGACGCACAATTTTTCTTTTCCTTCTCTGAGCATATTCATGTATAACTGTGAAAGGGCCTCAAGTATCAATTTTGAAATTACTAATAAATCTGAGCAAACAGGCGAATTCACAAGTACACTAGTAGAAAATAATGAGCATTGACTGCACATATGTAAGCGAATACACCTCCATATACATATATAAACACAGGAAGAGGACACACAGATGCACAAAGATATACAAAATGCGATTGAAGCTGGCAGATCGAGGTAAGGGGTATACAGGATCCAGTGTACTACTCTTCAACTTTTCTGTAGGTATAAAATTTGTATTTTTTTCAAAGTGATAATTAACAGAAACACAAAACAGTGCTTGGGTGGTGGCAATGACAGGCGATACAAAAGTGAGCGTTAAAGTCTAAGCAGATATACAGTAACGGATTAACACCTCACTAACCAAAAATATCCAAATCAATAGAACATATTTTTGTCCCCCCAAAAAACTGGTACCCCAATTTTAGAGAAGATTCATTACACAACATTTTCCTTTCCTGTTGAGAGTGCTTATAAACGTCAAATAGCAGCTTTAAAAGGCAATTTTGGTAACACATTTTCAACCAACCAATTCTACTTCTATAAATTCATCCTAATAATATGTCCAGATGTTTTTCACAACATTTTCATAGCTTTACAATTCATTTTTAACATGTACATGAGTTTTTATGGAATAGACAGATACAATATTCTTAAGTAAAATATATCAGTTTACAAAAACATATGGTCTCAAAATACACACCAACATACACATTTAACACTTGCCTCCAAATGGGAAAGATTATGGTTTAAAAAAAAATTGTCTAATAGTTTCCATACTAAACATGAAAGGCTTTCATAACCAAGAAAAAAATTACTTTGCAATAGATAAGCTTAAGCATTTGCTTTTACTACTTGTGACTTCTTTTAAAGTTGTGACCTCTTCTAAATTTTAAATGTCTTAAAACACTTTGATGCAACAGCTTGATCATATTACACATATTCAAGTATAAGGATACTTCCAATTATTTACTGTTTCTTAACATTCCATAATCTCCTAATTTAAATGAACACAAGATACTTGTCACAAAT
>LNAC01000025.1:1258557-1331275 GCA_002007465.1 Ailurus styani
CAGAGAGCCCGATGCGGGCCTCGATCCCAGGACCCTGAGATCATGACCTGGGCCGAAAGCAGAGGCTTTAACCCACTGAGCCACCCAGGTGCCCTGTAATAGTGTCTTGAGATACTATACAATCTGAAATAAACAGAAAATTTTTAATGCACTGTTTTATACTTTTCTATCTTAAAATAAGGCTAAGCCACCTGAGTTCATAATAAACATGTAATCAGAGACAAAACTATAAAATCAATATTTTTAAATGAATTTTATTTTAAAAACACACACAGCAAAGCTGAGAGAGTGAGAAGAACAAAGTAGAAAGGGAGAGAACAACATGAATCTAGTTTACAGTTCTGTAAACCAGTAGATCAAGTCATAAACTGGCATTTAAACCAGTGCTGCTGGGAAGTATAGCCTGCAAGTACAGAAATCAAGTGTGTTGGGGCACCTGGGTGGCTCAGTAGGTTAAGCCTCTGCCTTCCGCTCAGGTCATGATCCCAGGGTCCTGGGATCCAGCCCCGCATCTTCCCCCTCTCTCTCTGCCTGCCTCTCTGCCTACTTGTGATCTCTCTCTCTGTCGAATAAATAAATAAAAATTAAAAAAAAAAGAAATCAAGTGTGTTTATAAAGTTTTACAGCATTCCAACTGGATAATTTTATCTGTTGATATAAAAACATTTTAAACAGGACTGAATTTGTCTTTTTCAAATTCTTTTTATCTGATAATTTCATTATAGTTTACAAAAGGACTGGTCTACAATGGATTAGAATTGTTCTGTAATGGTCTTTTACAGCAGATTATTTGAAAAGCACTAATTTAACTCTTCAGAAAGGCAAGCCTTCTTTTTAAAAAGAAACTTATCAATCATTTTGAGGTTGAATTCAAGACCAAATCCAGTAACACCAAAAAAAATAAAAGACTACAGTTACTAGGGAATTAGTTTATAGCTACAGCAGCAAACTTTTAAGACATAAGTACCACCATATAATTATGTCAAAGGCTCCAAGGTTTAAGAGATTATATTTGTTTTGAATTCAAAGCAGATTTAAGATCAGAGGATCTAAGTTTCAAAGATACTGATTTTATCTCAATACAAGGAAGAACTTTCTAACAAACTTGGTCATTTGTCTTTGGCCTTAGGACACTTCTCCCTTCCACCTATCCCTTCTACTACTGCCTAGTTATCTTTTTAGAACAATTAACATAAAACTTCTTACCTTAAAAACATGAGCACAAATGCACTGCTTTCAAAATTAAAAAAAAAAAAAAGTTTAGTATTCAAGTCCTTATATCCTCAGATCTGTCTTGCCTCCAGTATCTATGCTGCCTTCCCTGCCATACCTCAGAAATTCCACTGCAGCAGGCCAAGTACTGGTGTGACAACATACACAGGTTGATCCTACTGGTGGTATCCAGAATATCATTCTTCTCAACTATCTTATAAATTCCTGCTGCAGTCCAATTCTCTCTGGCTTTTCCTGAAACCTTCAACCTGCAACAGAACTCCTTACATACCTCCTTGACTTCCCACAGCACACAGTATAATATCTACAGGAGGATTTACCACACTGTGTATTAATTCACTGTCAATACATCAGTCTCCCACGGATAAAAGCTCCTTGAGGACAAAAATCATAAGCACTGAAAAATATTTGCTGCCTGAGAAAGCATTAAATTAACTATGAAAGGAGGTAACAAAAATTGAGTAACAATCATTTGCAATATAGGAATAAAGTATCACAGAATTAAATATCACAAGGGTGGTTGGACTTCATGGCTTTAATAAGGTTCCTTCCAAATCAGATTATATAATACTGTAATTTTCATAATCATTCTTTTTTTTTTAAAGATTTTATTTATTTATTTATTTGATGGAGATAGAGAGAGATCATAAGTAGGAAAAGAGGCCGGCAGAGAGGAGGAAGCAGGCTCTCCACTGAGCAGGGAGCCCGATGCGGGACTCAATCCCAGAATCCTGAGATTATGACCTGAGCCGAAGGCAGAGGCTTTAACCCACTGAGCCACCCAGGTAATGCCCCTTATAATCATTCTTCTAAAGCAGGTAATCTATTTTCATAGTTAAATACTATTATTCAAATCAGATTTATGAAACATATTATAAATATTTAATTTATAAAATTTATAAGATTAAGACAGAATCTGTAAAAGTTCCTACTTTCGAATGCATCATGTCAAAGATACCAATAAGAGAGGGTGGGTGAGTGGGAGGAGTAAGGCAGGGATATGAAGTAGTGAGGAAAAAAACATTCCTTGCAGGGAATAAATAGCCTTTCCCACTTAAGGACTCCACAAGAGCATCAAGTCTTAATGCCGGGCCCAAGGCATAAATTATGTATAATTAACTTCTCCCCTATACATCTATAATGATACTTGTTACGAATCAGTTATAGGTAAAACTGAAGAATTTTTATGTTCTGCGGTTCAGAAGAGGAACCCTAGCTGAGAAAGGCCATATAAACTAACAGAAAATCACAGCACTTTTCCTCTTGAAAACATTTTAAATAGTAATTAATTTCTTAGGCACAAACAGAAGTTTGTTACAATTATAATGTACCTAAAGACCTGTTATACTATTTCAATTATGTCTAATAATTATTTTTTTAAAGATTTTATTTATTTATTTGACACAGAGAGAGAGATTACAAGTAGGCAGAGAGGCAGGCAGAGAGACAAGGAGAGGAGGAAGCAGGCTCCCTGCTGAGCAGAGAGCCCGATGCGGGCCTCGATCCCAGGACGCTGAGATCATGACCTGAGCCGAAAGCAGAGGCTTTAACCCACTGAGCCACCCAGGCGCCCAATTATGTCTAATAATTATTTATAAATGGGCCGGATGGGAACATAAGAAATATATTGCAAAGAAATGACTAAATGGAAACCAGAAATGGTTACATTGCTCTAACAATAATAACCTTTTATACACACACACAAATATATTTATAGAATAACTTCTTTAAAAGTGCCTTTAACAGATGTTCAACCTCCTGTATAAAATATAAAAGTTTACAACTGTTGGTAAATCTTTTAGGAAACTGTAACTCTCATACATTGTTGGTGGTAATGCAAAATGAGAACAACACTCCTAGAGAGAGAGATATTCAGGACTAGCTAGCAAAATTATGCAACACTACTTCGAAAACTCTATCCTGAAGATAAACTAACAAGGTCATGTAAAAAATATATGTAAACACTATTCAACATAGCACTCTCCCTATGTGTAACAGCAAAAGCCTAGAAGCAGAGCTGCCTGGGTGGCGCAGTTGGTTAAGGAGCTAATGCTTGGTTTCAGTTCAGATCATGATCTCAGGGTCCTGGGATAGAGTCCTATGTTTGGCTCCTTGCCCAGTAGGGAGTCTGCCTGAGGATTCTCTCTCCATCTCCATCTGCCCTTTCCCTCACTCATGCTTGCATGCTCGCTCTCTAAAATAAATAAACAAGGGCTCCTGGTGGCTCAGTCAGTTAAGCGTCTGCCTTTGGCTCAGGTCATGATCCCAGGGCCTTGGGACTGAGCCCCACATCGGGCTCCTTGCTCAGCGACCCTTGTTCAGGGAGCCTGCTTCTCCCTCTCCCACTCCCCCTGCTTGTCCTCTCCCTAATAATAAATAAAATAAATAAATAAAATCTTTAAAAAATAATACTCTTTAAATAAATAAAATCTTTTAAAAAAACTTAAAAAAAAATAGATCTTTAAAAAAAGCCGAGAGGCAATTTAAATGCCCATTAATAGGGGAATGCTGGAATAATTTATGGTACATCCACACAATGGAATATGATAAAGTTATTAAAAGGACTGTCAATATAACCCCACAAAGTGATCTCAACAATATACTGTTAAATAAAAGGTGTGGAAAAGTGTAATATGTATATAACCACCTACGAAAAGTGAGAAATTACAACATATGCATACACAATCGTCATACTTATATAACTGTTTATGTCAAAAAAGAAATATAAGGATAAACTGGAAATGAATATAAAAAATTGACCCGAGTAGCAAGGAGAAGGAATACATACAGGCAAGAGGGATAAGAGCGAGAGTCTCTGAAAATTCCCTACTTTTAGATTTGAATTTGAATGATGTAAATTTTACAAGTAACAGAAAAATAACTAAAGCAACTATTAAAAATTAGAAAACCAAGTGCATATGAGCTTAAATGTGGACCCATATAATGATGTACCTGTTATACACTTGGAAATTATTGAGTGTTTTGAAAGGATTTCAATCTCTAGGGCACCTGGGTGGCTCAGTGGGTTAAAGTCTCTGCCTTCGGCTCAGGTCATGATCTCAGGGTCCCGAGATCGAGGCCCGCATCGGGCTCCCTGCTCGGCAGGGAGTCTGCTTCCTCCTCTCTCTCTGCCTGCCGCTCTGCCTACTTGTGATCTGATCTCTCTCCCTCTCTGTCAAATAAATAAATAAAATCTTTAAAAAAAAAAAAAAAAAAGAATTTCTGGGTGCCTGGGTGGCTCAGTGGGCCTCTGCTTTCGGCTCAGGTCATGATCTCAGGGTCCTGGGATCAAGGCCCGCATCGGGCTCCCTGCTCAGCGGGGAGCCTGCTTCCCACCCCCCTCTGCCTGCCTCTCTGCCTCCTTATGATTTCTCTCCCTCTGTGAAATAAATAAATAAAATCTTTAAAAAAAAAAAAGATCATTTAAAAAAACAAATAAAATAAAAATTAAAAAAAAATTTCAATCTCTAGTGGAATACACTCTAAATACAATAGGAACTGGGGAAAAATTGTTTTCACTTACCATGTTGTTGATAGTAGTGTTTTACTGTTATTCTGAGACTTTTATTTTTTTTTTATTTTAGAATAAAGCAAATAAGTCATTCCTTTATGTCTTTAGGAACCCGGATTTTTCCATGGGAAGAAAATAGATATATACGATCAATTAAATAAAACACTGTAGCCCTGATTTTCAATGAGAATGGACTTGTATACACCTATATTCCTCAATGTGTGTGTGTATGTATATATATATATATGTATCTCCTAGCTCTGTCCTGAAAAGGTCTACGAATAATGAGTATCACTTAAGTCCAGAATGCAATCTCTACCTACTATTTTTCACTAAAAGTAACTAGGATTCCTTAAAGAAATGGATGATTCCAAGTCTGGAGAGGAAATTTTCTAAGAGGACACTGGACTATCATACCACACTAGAAAGCAAAGTTACTAGCCCCAACCACCAGGGCAGTGTCAGAAGGACTTAGAAGTGAACTTGAGGAAGCCCCCAGTGGCCAAACAACATGATCACTAAAAACACTAACCGCAATGAACTGAAACATCACAATATTTTACATGCATTCATACTGATATTCAAAAGGAAACGAAAAACCTACTCTTTACTTTTGAAGGAGTCCTAGGAACCAACTATTTTTAAACAAGTAAATAAAGAACTGAGCATTCATCTAGACTTTTCTATAAAACGTGAACCTAGTTAATATTAATGAACAAACAGGATATAACCATTTTATAATTCCTACTGAAAAAAAAGACCTAAAAAACCCACCATCACCACAGTACTTGTGAAATATTCTTTCAAAAAGAAGAAAGGAAATGAGGAAAGGAGAATAGGAGATCTGAACCTGACTAAACCTTTCTCACTTACCCAAAAATATAGAGGACAGAGATCAGTGTTAAACACCAACATGCAATCAGCAAAATCCACAGTAATTATTTAGGATAAAGAACTCAGTCCCTTGACAAATAAAATGTAAGAAGGACAAATGGAGCTGAGGGACAGAATGGCTTAAGCAATCTACCAAGTAACTGCAGTGTATACGGCCCTCACTTGGATGCCATTCAAAGAAAGTATTTTAAAAACACATTTATGGGCGCCTGGGTGGCTCAGTGGGTTAAAGCCTCTGCTTTCGGCTCAGGTCATGATCTCAGGGTCCTGGGATCGAGGCCCGCATCGGGCTCCCTGCTCAGCGGGGAGCCTGCTTCCCCCCCTCTCTCTGCCTGCCTCTCTGCCTCCTGTGATCTCTCTCCCTCTCTGTGAAATAAATAAAATAAAATAAATCTTTAAAAACACATTTATGAGACAAGAGGGAAATGAGGAACACTGACTAGATATTTGATAACAAAGAAAATTTGGGGTGATAAAAAAAGCACAAACATGATAGCATTAAAGAGCCCTGTTATTTTAGAAAAGCATAATAAAATATTTACAGAGGAAATTATGTCTAGAATGTGCTCCCCAAATCGTGTGGCACGCAGAAGAGGGAATAAGAACTGTGGAGGAGTAAGGGCATACCTGGAAGAAGACAGCCAATGCTTATGTTGAGTGATGGATTATTGTTGTTTAAAATTAGCCATGATGGGTATTAAGGAGGGCACGTGATGTGATGAGCAATGGGTGTTGTACGCAACTGGTGAATCATCGAATCCTGCATCAAATACTAATGATGAACTGTACGTTGGCTAACTGAACATAACAAATTAAAAAAATTAGCCATGATGAAAAGTTTAGAAGAATAAACGCTACCTATGCTAAAGGGTGTCAGAAAGCTATGTATTCAATAAGAGCATTAAAAAGGTTGTCTGAACCATGCTTGTTCTTGATTTATGTCACTGTCCATCATAGCCACTTTAGGGTGTCGACTAAAAAAAAAACTGTATTAATTTGATCTCTTTCAAAGTCCTGAGACAGCAGTAACATCTTCCTTAAGAATAAAAGTCTAAAGCAACCCCCCAACAAAATCAAGAAAATTTATCCTTGCACACTGCTGTCAATATTGCCTTGAAGCATCCTTTGTAACTGTGTCTCAGACATTACAAAGCTCAATTATTTAGTGAACTGACACAGGACAGGAATACAGAGTTGCAGAAGAAAATGCTAATTATAAAGCATCACATCTAATATTTTATATTTATATGTTTTATAACACATGTGAATGTGTATATATATAACTTCATGAAGAACAATCTATAGGAAGACATGTCAAAGTTGTCAACATGTAGAGTGACAGAGCAGGTGGTGCCTTTAATCTTTTTTCAGACTATCTGTATTCTTAAACTTTTCCAAAAATATATATTAAGTAATTAAAATATATACTAACCACAAGAAATGAATTAATAGGACTTGATAATTAAGACAAATTTGTAATGTATATGAAAAAATGTAAAAATGTTATGAAATTCTGTGTTTGCAATTATAAAATATGCCTAACATTTCATAAATCATGTTCCACAAAACACTGTATATCCTCATAAAAATAAAAACTTATTACAGATCAGGTTTTAAATTCAAACGCATATTCTGATGAGACTGATTTGCATCGTTCAATTTGAATATTTAATGAGATCTGCATTTATATTTACTATAGTCATCAGTTAGAAATGGAGGGCAGGATAAGTTACATCACCTCTTTAAGCCTCCAATCCTGTTAAGAGAGTAAAACTATCTTCTGAGGTTATTGCATGGTCTGAATCAGACATTGCACAGATTGTGAAAGCAGTTGATACCATCTGGCCATATTATCAGCAGCCCTAGAAGGGCCATCTGATCTCATAAGTGCACATCCCTTCATTTCAAGCAAAGAGCTCTAAGTAAAATTACTAAATCTCAATGAAAATTTCCAGAAGATACATTTAACTAACC
This sequence comes from Ailurus styani, assembly GCA_002007465.1. Taxonomy (NCBI): domain Eukaryota; kingdom Metazoa; phylum Chordata; class Mammalia; order Carnivora; family Ailuridae; genus Ailurus; species Ailurus styani. The sequence goes on from LNAC01000025.1 coordinate 1,266,170, forward strand.
TGGCTTTGATCAACTGCAGACATATCATTCATCAACATTTTTGGTGGAAGTGGGAAGCAGAAACACAAGCATGAATACTTATCCCCACTTATTTATGATGGGAGCTCTCAGAGAAGAGCTAATGGATGTTGAAGAGACAAATCCCCAAGAATGTCCCCTACAAAGCCACTCACAAAGACTCCCAAAGGTGAACTTCATTTACCACTTTAATAACTATCACTCCACAATATTATCAATAATTTAATATTATCAATATTTAATTTATGTATGAAACACTCTTTTGTTTTAATGACTTACATGTATTCATCTGCTACACTGGAAACAAGCTGACTGCCACCTCTGTTTTTTGAAGATAAATCCACTCACTCTAGCACACAGACATCTTTCCCAGAGCTCTCCACCTGGCTCCTGTAGCCCTCTGCTACATCAGTGGAAAAACTACCAAAAATCGCTTCCTTTTCCAAAAATTACTTCTCCAGAATTTCTATGCTCAACTATACAGACTTCTATCAGAAAATGGGATTAAATCCTCCCCAAAGAAGGAGTTCTGAAAATCCAGGGAATGACACATAAAAACAAAACTTCAAAATACATTATCCCTGATGAAAAAACTAAAAACTTCAAAGAAGTTTCACAAAATATATCCATGTTGACTTCATAGTCAAAGTTTAAAACTACTCAATATTCAAGTTCTAGTATTTCCAAAGTTGCTATCACTCTCAGAAATGCTTCTTAACTAGGAAAATAGTAGACCACAGGATAGAATCAGGCTGTACGTTGAATTTGGACTGCTACTTTTTGGCAGGTGACCTTTGGCCACATTATTCAACCTCCTGAGACTCAATTTCCTCACCGACAAAATAGGAATAGTAAAACTCTGATCACCTCACACCTGTCAGAATGGCTAAAATTAACAACACAAGAAACAGCAGGTGTTGGCAAGGATATGGAGAAAAAGGAACCCTCTTGCACCGCTGGTGGGAATGCAAACTGATGCAGCCACTGTGGAAAACAGTATGGAGGTTCCTCAAAAAGTTAAAAATAGAGCTACCCTACAACCCAGCAATCACACTATGGGCATTACCCAAACAATACAAAAACACTAATTCAAAGATACACGCCCCCTACATTTATAGCCGCATTATTTACAATACCCAAGATATGGAAGCATCCCAAGGGTCCACTGATTGATGAGTGGATAAAATAAGATGTGGTATGCATATATAATGAAATAACATTTAGACATAAAAAAGAGGAGGGGGTTGGGTTAAATGGGTGAAAGGGATTAGGGAGTGCATTTGTTGTGATGAGCGACAGGTGATATATGGAATTGTTGAATCACTATACTGTACACCTGAAACTAATGTAACACCGCAAAAAAATAAAATGATAATAATAAACTTACAAGTTATGGGAAAAAACTAAAATAAATGCATGTAAAATACCTAGAATAACGCTTGATACAAAGTACACAAATCCATAAAGAGGCATCAGGGTGACGTAGCTGGTTGAGCATCCAACTCTTGGTTTTGGCTCAGGTCTGATCTCCAGGTCTTGAAATCGAGCCCTGGCCATGAGATCGAGCCCATCTCTGGCTCCACATTCTTTGTGGAGTCTGCTTAAGTTTCTCTCTCCCTCTCCCCCATCCCCCTCCCCCACACTACTCCCCCCTTCTCTCTGAAATAAATAAATAAATAAATCCTTTAAAAAGAATATTAAAAAGAACTATCCATAAAACTGGATTCCACTTGCTGACACCATGGTACCATATACTTAATCAGAGATAGAGGGATACACTTGGCCTGCTCCAGATAAGTACTTGCTGAAACAGACAAGCTTTCCAAGCTTTGGTCATAGTAGTCTTTCATATAAAGTCTGACCACCTTCTGCTCTTTGGTTCCATAAAGTTTACCCAGCACCATTCCACTGGTACTTATATACAAAAATCAATGCTGTTATGCCCATCAATACTCTGAAGTAATACCAACCCAACAGAATAAAAATTAAAGTGGCATTTTCACTCCCCTGCTTAAAACCACAGCTTAGAATAATATGGCACTGCTTATCTTGTCTAAAGAATTAAAAGCACATAAGGTTTATAATTTCCTCTATTTACAAGCTTTTTTATGGGGCTCTGGGGGAGGCATCTATGCCTTTCATTTATTACCTAAACTAAACATTTATTCCTTTTTCAGAGCCTACTCTATGCCAGGTACTCATCAAACACCAGGGAAATGCTCCATAAAATAGACATGCTTTGCCTTCACTGAGTTTACCAGGCTACTGAAGGATGCAGATCAGCAAAGAGCATTTTTCATCATATCTTAGGCAACCAGTAAATTGAGATTTTCTACCTTTCTCAGCTTTTACAAAAACTGACAGCTCTGCAGAAAAGCTTAAAGCCAACTGGCTTTTCCTTTGAAACACCTGAAATATACCTAAATCAGTACAAAGAAGTATCACATCAATACTTTTTTACTCCAATCTGCTTGTCAAGTTTTTTCTCAAAATAATAGTCAAGTAACAAATGGCACTTTCCATTTGACTTTACTTTCATTAACAGTTTTAAAAGCTCAATGAACAGAGTAACTACAGCATTAACCAAAATGACTTGGTTAACAATTATTTACGTGTAGATTTAAATTAAAATTATAGAAGACATGGCTGGCATTAAAAATATGTGCATAAATTCTTCACAGACTCCATATACCATAATATCAAACATATGACAGTCATACAAACTAATTTGATATGCCTAAAGTATGTTCATCTATAACATTTTAGTAAAACTAAAAATATAATCTGTGGCCAAATTTTTTTGGTGTCTTAGTTAAGTGTTACTCTTGCATTATGCATAATCTGTAAATTTTATTTTGATAGCCAACAATACATATTAAAAATAAAAAGAAGTGTAAACTGCTTCTAATTGTGGTTAAGAACAAAGTGGACAAGACAGAATATGGATGCACCAACCACCAGAGAAACAAAACAGAAAAGCGATGAGAACATGGGATATTCAAAGGTCACAAAAGAACGAAGTATTCACCCTTCCAAAACTTAAAAAAAACAGTAGCAGTCCCCCCACCTTAATGCAGCATTAGAGTTTAAACATAAAATGCACTAACTATCCAGTTACAGTTGTCCCCCCCTTATCTGCAGCTTTGCTTTCTGCGATTCCAGTTACCCATGGTCAACCCAAGTCAGGTAGCAGATGATCCTCCTCCTCACTCATCATCAAGTCAACAGTAGCCTACTGTCACAGTCTCTATCATTCATCTCACTTCATCTCATCATGTAGGCATTTTACCATCTGGTATCAGCATAACGGTGAGTACAGTATAATAAGATATTATGAGAGAGAGAGACCACATTCACATGACTTATTACCATATATTATTCTATTACTAATCATTGCTGTTATCTCTTACTGTGCCTAATTTATAAATTAAACTTATCAGAAGTATGTTATGTATAGGAAAATGCATAGTATATACAGGGTTCAGTACTATCTGCATTTTCAGGCATCCACTGGGGGTCTTAGAACACCCCCCCACACACACCTGTGAATAAGGGGCACTACTCTAAGAGTGTAGAGATAAAATTTATTCAGAACAATCATTAACATTAATCAATCACTTACTGTGATCCAAAGCACCATTCTAATTTAATCCTCACAAACACCTTTACTACTCCCATTTTTACAGCAGAAGGAGATTAAGTAATTTGTCCATCACAAAGCTGCTAAGTGACAGAACCCAGATTCAAACCTAAACAATCTGGTCACAAAGCTCACTGTCTTAACTATTTGGTTCTTCTGACAAAGACAGCAGAATATGTTCTTCAGGCTAAAATTTCAACCCCAGGGCGCCTGGGTGGCTTAGTGGGTTAAAGCCTCTGCTTTCGGCTCAGGTCATGATCTCAGGGTCCTGGGGTCGAGGCCCACATCGGGCTCTCTGCTCAGCAGAGAGCCTGCTTTCTCCTCTCTCTCTCTGCCTGCCTCTCTGCCTACTTGTGATCTCTCTCCCTCTGTGAAATAAATAAAATCTTTTAAAAAAAAAATAAATAAATAAAATAAAATAAAATTTCAACCCCAATCAAAAACAAAACAAAACAAAAAACTCATGATGTCTCATTATACAAATTCTAAGCTCTAACCCTTGGTGTCTGTGAGTGTGTGAGTGGAGAGGTGGAGGGCCATTACTACAGAATTAACAGAGGCTGAAGAGAGGGGAAAACACGTTTTTTTGACTGATTTATAGAGTAATTATTTAACTGATGGATACACTAATCTTAAGGTAAAGATTTATTTGTCCATCAACTGTCAATTTCATCTTCCTCTAGCTCTTAAATTAGCATTGTTGATGCCAATACAACTATTAAGTGCAAACAGGGGAACCAAAACTGCATGCCAATGTAAGACTCCCACTTAGCTGATTCAGAAAATCCTTAAATGTTTTAAGATTCTAATAATAAATGTTTTAACTACAATATTTCAATTTGCTGAAGGAGAACTCACATACTTACCTCAAAATATCTTTAAACTCAGCTAACAAGAACAGGTTTTAATAAGACTTAAAGATAATCAATATTATTGGGGATGCCCCCCCTCCCCACGCATACCCAATTTTTCAGCTACAAAGTCATTATTCGTCTGCAAGGTGAGAAAATGACTGCAATCTAGTCAGGCAGTCGGAGAATGTAAACACAATAAGGCAGAAGGTCAGAAAAAAGGCACATCAGAATGAAGTCAGACTACTCTGTAGACCTGGTGTTCCATAAACTTCACAAAGTGATTCAATGCACACACTCCAACATAAGCTAACCACAGGTCTATTACTTGATAGCCCTTTCAAGGCAATGTATTTTAAAAAAAAATAATACCCTTCCTGACAGTACATTTAATATTTGGCAGTTAAATCTAGGTTTTCTTCTTTTAAACTGAAGTGTAATTCTTATACAGTATTACATTAGTTTCAGGGGTAAATGGACCTAGAGGGTATTTGCTAAGTGAAATCAAAGATAAGTACCATGTGATTTCATTTATAGGTAGATTTTTTTTAAAAAATAACTTTTTAAAAACATCAGTCGAACACTGTTTTACACAGATACACATTCAAAAGGATCCTAACAGTATCACTGGATAACAGGAAACTAGGCAAATAAAACCTCCCTAAAAACAGTATTTAAAGTAGATAGTTAGGTATTCATTAAGTAGCAGAACCAGAAGTGTCGGGAGAAATTAAAAAAAAAAAAACACACAGAAAACAGGAACAATATAAAGTAAAATATCTAATAAATTTACAATCAACACAAAATGTTGGTGAAATCCAAGATAAGTATCGTATGGTTAGTTACAGTTTTCTTTTCCGGTTTAATAGCTCTCCTGGCAATATGACACACAGCCAAAGCTATTCATTTGATCACTTTCATTTAAATCTCATCAACAGAAACATTTTAGATTTTTAAAACTTTTAATGACATACCTTTATATCTACAACATTATAGTGTGACTAGTTTCCAAACTGGCACCTTCTCAACTGTAAATACATTAAATAAACTGTAAATAAGTTAACATGATGGATTGGGTGATAGCTTAGTTGACTAAATGAAAAGTCATGATAATCAATAAGAAAAAATCATGACAACACCTTTAAAAAGTTCAAAAGTTTCAGATATGATGTCCAGTGCTTTATGCACAAAAGATCTGGATATTTTATTATTAGAACCCAAAGGGTGAGTAAATTATTCACATCAAGACTTGCCCCCACGTTCAAGGACTTACCTTCTTTTTATCCCTCATCGAGCCTTTGCCTCGGACCATTATTTTACATCCTGTTTCTGCTTCAAGCTGTTTAGCAGTAAGTCCTCTAGGTCCAAGGATTCTCCCAACAAAATTAAACTAAAAAAAAAAAAAAAAAAAAACTCACTATAATTATTCACTTGCTTTAATTTATAGCTCTTAAAATTATTTGAAAATGTATTTTTACTTTGCCAAGTTAAATATTTTTTTAATAAATCTTAGAGTACTTATGAATTTCTAGCCCAGTCTGAGGGCGTAATTACAGGAGCTCATTGTTCAGCATGAAGTTTCATATGTTTAAACACAAAGTATGAGTTAGGAACATTATCTACATAAAACAGATACTATACTGAACTGGCCAACAACACGTAATCTAAACCAAAATAAACCAGTATATTAAAGAGTTTAACAAAATCTTAGATGCCACCCAATATAAATCCTTTCTACAAAACTCTGTAACGTCCGCACACAGGAAATTGCTCATTATATTAAATAAATACTTGCATATTTTTACAGAGATCCTTCCGAAAACTTCCAGTCTCATTTATCTAACAAGAAAATACTTTCTCCAAAGCAACTATTCAGACAGAATTATAGTTTTAGGCTGACTTCCAATGGCCAAATTTGGATTCCACCTTATACTAAGTATTTCAGTCTTTAAAGTACAACATTGTTTACACAATTTTATGTCTGTACCTTATTTTTCTTCCTTTTTTTTTTTCCATTTCTAACTTTTACTACTAGTTTTGCAAGGAGCCTTAATTCTTTCCTTGAGTAGGACAGTGATAAAAATAATTGTATAAATAACTGCCATCCCTCAACAGAAACTTCTAGTACAAAGGCCAGCGGGAAGCACAGAGTGAATCTGAATACTGACAAGTAATGTTTCCTCATTCACAGGTCAACTGCACCAAAGACAAGAAAATGATTATTTACCATCAATTCCACAAAAAAAAGCCATGATGGTTTTTATTTATTTATTCAAATAGGTACTGATTCCTATGTTTACAACTTCCTACCTTTTTCTTGCATTTGATCCTACTACATCGTTACATAAAATAACGCTAGCATTCACTGCTGTAAGGGCTTAAGAAGTTAAAGCATTTCTCCAATTTTCTGTACTCCCAACAGCTTTTTACTTTCCCCTCACTAAACTCACCAATATTGCCACATCTTACAAGTGACAGACAAATCAAAGATATGGATAATACACATGGCTAGCTGGGAGAAAGCACCCTTCCCTCAGGGAATTTTGATACAACTCTGTCCACCCCAAGACTCAGACTGATCCTATAAGTACTTGATCTAGCTCTACGAGGTCCCCAACTCTGAAATTCGCCTTTATATTCAAATAAAACCCCTTATCCTTGCCTTGTTCCTTGGTATATAGTACTTTACCCACCTCTTTAATCAACCCATCATCCATTTTAACAATGAACTTGCTTCCAACCCAGAATCCCTTTTCTACATCTCAAATTTGAATAAACTCAAGAAGTATACTATTAAGTATTTAAAAAACTCTTAAAGTACACAGATCCCAACTGGTATCCAAGCTCCAATACTGAAAAATAATTAGGAATTTGAAAGTCACATCAAATAAGCCCCAATTATACAATGGAGATGATACTATCTTATCTGGCAGAGCTGTATTGAGGAGTGTATGTGTGTACAGAAAAATACATATAAAAGGTTCAATACATGGTCTGGCACATATAGTGGATAATAGTCTACCAAGTCCACTACAAACTCACTTTACGAAACCTCAACCAAATATCCAGCTTAGTATGTCCACATAAGGGGAAATGGTTCATAGCAAATTTGCCCTAGAGTACTCCAAAGAAACTTGACACTCAGTCACAGAGTTCTGGAGAAAACCAGAAAGAAAAGGTGGAAATGGGACACCAGAAAATCAACAAACAGGGACCTAACTTGCAGGTAACAGGCTTGAGTTTCTGTCTCCATAAAGAACATGTGGTTACCTTCTCGAAGTTGACAATTCAGGTGATCACCTCAAAGTGAAGCGTGCAATGGGTGAGCCCAGTACATGAATACATAAGTACGTAAGTGAAATGTTCAGTGCTTCATACTTAAATATGAATAGACAAAGCAGGTTCATCAAAGACTTGAGAGGGCTAACATGAAAGAGACAATACAAATAAAAAGGACAAGGGACCGTTCCTTGGAAAAGACTGCTGGTAAAGAAAATAATATCCAAAAAAAAGTCCTTTGTAGATAGTGCTGAACTATTTTCTAAAATGGCTGTATGCACTTATAAGTCCCCAAAGAAGAGGATAAGAATTTGTCTTGATCCACTTCCTCTCCAGCACTTCTTAACAATGCTTTTTATTTTAGCCATTCTGACACACTTGCTGAATGTCTGAATTAGCATTCTCCTGATTATTAATAAAGTTCACCATTTTTTTCGTTTATTGGCCATTCAGATCTATACTTTTCTTGAAGCACACTTGAAGTTTCTAGACTATTTTTCTATTGTGTGTTTTCTTAATTGATTTTTTTTTAAGATTTTATTTATTTGTCCGAGACAGAGAACAAGCAGGAGGAGCGGCAGGCAGAGGGAGTAGCAGGCTCCCTGAGGAGCAAGAAGTCTGATGTGGGACTTGATCCTAGGACCCTGTGATCAAGACCTGAGTGGAAGCCAGACGCTTAACCAACTGAGCCACCCAAGCATCCCTCTTAATTGACTTCTACTTTATGGTTACATGTGTAAAAGTGTAAAAATGTAGAAGTTTTGGTTGTTGATTTTTCTGTCTTGTTTTTAAGATTATTTATTTATTTATTTGAGAGAAAGAGAGTGAGTATGTGCACAGAGGGAGAAGGGAGAAGTAGACTTCCTGCTGAGCAGAGTCTGATGGGGGGCCTGATCCCAGGCCCCCAAGACCCTGACCCAAGTGGATAGCAGATGCTTTACTAACTGAGCCACCCTGGTGCCCACTGCCTCCCAGTTAACAGTGTTGTATAACTGAATTTAATTGGGCTGAGTTAATTTTAATGTAGCTCAAGTTATCACTCTTCTCTTCATGGTTAGTGAGATCGTTCCCCATCCCAAGATCATCAGGATATCCTTCTGTATTAACTTTTAGAAGCTTTACTGTTCTTTCACATTTATACCCTCAGTATACCAGGATTTAATGTCTGTGGGACCGTTTTTTCTCTTTCCCTCACATGAACACCCAATTGTCCTAGAATATTTTATTGAAAAGACTATCCTTTCCCAATTACTCTATGGTGCCATCATTGTCACAACACCTAGATATATACTTGGGTCTATTTCTGAGTTCTCTATTTTATTACATCAATCTATTTGCTTATCCTTGCTTTAATATCACACTGTATTAATTACTGTAACTTTATAATAAATCTTGATATGCAGTATTCCAAGTTATTCTACCTTGCTCTTACTCAAAAGAGTGTCTCAGCTATTCATTCCCTTTATTTCTACATGGATTTTAAAACCAGTTAGTCAATTTTTGAAATAATACTGGTGGTAATTTTAATTGAGATATTACAACAGAGGCTTCAAAACCATGAGCACAGCATAATTTATTTGTACGTGTCTTCTTTAATTTCTATCATGAATATAAGGTTTTTTTATTATGACTTTACTCATTTTTGTTTGACTTATTCCTAGATATTTGGGAGTTCACTTTTGCTACTATATATATGTTTTAATTCATCTTTGTTTCTTGTATATGAACACATAACTGAATGTCCTGTATTAAACCTTATAATCAGCAGCCTGTTTCTTCATTATTAATTATCCTAACTTTTCTGTAGGTACTTTTGGATTCTTTAGGTAAACAAACCTACCACTTGCAAATAATGACAGTTACATATCCTTTCTCCTTCCCAACCATATGGCACTGCCCATTTATCTCAAGTTCAAAGTCAAAGAAAGAAGAGTCTATCATCGTTCACTTGTTCCAGATTTCAAAATTAAAGTTTTCAAGAGTTGACCATAAAGCTCAAAGTAATCTGTAGACTTTTTGTAGGTATACTTTACCAGATTAAGTAAACTTCCCTCTATTCCTCAGTTTGCTAAAGGTTTTTTTTTTAAATCATGAGTGGATATTTAAATTTATCACATTTCTTTACCATCTATTGAGACGACCATATTTCTCTTTAATTCTGTTAGTGCAGTGGATTACCATCAATTATTGAATAGTAAACAACCTTACATTCCTAAAATAAACTCAAGTTAATCTTGATGCATCATCCTTTTCATAAGTTATTACATTGTTTGCTAGCACTTTGATGATTTTTTTAAATTTACATTCATAAGTGGAACTGGCTTGTAATACTCCCTTCCTCATAATATGCTTCTTGGGTTTTGGCATCAAGGTGATTCTGGCCTCAAAACATGCTGAGATGCATTCCCTCTTTTTCTACTCTCTGGACGGGCTTGTAGAGGACATGTTATTTCTTCCTCAAATATTGAATAGAAATCAGTGGTGGAACAAGCTGGCCTAGAGTTTTTCTCTGTGCAAGGTTTTTAATTATGGATTCAGTTCTTTAATTCAGATTTTCCAGCCTTTCATATGTCTATTTTGGTAACCTGTATGTACCTAGAAATACCTCCATATTGTTTAAACTTTCAAATCTGTTAATGTAAAGCTTAACTAATTTTCTTCTCAGCATCTACAGAATCTGTAGTGAAGTCCCTTCTTTCATTCCTAATTATCTATGTCTTCCTTGTCCTTTATCAGTCTTCCAGTCTTTTCAAAAAATTTACTTTTGTTTTTGCTGACTGGGGTAGAATGACTTAAAAAATGGCCACAATTATCCTTTAACCCCTAAAGATATCTATGCCACTGAAGTATATAAACTTGTAGCTCATCTCAACCCTTGAGTCTGGGCTAGCACTGTAACTTGCTTTTCCAGTACAACATAGTAGGAAGAATGACATTCGTGTGAAAAGCCTAAATCTCAGTGTTAAGGTGCATTTACTCTCTTAGAACCCTATTATTCCCACGTAAACAAGCTCAGACTAACCTACTGGAGAATGAAGACAAGCGACCCAATCACCATCAACGTCCCAGCCCAAAGCCACACAACTTATAAAAACAGAGCTGCCTGGTCAACCTATAGGTGACTACAGATGCAGACCGGAAGAACTACTTTGCTGAACTCAACCTAAAGGACCAGCCTGCAAAAGAGAAACAGGAGCTAAATAAATGATGCCTGTTTAATATAAGTTATTGGAGTAGCTTATTATAATACCACAAGACCCATCTGATACAATGATTCTCTTCCTTTTGTGGTTTCTTATTATTAATGATTTCTATTCTTAGCTTTATTTTTCCTTCCTTCTATTTCTTTTGGGTTTAATCTATGTCTCTTTCAGCTTTCTGACATGGATGCTTAGCTTACTGCACCATATTATTTTCTAACGTACATACTTTCATAGCTTTAAGTATTCATCTAAACTGGCTTAAGCTGCAACCCAAAGTTTTGATATGTAGTATTTCTCTTATCATTCAAATCAAATAACTGCTACTGAATATTTAAATATTTTTCCCATTTTAAACGTGAGATTTCCTAATCATCTGTTATTGATTTCTAACTTCTACATTATAATCAGAAAACATACTGTGCAGAATATTAATCATGCATTGTTTGTTCAGACTTTTCACTGTAGCATATGGTCAATTTTTCTAAATATTCCATGGGTGCTCAAAAAAATGCAAATTCTTCCATGATTACTTTTGTCTATTTCTCCTTGTAGTTCTATTTTGCCTTCATTATATGCTGTTATTTGATATATACAAATTTAAATTATTGTAGCCTTTTACCATTACTATTATGAAATGGCCCTCTACCTCCAGAAATACGTTCTGCCATTTAGCCTACAAATATTCAAAAAGGAAAAGATTTTTGTTTTTCAAAGTGTATCTTTCTTGATCCTATTACTTTTTTTTTTTAAAGATTTTATTTATTTATTTGACACAGAGAGAGAGAGATCACAAGTAGGCAGAGAGAGAGAGGGGGAAGCAGGCTCCCCGCTGAGCAGGGAGCCCGATGCAGGCCTCGATCCCAGGACCCTGAGATCATGACCTGAGCCGAAGGCAGAGACTTTAACCCAGTGAGCCACCCAGGCGCCCGATCCTATTACTTTCAATCTTTCGTTATCCTTATATTTCATTTTATTTTTAAGATTTTTTATTTATTTATTTGACAGAGAGAGAGAGATCACAATTAGGCAGAGAGAGAGGAGGAAGCAGGCTCCCTGCCGAGCAGGGAGCCCGATGCCCGATGCGGGACTCGATCCTAGGACCCTGTGATCATGACCTGAGCCGAAGGCAGAGGCTTTAACGCATTGAGCCACCCAGGTGTCCTCGTTATCCTTATATTTTAAACAGGACTTCTTTAAACAGCATCTAGATGAGTCTGTTTCTTCACCAATTTTGTAATCTTTGAATTTTAAATAGAACACTAACCCCATTTACATTGTGAGTTGTATCTACCATCTTACTAAAGTGCTTTCTACAGGCCAATCCTCCTCTATGTTCCTTTTTTTATCTTTGTGGGGAGTGGGGATCAGGGATGCTTTTTCCCTTTATTTTTTCCTTTCTATTAGCCTGAAAGCTACATGTTTATGCTAGACGTGCATCACCGAATTGTCAAACACTAATGTTATTTTGTACTTTCACCCCTCTCCCATACAATGCAAGGACCCCAGACTATTTAACACCATTTATTCCAATTCAGTTTATATGCCACCAGTTGTTTTTCTAAACTTTATACGTATTTTTAATTCAATAGATTATCATCCTATACAAATAACATGCATTTATATTTACCCACACATTTACCATTTTCATTGCTCTTTATTACTTTCTGAATCTTCAGTTTTCCAAAGAGGATCACATTTCTCCTTCCTAAAAAACATCTTCGAGTATTGCCTTTAGTGAAAATCTAGTAATGTAGTCTCTCATTTTTTTCCTTATCTGAAAATGTCTTATTTTTGATGAGTATGGAATTCTACTTTGACGGTTATTTTCTTTCAACACCCTGAAAAACCCTTTAGTTTGTCTCCTGTTTTCCTCTGTCATACTTGTGAAAAACGAGCTATTGAGTCTTGACTGTGGCTCCTTTGAAGGTAATCTTTTCCCTTATGTTTGCTACTTTTACGATTTCTTCATTAGTTTTCAAAAGTTATACCATGATGTGCCTAGGAATGGCTTTTGTTTTACCATTCAGTTTCATAAATCTCTGACTTTATTGCTTTTCGTCTTAAAGTTCTCAGCCACACTCCTTTTAAACACTGCTTCTGTACCATTCTTTTTCTAAAACTCCAATTATATACATTAGACTTTCTCACTATTTTCATTTTTCACAGTTTTTCTCTCCCTCTGCCTCTCCGTGCTGAGCATTTTCTTCTGAGCTACCTTCCAAGTTCACAAATTCTCTCTTCAAATGCTTCTATAATCTTCAGGTAAGCCTGTTAATTCCAGTTAAGGAATTTTTCCAGTTTTTCTTTTACAGTTCCCATTTCTCTGCCATATTTCTCTAACTTGTCTTTTGTCTCCTACATACTAAGCACAGCTCTTATAAAATCTAGGCCTGATAATTCTAATACCTAATGTCCCTGTGGATTTATTTTTATTATTTTGCTAATGTCATCCTATCTTCTTTTGATATGGGTTATTTTCTAGTGGGTGCCAGACACTGTACTTACTACACAGCTTACAGAAATAATATAAGGCCTAAAATGACGTTACCTTCTTCCACAAAGGATATGCATTCTTTTCCCAGGACCTTCTACTACTAGCAATCCAAGATCACCTCTTAAAATAATTAGATGTTGACATGCACTATCTGTGAGAACCTCAGTAATTCTGGTTCACCTTTACTTCTAGAATTCATACCCATCAAAACCCCTCCCCCCAAGCAAAGACTGGAGATGGGGAGGAGTCCACATAGATAGGTTATAGAGTCCAACTCTGTCCCCCAAAGTTCAGCCTCTCTGCTGTCCTCTCCAGATTCCCAAAACATCCCCAGTGAAAGGTTTCTAAATGCCAGACTTATATCCTTGATTGTTTGCCCTCGATCTTCCTGGGGCTCTGATGTGTTCAAGCAAATGTTTCTTCTTCTTGTGTCCTATTTTACTGGAATTGCTCTGAATTTCTAGCTCCAAATTTACTAGTTGGTCTGAATTACCCTGTTAGTTCTTAAAAGAGAAGTCCATGGCATTTTTAAAGATGTTCCTTGCCTTTTAATCTAAATAGATCCAGAACTAACGTAACTTCAGGCAGTATGGGGTAAAAATATATCAGAATGAGGGTCTGAGGAAGAGAAATAAGGCACATACCACAGAAAGTCTATCTGTAAGCCTGGCCCTGTGTTGACTATTCCTACTTACCTGCCACTTCCTAAATCTACCTCTTTTCTTTTTTTAGAAGATTTTATTTACTTATTTGAGAGACAGAGAAAGAGAATGAGCAGGGGGAAGGGCAGAGGGAAAAGATGACTCCCTGCTAAGCAGGGAGCCTGAAGTGGGGCTAGATCCCATGACCTGAGCCCAAGGCACACAGTCAACCAACTAAGCCACCCAGGCACCCCCCAACTCTACCTTTTTACACAGACACAAATTCTATAAAACTTCACACCCCTCGGCCCCTCAAAACAACATGAACAGAGACAAGAATCTGCACATCCCATCTTCCCTCATTTTGTTTTTGTTTAGTGCAGGTTTGTTTATTTATTTTAGTGCAACATTTTCAAATTCAACTCACTGAAACATTTATTCAAGGTCTGCTATGTGGTAGAGTAAAAGAGATGCTAGAGATAGAAGAAAGGAAGAAGAGGAGGAAGAGGAGAAACTCTCCCGGCTCTCATGAAAACAGTGAAAATGCTGTTACCCTATCTGTTACTTTGACCGTTTCTTAAAATAAGTGGCCTTGTCAGCTCTTCTCTCCCTCAGTAATAGCTGTGCTCTATACAGATCCTTTTCCAAGGATCTCATGCACTGGAAACACAAATGGAAAAGAATGTCTAGAAACATGCATTAATAAACAGAGGTAACTTAGCGCTTCAATTAAACAATACGTAATTATTTTTGATTTGTGTTCTTTGTCAAAATGCTTAGCATAAACTTCGTGATATACACTTAGAAGACCCTTTCTGACACATCCTATTCTTTCACTTTATTAAACCTTTTCTGCCAGAAACACAGTTAAGATTACATAGTCTTCTACCACAAGTAATCCTCACAATTATTATCTAAATAGGAAATGTTTTAAAACCAGTCAAAACCAATATATTAAAACTGCAAAACAAAGTTTTCCTAACCTAAAAAATGAAACAATCTCTACTGCCCAAGAACCAAAAAACCACAGCTCAAGTGTGTTAAAATGCATACCACTGGGATTCTAACACAATTGAAACTGTCAAGGTCATCCTTCTCAAAATGCTGTCTAAGTAGAGAATAAATAAAAATTAATCATAGCAGCTGCTTTGTCTACTGCAACCAATTTCCAGTTAATATCGTTTGCCTTGCATTAAAATTCATTCTGTGTTGATTTATCATGCTAGTTCTGCAGCTTCGTTCAATTAAAACAATGTCACAACACAGTCAAAGAAAATCATTTCAAACAGCCCAAGTTAACTCTAACTTTAAAGGCCAAAAAAGGGAAAGAAAGAAAGAAGAAAAGACATTCATTAACCCCACTATTTAAGTACAGACCTTCTTTGTGGCTCACCAATTAGATTTCTGCCCAATGGCATGATATTTTCTAAAGACGAGGTTAACAACAATCATGTCTAATGCTATTACTTGCTGCTCACTTCATTTTAAATAGAAATGATAGACTTTTCACAATGACAAAATATAAAGTAATATGGCAAATCTTTCCATTAACCTTTTAAGAAATCTACAATTAAAGATAAAGTCTTCTGTGACATACTATCAAAACAGGTAACTAATAAAACATGCCTTTGCAAAAGCATTTCACTGAAACACTGAGAAGTGTTAAAGAGCAATTTCTGCTTAAAATTTTATAAAAATAAATTTTAAAAGAACATGTACTTCTTTGCATTGTTTTTTTGCATAACAGATTGATAATCTTTTTAAACACCATTTCTGGTATTTCTAAGGTGTAAGACACCTTACAACCTTACATTATAGTTCATATCTGACATAGCAGGCATGAAACACGCAAATGCATATTTGCTGAATTCTTTCTCTTAGCAAATAACAAAAAATATACCAACTCTAATGTAGTCAACACTAGTGAGCCTATCTTATGCAAATATGTTAAGATGAAAGAAGAGTCATGGTATTTTGGCAGTACTAGTTTTATTTTAAAATACCAGAATGGGGACACCTGGGTGGCTGAGTCAGTTATACATAGGACTCTTGATTTTGACTCGGGTCATGATCTCAGGGTTGTGAGATTGAGCCCCCAGTCGGGCTCTGGTGCTGGGCATGGAGCATAGTTGGGATTCTCTCCCTCTAGTCCTCCCCCACAATGCATGTTCTCTCTCCCCTGCCCTTAAAAATATATAAATAAAATAAAATAAAATAAAATAAAATAAAATAAAATAAAATAAAATACCACAATGATATTTATTTTGTTTTATTGTTTTACTGATTGGCTCTAGACTTATGGCACTGAAGGAGAAAATATTAATACAGATTAAATTTGAAAGTTTGCTGTGTCTACAGTCATTCACCATGAATAGCACAATGTTCTTCCAATATTCGAAAACCATTATCCAATTCAGCAAAGCTGCTCTTGTCATTTATGAACAAATGAAGTTTCAACGCATGTCTTTTGATTTTCATGTTCATCTACTTATTAATACAAATGCAGAAACCAACCAATATTCATGTCAGAACTATACTCATTTATCAATTCAAACCATAGGTTTTCGCCAGAGATACAAAAGTTCAGCAAAAATCAATGAAAGCGTTGTGTAACATACATCCACACACACCCCAAAAGCAAAAAGCAGATTGAATGTATCAAAATATCTGTGCTTTTGGGAGAGATAAATGACTTATCCCTTTTCCATCTCCATATTAACTCTAGATAAGCAGCCAATAAGTCTTCTTCTGCTACATAATTATTATTACAGGAACCATTTTGTAAAACCTTTCATATATTAGGCCTTTATAATAATTTTCTACTAGTGGCATAATGCTATGCAAGAAAAGGCATTTATACCAGCAGATGTAAGGGTGGGGGAAACAGTAATAACCCAAATATGAAATCTGTGGCATATGAAATGTGTATAACCTAAATTATAGGAAATCTTCATCCTTTGAGCATAGGTAAAATTGGGGAAGAAGCTGAAACTACTCTGAAAACAAACTCAGGTTAATAAGATAGATGATTATTTTTTTAGAAGCTAAGTAAGAAGTACATTGGAAAACAAACATCATTTAAGCAATTAAAATAAAAATATGAAAGCCAAAAAGTTTCATGACACAAGTAAATGACACAAGAATGTTATGACAATTTTTGACAGTGTAAAGTCCAAACTCTTAAACACAAGGCTCTTTAAAAGGTCTCTAACTACTTTTTAAACCTTTGTTTTTGCTATTACCCTAAGTTTAGATACATAATTCACTGTTCTATTAAAAAAAAAAATGGGGAGTACTTTTTTTTTTAAGGGCAGATACTTTTAATTTTTCTTTCCGGAAACACCTTTCTTTCTCCTTCCCTCCCTCAAAACATGTCAAATCCTCCTCAACATACAATATTGAGTTCAAGGGTTCCTCTTCCTGTGATTTTCTGTATTCTGATTCCTACAGACAGTTGTTTTCCTCTCCAAAGTGAGGATTTTAGAGAACTACACAACCATCCCTCTCACAACCCCTACCACGTGATATGGAAGGATGTACATACACGTCTCTTGCAGATCATCCCATGAGCCAGAAACCAGTACCTGGTCCTTTTTATTATTTTTTTTTTTATCCACAGTGCTTCACACAATATACGGCATATAGACAAAGCTAGTATTTATTCAGATTATTGGATAATACAATTTAAAAAATCATGTAGTGGTTTTTTCATCCTCATGGTAAAAAATTAAATCACTAAGTCATCTGCAGCACAGGAACTCTTACACATTTCAGAAATTTCTCAAATAAGCCTGATTCACTGATCTCAGGATAAATTCCAAATGACAAAATCAATGATGTCATAGAAACATTATTTCCACTTTCCATTTCAATATGGAAGTATCATGAGTGCAATGACTATGTCATTCAACATTTCCTAGGTGTTGAGTGCACTGATGTTTTATTGAGTGTTCTAGTATGAACTAGCTTCTATGCTTAGCACTATGTGTGTATTAAGTCACTTCATTCTCATAACACTGCTGAAAAGACAGTTACCATTACCATTAATATTTAATACATGAGAGGTTACAAGAGTAGCCAGCCCCAATCCTACAACACCCAGATTACATATAGAGTTTGGGCACTCAATCAGTACAGTCTAATGTCCCTCTTCTAAAGACCTAAATACCACATATCCTAATCACGCCAGAAACTCACATTTAGTTTTCTCATTCTTGTTTAATCATTCAAAATGTTGGTAAAATTTATAAAAACTCTTCAGATTCAAGTTTACTTTCAGAGTCCAGCTGTGTTTTTTATAATTTCTTCTCCACTTAAATCTCAAAATTTAGGATTACTGGACCACTGTGACATAACCACACCTTGATATTTTCATGTCTTTTACTGATTGGGATCACTGCTGTAACAATCCTTTTTACCGTAACTGAAACTTTTATAGGAATGAAAACCTTTATGTGATGATTACTTTATCCACTATTTCAGTGAAAATATGGTAACTTCAAAAAAGAGAGAAAGAGAAGAATATGATTATCTGAGTCAAAACTGAGCTTACAAGTGTCACTTCAAACCCAGAAGATGAGTCTAGAAGATTAAATATGTAGTTCTGACCATGGATTACAAATATTCTCTAAGGCTCTTTGAAATGGATTTAAGTTTTGCTGCGTAGGTATTATCAGCCTCATATACTATTGCAAAATTATTAATTCAGCTCTTAAAGTGACCTGGTTTTTTTGGCACAAATTTTAGTCACATGTGATAAACTGTCTTTTATACCACCCTGGTTCAATGTTCCCACAGTGTTAAGAACAACGAAGTTTACAGAGACTTTTAATTATTTCTTTTGTTAATACAGTATGTGTTTCATGTTAATCTTGGTTACTCTATATTAAATTATAAAATCTTGCCGTGTATTCTCTACTTTAAATGAACAGCACCACAAGCAAAGCCCTCTCATTCTTAGCTTCCACGTATAATAGACTAAAAAAAATCTTAGTTTTCATTATTTAATCTGTCGCCTATTCTTCATTTCGATTTCACTGCCTTAGTTCTGGTCCTTGTTACTATATAACAGGATTATGGCTATAACAGTACTATCAGGACAGGGATTACATTTTTTCATATTCTTGTGGCTGGTGCCTAGCACAGGCCACACACAAGTTTGAAATAAAAGAATGATGCCAAAATTGTACTGGTTTATACTCAAATCTTTTCGGCCTTCATGCTTCTAATTACTTATCAAATGTTTGTTTTCTCTTTTGCTTTAATCTATTAAAATTGCAAATTTATACTGCTTTCACATAATTTATAAATAAAAACGCGAGACTAATCAATCACTGTTCTCTAATCCCAAAGAATACAGACACACTTCTTTAAACTGTTATCAATTCCTTACAAAATAGTAAAAAAAAAAATTATCATACCAATTTGAAACATGGAGATAGCCACGGTCACACTAGGTAAGCTGTTTACCCACCCAATGACACTGTTTTTGGACTTGGGGAAAACAGTTTTCTACTGTAGGTCAAAATAAGATTTCAGTAAGTGCCTAACTTATTTATGAACTAATTGTTTTAAAGGGCTGAATTTATTAAGACATGTAATGCTTTCCCAATGAAATAATGAACTGAATTTAGCTTTAAGGCTACTTACTGAAATGTTTGATTGCAATGTTCTTAGAATAAAGTTAAAGCAGGCTCCACTGAAAACTATAGTTTTCCACTCAAATTCAAACCAAAAGTTAAGTTTAAATGCTCAGTTCATTCACTCATAAAATAAATTAAGGTCCTCTACCACAAGCAAGCACTAAGATGGGGGTGGTCAAAGCTCAAGTGGTAGAACCTTCAACTACCCGAAAGCCCATTTTGTTTGCCAATTTTGGAGGTTAGGATTAGGAAGACTGTGTTACTGACTGCTTCAATCAATTCCAGGGGGCAATGCTATCTCAAGACAGGCCAACAGTAGACCCACATCTCAAACTTTCCTTTAATAGCTAACAGAAACACCTCGATGTTTCTGGAATATGAATACCCCTGAGAATCAGGTTTCTCTCCAATTTTTATTGCATTCCTTTGGTTATTTCAGGGACAATCTTAGAGATATGGAGGTTAGATATCAGTGATGAGGTATGAAAATGATTGAGAAGTCTCTTACAACAGTAATTTAACCATATCAGATCCTAACAAACTCTTTTTGGGTAAGATAAATCGCAGACGAAACTTTTTACCTCAGGTGGGCCTGGAAAACATCTGCTTACAAGTAATAATCCCCTAAAAACAAACTCCCTTTTCAAATCTGTTCTGAATACTATTTCTTTTTAATATTAAGATATATTACCTAAATAAAGCTTCACATTTTAAGACTCTGAGAAGGTTTATTATTTTTAAAATTGTTAAACTTTGAGAAACCGTGAGCTAAACAAAATTTACTGTTTTCGGAACGTCTTGAAATCCTTTTTCGAATAACTTCTACTAACATCCTAAGAAATTTCAGTATACCTCAAACCATAAAAACCCTAATTAAATATCTGATACACAGCAGGCCTTAATATGCCCTTGTAGAGTGAAATAAAAAGGAAACTTCCAAATCAAGACTAAAATGACAGAAGTCATGAAACTAACCCTCACTAAATTATCTGTTTAAAGTTCAAAGTCAACTGTTAACAGTTTCTCTAACTAAAACTTAAAAATATACTCAATTTTATCAAATGGCCCTGCTAAATTAAAACCTTCAACAGATTAATATATAATCTGAAATACTTCACAGCTCTACTCAATATTCCTAAAAATCAACAATCATCAATAGTTTTATGTGTAAACTATCAGAGAGAGAGAGATACGTAGACCTTACTTTTAATGTTTTATATTTTCACTCACAATAAGATCACACATAGGCAAAAATTAAGCCTGAACCTAGGTAATGAAAAAGGAGACTTTGCAGATTATTAAATTTGGATTTAATGTTCATTTGTTTCTCAGGAGAACAGAGGCAAAAGCAGTTTATATGAGACTCTGGAAGATTCTTGATTTAATTCTTTCAACAAATAAGGAAGCCACAATAGTCAAAGGAGCAAAGGCCTAGTGAAAGATAACTGCAATGACCCCTGTTCTCTTCAAAGCCCATCCCAAACAAATGCTAGCTCAACAGCCAATTTGCAGGAGACCACCTTGAGAAATAGGAAAAAAATCAACAATCTTACACTATATACTAAATCAGAAGCTGTGACTAGCCAAATTCAGTAAAACTGAATTGAAAGAGAACTTAAAACTCTTGCTCCACCCACCATTATTAACACAGACTAT
Organism: Ailurus styani; assembly: GCA_002007465.1. Classification (NCBI taxonomy): domain Eukaryota; kingdom Metazoa; phylum Chordata; class Mammalia; order Carnivora; family Ailuridae; genus Ailurus; species Ailurus styani. Next base: position 1,287,594 of record LNAC01000025.1, read on the forward strand.
TATTATGTGACTACAGGAAGTGATGAGTAATATTATAAACCTATTATTATTAACTACAGCTGCCAGGATGGATCCTTGTTGGAAAAAACACTTGAAAATGCATTTATCTCAGGCTTCCTGCTCAGCAGGAAGTCTGCTTCTCCCTCTCCCTCTGCCCCTCCCCACATCCCTACCATGCTCTCTCTCACAATCCCTCAAATATTTTTTTTTATTTTTTTTTAAAGATTTTATTTATTTATTTCACAGAGGGAGAGAGATCACAAGGAGGCAGAGAGGCAGGCAGAGAGAGAGAGGGGGAAGCAGGCTCCCCGCTGAGCAGGGAGCCCGATGCGGGCCTCGATCCCAGGACCCTGAGATCATGACCTGAGCTGAAAGCAGAGGCATTAACCCACTGAGCCACCCAGGCGCCCTCCCTCAAATATTTTTTAAAAAATGAAAATGTATTTATCCATCTTACAAACCTTTGACAACTGTCATCGTGATAGCCTACATTCAAAGACATACATTTCAAAGTTATAATCATTAAAAAAAATTTTTTAAGACAAAAAATTAGAGTTATCTTCATATTAATTATCTAGAGAAAGTTTCACTAATTTCATATCACATCCCAAGCAAAGAATTTAGCAATCTAATCTGTTCGTGTGTGTACTACACGACTAATATCCTTAAAGAGCTAGACATTGACAATATTTGGAACTCATCTACCACCGAAGCTGATCCTATAAAACAATTTCTCACAACTCAAAACTGAATAACTAGGTAAATTCGACAACAGAATTATTACTGACTCACTGAAACATAACATCTTCTATCAGAATTAACTTCATTCGCATACTGCTTTATAAGATCTCCATGGATTCAAACAAGTCCTTAGTAACTTAACCAGTCAAATTACCAGTTTAATGGCCTATGTGTAACCTTAATCTTCTTCATGTCTGTCACTTTATGAATGTATGACAAAGTTACATATTCTTAAATGATTTAATGCAATATATTTTATCTTTCATTCAAGACTGTGGGGTCCTTCAAGGACAGTAATTTTTTTTCATGTTCATGATCACAAGAACCATACTGAGTACAATATCAGATGCCATATATTTGTTGACTTTATTCTTCCAAACAATTTTATGAGGTGGACCTTATAATTTAATGAACAAGGAAACAGATTCTAGAAAGTTAACAAAGTTGAACTTTGTGCTCAAAGCCAATGGGATAATACAGACTATTTGTTAGCACATATTTATTCCAGTCCCCTGCTCACTGCAGACTGAATGGCTTGTCAATGCAGTTTCTTAATTTCAGCACTACTGACATTTGGGGTAGGATAATCATTTGTTGTAGAGGGGCTGCCCTGTTCATTTTAAGATGTTCAGCAATATCCCTGGCATTTACTTACTAGATGCCACCAGTACCTCCTCCCCCTGTAGCTTTGCCAACCCAGTAATATCTCCAGATATTGTCAAATTCTGGGAGGGGCAAAATCATCCACAGTTGACAATCACTGGGCTAATGGATTGTTAACAGACAAGAGTAGAGGCCTTACACATGCTTAAGCAGTCTGGCTTGCTTCTGGTACTCTAGTGACCTGCCATGAGAAGAGCATGCTCCTAGTAGCTGTTGCCCCTTTGGACTGAGCCCAGCAAGAACACAAAGATCTAAACCCACCTGCAGCTGGCATAGGTCAAGTTCAGCTAAGCCCAATCAGTAGAATCTCAGCCACCATTCAGTAAAGGCTGAAGAGCACAAAAACCAATGCTTATTTTAAGCCAGTAAGTTTTAGAGTAGTTTATTATGAAGTATTATGGCAATACAGCCGTAAGGGAGTAAAGCCAAGATTCAAAACTGAGGCCTGTCTCAAAAAACCCCTATTATCCAACTATGTCAAAGAGTTTTCTCAACAGAATTAATATCCCCACCTCCAAGATGTGTTTGGTACAGAGCAGAGATGCAATAAAAGTCTGCTTTGTTAATAAAAATAAATATTGAATGTGAATTTTTAACCAATTTTCAATTCATTCTCAATATGCTATTCTTATTACCTTCGCAGTCCCACGTCATTAAGCCACTGATTCAAAAACATTGTGAAGGACATTATACCCACACTACCTCATTTCTCAAATACTAAATTTAAAACTCTTCTCCTGTAAGTCTCAGAGCTATACACAATCAAGTCCAAAACAATACCTCCAAATTAACGCTTTTATAAAATAAGTTGCTATGTGCAAATGCAAAGGACAAGTTTAATATAAAAGTTCAGCAGCATTTCAGAGTGAGGCTTTCACAAAAGTATGCACAAGTATTTGTTGTACATCTACCATTTACCAGACACCATTCTAGGCAGTGAGAATACAAAAAGAGACAAAATCCCCACCCTTAAAGATCCTGCATTCTGGTTAACACTTATACAGTGTTACGGCATCTTCCAAGTGCTTCATGTGTATTAACTCACTTATAACTCCTCATATACCGGTGAGAGACTTACCATCTCCTTAAATAGGTGAGCAAATGGAGAACCATAAATGACAAGTAATTTGCCCAAAGTCACAAAGTAAGTTGGCAGTCAGTCAAGGGTCTGGGTTTGCATCCATACTTTTTAACTACTATGTCATATGCCCCTTCAAAGCTCTAATAATAATATAAGCAGGGGCACCTGGGTGGCAGAGTCAGTTGAGAGTCCGACTCTTGGTTTTGGCTCAGGTGGTGATCTCAGGGACATGAGATTGAGGCAGGTGTCAGACTCCGAGCTCAGGGCAAGTCTGCTTGAGATTCTCTTTCCCTTTCCCCCTCCTGCCCACGCTCCCCACCAGGCTCGTGTGCACGTGCTCGCTCTCACTCTCAAATAAATGTAAAATAATAAAAGCCATTTGAGTCAAATAGGATGAATTCATTCACAAAATCAAACCTATATACAAGGTTTGTATGCAGGTGGAAGAGAAGCATAAGAAACAATCTCTAAGATACAGTTAGTGAAGAAAAGCAAGAAAAGGAAGAATGCATCTTTTTTTCACTGTGGCCAATATCTAACTCATAATTTCAAAATACATCTTTCCCCATACTGCCAAAATCTGACTGATTCCCTTGTTTTACTTGAAAACTATTTCATTTTTTCAAAGGGTGACATAAAGTTCCTAATATAGAGCATGAAACAGTTATTACTCACTTGGTATATACTGATAACCTAAAAGAAAAGTAATTCTTAAATTCTTGTAACATTACTAACTTTTTTCCCCTTTTTTTGAGAGAGAGCAAGCATGCCTGTACATGTGAGTTTGGGGGGAGGGACTAAGGGAAAGGGAGAAAGAATCTTAAGCAGACCTCACCCTCAGCACGGAGCCCAAAGCAGGGCTCAATCTCAGGACCCTGAGATCATGACCTAAGCCAAAATCAAGAGTCAGACGCTTAACCCAATGAACCACCCAGGCACCATAATTAACTTAATTCTTGTAACAGAATTCTTGTATTAAATGTAACTTAAATTCCTGTAACAAGGTTAAAATTAAGGTATTAAAAAAATTACTTGGAAAACCACAATGGTTTAAATCCGTATCAATCCTCTTATGAATTATAACTACATTTCTCATTTAAGAGGCTTTGTTAAAATAGATATTGTTGGGTGCCAAAAGTCATCCACAACTCATACACCCAACTGCCTATCTGATATGCCCACACCTGGACAGCTGACTTCAAACTCAACACAGCTACATCAGAACTGCTGAATCCCCACCTGCCCAATGGGCTCCTGCCTCAGTCTTTCTAGCTTAGGAACTGGTGATTCTGTTACTCCAACTGATCAAAACCTTTGAGTTATTCCTGACTTTCCCCTCACACTCCATACCCAATCTATCAGCAAATGCTACTGGCTCTAACTTAATCTATGCAGGATCCAAGACTTTTTCTTTTTTTTTTAAGCTTTTCTTTATATATTATTTGAGAGAGAGAGAGAGAGAAAGAGAGAGCGAGCGCACAAAAAGGGGTAGGGCCAGAGGGAGAAGAAGACTCCCCAGTGAGCCCGATGCAGAACTTGATCCTGGAACGTCAGGATCATGACCTGAGCTGAAGGCAGTCACTTAACTGATTGAGCCACCCAGGCAACCAGGAATCAAGAATTTCTAAGTCCTCTTGTTCAAGTTTCTCTACTGCCCCCTAAGCTGGTGTCCCATTGCCCACAGCAGCCAGAATGAATCTATTAAAACACAACTCAGCCCATGTCACTCTTTGGCTCAAAACATCTGAATGGCTTCCCACTTCACTCAGAAGAGTATCTGAAATCCCTACTGGGGCTCACAGCCCCTACAAGATACGGCCTCTCTCCTAACTCTCTAATCTTGTGTCTTACCACACTTCCCAAGCACACGCATGCCTCAGAATTGCACATGCTGTTGGCTCAGCCTGGAATGTTCTTCCCCCAGATAATTTTCATGCCTTCCTCCCCATCACTTCAGTCATGTCTCTGCATTCCCTCCATCTTGTAAGAGATACTTTTACTAAAAATACACAGTCATCATTTACATGCTTAGCCCACCTTATTTTTTTTGATAGCACTGACTACACTTAAATATTCATTTGTTTACTGTCCATCTCTGCCACTGCATTTCTGCTCCATAAGAGCAGAGGCATTGTTTAATTAACCACTATACCTGGCTCCTGGAACAATCCTTGGCAAAAGAACTACCTGTTAGCCCCACTTATTCTGATGATAAACAAGAAGAGCAGTGCTCCTCAAACTTTAACATGAACCATCATCAATGACAGGGCTTGGAAGGCAGACTGCTAGGCCTCAGCCCCAGAGTTTCTGATTCAACTAGTCAGGGGGTAGGGCCTGAACATTTACAAGTTTCCAGAAGGCATGGATATTATAGTCCGGAGACCACATATCAAGATCCACTGACCTGGACAATGTTACACCACATAACAGCTGTCAGCAACAGGAGCTGACCATGGCAATGAATCTCAACAGGTGGAAAAAAGACAGGAATAGAGTGCAAAGTTACCTACTACTGGACCCACACTACGAAATATATCTCTTCTCACTTAGAGGATTATATCAAACATGTCTTTTAAATAATGCAATATAAATATCACCTTCCCGGAATAGGATTTTTTCCAGAAGAATGGGGACCAGGCAGACCAAAGTTATTTTCTCTAACAACATCTTATGATTCTTATGTATTCTGGGTTAATGACCAGTGCTGAAACACAAGCAGATGAGAAGGTTGATATCCTTTAGGAGATACTGAAACACCAAACAGCAGTAGACACCAAATGGGATAGCTGCCAAATCATAAATTTCCCATCTCTAGGACTCATTCCAATCATTGGAATCCAATCACTTAACTGACTGAGCCACCCAGGCAACCAGGAACCAAGAATTGCTAAGTCCTGGCTGCTATGGGCAATGGGACACCAGCTTAGGGGGGAGAAGAGGGTGGGACCAGAGTAATCATGTCTAGATCATATTAGTTAACCTCCCATCTTCAGTCACAGCAGATTGGTCCAAAACACATTTTCTCTCCTAAGAATGTGAAGTTCGAAGATAAAGTTTGGGAGGCACTGAAATCAAATTATGTTAAAAGCAAGGGTCTCAAAGAGAAAGTCTGAATTCCTAGCGCTGAGGTTCTCAAAGCTGTATCTTGTATCTTGGCCCCTCTCTTACAGGAGGCTTTGTTCTCCGGCCATTTCCTTTAATCCTATGATACTCAATTACCTTTCAACAAACTCTTTGCCTACATTATCCAGAATTGCTTATATACATGCAACCAAAAATACTTACAAAGTAAATGTATTAGCCTTAAAGAAAATTGTTTTAGAAATCCAACTTGTGAAATGTCAAAACGTTTTTCCATTAATCCAACTTAAGACGTTTATTTTCCATCTTTAGACAGACTGTCCATATAATCAATGAATCTTAAGAGTATACATCACATTTTGACCTTACAATACCAACTCCTCCTTGCAGACTCAGTATAGTTTCTGCTTTCAGAATACTTCTCTGAAACCTAGCAAAATACCAACAGCTTGCTTTTATGTATTCAGAAGGCACTGGAGCCAATTATGGGCAAATATTATGCATATTGGAAGTACATGGTAAACAACCACAAAAAAAGGTTCTTGTGTTAAGTACCTTATATTCTGATGGAAAAAAAACAGAAAAATAAATTAAAACACATCAAATAGCAAGTGCTCCTCAGAAAAATAAAGAGAATTATGTGAAACAATGAATAACTAGATTGCTTTAGATAAAATAGTGAGGGGAGGTTTCTCTGAGTAACATCCGAACTAAAATCTTAACCATAAAAAGAAGTCAGCCAGTGTAGAGCTAACATAAACGTACTTAGGCTGGGAATAGACCTGACTTGTTCTAACACCCAATGTGACTACAGTATATTTAGGAAGAGGGAAAATCACTTAAGATGAGGTCAGAGAGATAGAAAGAACCATTATGACACAGCGCTTTGTAACAAACACAGAGTTTGGAGCTAATTATAAATTAAGTGGTCTAGGACAAGGAGGCTACTTGCAACAAGATGTTTATGGAGAACAGCTGGAGAAGAAACAGGAATGAAAAAGACAAAACAAAAGAAAAAAATTATGAACCGTGGTTATCATAAAAATTTTGGAGCTGAAAGGAAGCTTAGCTGTCACATAGTCCAACTTCTCATTTTACTGACAGGATGACATGGCCCAGGCTGTGGCTTCTCTGAGATCAGATTAAAGATGAGTAGAGAATTGTATTTGGTGCTCTCTCTGACATTCTGGCCAAAGCTCTTTCCATAATTCTGGCCTCAATGTGAAATCTAAAACCAAGTCTTTACCATGTGCATTTCCAAAAGCAACAACAGCAGCCATTAAATGAAAACAGATCTAAAAAAATTTTTTAATTGTCCACACCAAATTAATCATATCTTTAGTCCCTCAGATGACATTTTTTTAAAGTAGCTGACAATGCTTAAGTATTTATCACCAGATATATCCCTTCCCAAAGTATGTGAAGCAGAAAAAAGATTGAATAAGACAACAAAATATACTTACATCTGGATATTCTTTTACAGGCACATAAAGTTTCTCTTGTAACTGAACAATAGGTCCCACAGCATCAGGCAATTCTGCACTCCTTTTCTCTGTACTGCCATTTAATGTGTCATTGTACATGTCTTTCCGTACTCTGCTAATTTCTGTTAAAAGTAAAAATTTTAAATGTGTTAGACAAAAAAATATTCTTGCTAGTCAAGGGGGAAAAAAAAACAGAAGGTAGGGGAGGGATTCATTGATAAAGTGTTAAAACTCAGAGAGTAAAGAATTATTAACCTATTCTACCATTCCCTGGATTAAGTCTATGTTTAAAAGGACTATAAGCCTTAATTAATTTCTACCAGAAATCAAGTTTATATCAACCAAATAATATGTTTTATTTAAAGATTCATTTTTTTATTTTAGAGAGTGAGCGCACCGGGGGGTTAGGGGACCGACAAAAGGAAAGTCCCAACCAGCCTCCACGAGGAGCGCAGAGCCCAACTACGGACCTGATCTCAAAATCTTGAGATCACAACCTGACCTGAAACCAAGAGTCAGACGTTTAACTGACTGCACCACCCAGACGCCCCTATATTTTATTTAAATTAACTGAAGAGCCCAAGCTCTTACTCTCTATTTAATATACCTGTTATTTTGCTTAATTTCTGCATGCTTAAATGCGGGCAGTCATTCCAAATAAGAGCTTAATCGAATAAGAATGCCTATTAGACAAAACTAGTAACAAACTTCAGAACTAATCTGTCTGAATGAGATTTTGAACTGGATTACTTCCTTAACTATTTTAGGTATTTTTTGGAATATCCAAACAGATGTCCAATAGATAACAGAGATTTTAAGTTCAGCAGAAGTCTGAGTTTGATACACAAGTATGTTAGTCAAAGCTATAGGAACAGAAAAGATGTCTTTGAGAGGACAGAGGGAGAAAGGAGGACTGAATGAATCCTAGAAAAAAGCAACATTTAAGGAATAAAGCAAAGAAGATCCAAACCACGAAGAAATGAAGGTGGACAGCAGGAGTAGGAAAGAGAGGTGTCAAAGAAGCTGAAGAATGACAGAACCAAGAACAGGATAATCAGCAGTATCAAAACCCACAAAATATGGGAAGGTAAAGAGCAAAAGAGGGTACACCTTAGATTTGACCACTAAGCCGCTGGTGATCAGAGAAGTTTCAAGGAAAAGATGGTTTACAGAGATCAAACTACATCAGGTTAATAAATGAAATGTAAGAAGAAAAGCAAGTACCTAAAGCTAATAACCTTTTAAAAAATATTGGGGGACAGTTCCTGGGTATAAAATTATACTTCTTATAAGAAAAAATACAAAAAATCCAATGAATCAAGACTTGAACAGTGAAATTGATTAATTCTTTCAAGAGTTTTTTATTAAGCTCCCACAATGTGTTAGAGGATAGACCCCTGCTCATTAGAACATACTGTCTAATAAGGGTTGTCATTACTAAATTAGGTGCCTCTGTAACTCTCTCTCTATGCTAAAGATTACCTCCTTGGGGAAGAGGCTTGTGTCCCATTAATATTTAAAATAAAATGCCTTTTATTTTTATAATGTATTTTGACTGTCTTCCAAACATGGAATTTCAATCTACTGCTATTAAGGAACTCTGAAATATAAATGCACACTTTATTTTTCTTAACTCGTTATTTGTATCACTTTGCTAAATAAAACCCAACACAGCAAAAAGTCATGATTGAAGGTGTTCTTACCCAGTTTGTCTTAAATCAGTGGAAATACTGTATTACTATATATTTTCTGCTTCAATGATGGTAACATTCATTCTATAACATATCTTACCTCTTAAATAACAATTTGCTTGTCAAAGCTTACCAAATGTGCATCTCTAAATAGCAAATGAAATTTTTAAAAAATTAAAAGAAGGTACCTTGGATTTAACTACCTTATAAAGGTAAGACTTTGTTCCTTAAGTTATTTTTAATACTATTTAGTTTCATAACAAAATCTTTCCTAAACATGTCCAGTATCATAGTGTTTATTTTATATTAGCATGTGACAGCAATTCTCCAATCAAGTTTTGAACCACCAAATAATAATTTAAACATAAATAACTGTTTATATAATTACATAACTACAGCAAGTAATTAACCAAAGGACATTAGGGAATTTTAATTAAAATTATGCATATATCCTTTAGTCTAGGTCTCCATATAAAAGCACTTTCAGTACTAATTTATTACATTTAAATTTCCTCTTCAGAAACTGCCTAAGTCTTGTTATGATGTTAGTAATGCCAACATAAAAATCCTGACAATAGCATACAGGAAAACTACAGAAAAAATGTGCTTATAAATATAGATGCAAACAATTAATAAACAGGCTCCACCAACATATCAAATGAATAATGCACCAAGGCAGTGGAATTTATATCATGAATGCAAGAAGAGTTAAATATTAAAAAAATCTATAACCACAGTCATAAAAAGAATTTTAAAAAAGCAAAAGAATAAAAAAAAAAGGAACTTATTTCCAGGTAAACAAGTTTATCAAACATAGAAAAACCAAGAGAATTATAAAAAAATTCAGAAGACTAAATTAAAAAATACATGAAGATTACAATAATCAATGACCTTCACATATCCACTTAGATGGTAAAACAGAAAAGATAATATTTACCATTTAAATTGTATTTCTATAAATATTTGTGTGATTCTCTGATTAATAACTGAAAGTTCTCTGAGATTCTGCTACCCACTATAGCCCCAGCTCCTGTAACAGTACCTTGAACACAGTGGGCCCTCTGTTAATACTCTGTGGACTGGGCAGATGGATGAGTAAATGAGCTAAGTTCTACGGCATTAAAGTTAAACAAGTCATGGTTTCAAGCTTTCAAAAAGTTACTCGCATATGGGATATACATAAACTCTAAGAAAGAAACTGTGAAGCATACGTACAAACAATATAATTACAAGTTCTACTTTTCTTAAGTTAAAAAGTCTTTCTGCCATGTTTTAGTCTCAGATTTATCACTCATAAATTTAATGATACAAATTATAAGCAACACTGTACCGATGGGAATGAAAAGATAACCAAGTCCTAGTTCTCAAAGATCTTATAATCTTACTCTTTGTGGGGGTCTAACCAACTGAGTACTACCTTTATCAACAGCACCTTTCTAACCAGGAAATCACTAGCACTTCTTCCTGTGTTATTTACAATATTCAAGTCAAAACAAGTTCTGGGGAGCGTAGCTGGCTCAGTTAATAGAAGGGGCAACTCATGATCTCCAAGCCCTATGCTGGGAATAATAAGTCTTTAAAAAAAAGTAACTGTGTGATTTTAGATAAGTCTCTTAAACTCTCTGCACCTTTACCTCATATAATTAGAGGCTGCTTACTGAATGACTCAACTAAATCCACTGCTTTCCAACCTTAGTATGCAAGGACCCCATTTATTATTTTCTCCCCTAACCCCACATTTTAAAAAGTTTTGTCTCCGAGGCTTGCAGTACATAAGTCCTGGCAATCAGAGGTTTTTGTCAGTTATACCATCAAGTCGATCTACTCATGGCCAAAATATTACAGAAACATGTCATGGGTATGGGTGGCATTTAGTTCCTTTGTAAATGGCGGATTTATAGGTGTTCATTTATGAAACATAGAAGTGCCTCATAATTAATATACCCCACATTTTAAAAAGTTTTGTCTCCGAGGCTTGCAGTACATAAGTCCTGGCAATCAGAGGTTTTTGTCAGTTATACCATCAAGTCGATCTACTCATGGCCAAAATATTACAGAAACATGTCATGGGTATGGGTGGCATTTAGTTCCTTTGTAAATGGCGGATTTATAGGTGTTCATTTATGAAACATAGAAGTGCCTCATAATTAATATATTTATATAGCTGACTCTTGAATCACAGTCTATACTACACAGGTCCACTTATACCCAGTTTTTTTTTTCAATAAATACAGTACAGTACTGTCAACATATTTTCTCTTCCTTAAGATTTTCTCATTAATATTTTCTCTCTAGCTCTTATTCAAAGAATACAGTATATAGTATATATGGCATACAAAACATGTGTTTATCAACTGTTTACATTATTGGTAAGGCTTCCAGTCCACAGAAGACTATTAGAAGTTAAGGTTTTGGGGAATCGAAAGTTATACATGGATTTTTGACCATGAGGGGAGTCAATGCCCCAATTCCCTGCGTTGTTCAAGAGTCAAATGTATAAACTTATGTTGTATCAAACACTGCATGATAATGCTCAAATGTCTCATCTCCACACTACCCACGTCAACCTACAACAGTGGTTCAGAGGACTAAAAGTTCAGAACCATTTGTTTAATCGGCTAGTATAAAAATTCTCACTACAATATCCCCAGAAATCCCCACTATCAGGACAACTTGTTTCAGACATGTCTGAAGTTATTAAAGTTGACGGATTTTACTGAATCAAAACCATTCCTAAAACTTCTCCCATTTCCCCCCATTCAACACTCCAAAGGTCATAAAATAGATCCAATGCCATGTTCCTATGACAAAAATATTTACGACAATTCTATATCTAAGTATCCTCTTCTCTGAGCTATATAATAATACGGTTTTATACCCTCTCACTCATTTAGACACACTCCATTTATCTATGCCCTTTAAAATGGAAAATCCTATACCACACACATCCTTCCCTGACAAATGAGGAAAATACAGATAGGCTGCTTACCTCCAGTCCCAAATACTCCAAGTCCACCATGTGTTTAGGAACACCTTTCTGTCTTTGATGAACATATCACCTGACTCAAATTGGTGGTGCTAAGCCAAGTTTCCACCATTCCATACTTCCACAACTGTTTGTTTAGCCACCAAACTTCTTTTTCTGGTTGTTTTCTAATAGACAAAGCCCTTCAGACTATCAGTTTCAGTTATCTATCAGTTGACATCCTTAAGGGATGACTCTTCTGAGTCAAGGATCCAGCTACTTGCAATTTCGTAGTACACACATTTCCGCAGCTTGCATGCAGTAATACAGGCATACCTTATCAACTACCTGATGAAATCTCAAGCCACACTAGGATCCAAACCCCCCTTTGGATCCGCTAGTTTAAACAGGAAATAATCTGTTTTGAACTCCACAGGTTGTACCATCAACTTTAGAATAGAAACCTTTCAGCTTTGGGGAGTATTCACCTTTCCAGCATTCAGGTTCCTCTCATTTTTCATGTTTTCTGGAACTGATACTTGGTAATGACATTTTTTTTCAAATTTCCGTATCCTGAAAACTACTTTTATTTAAGACTGAAACCTTGTTTCAGTCATACTACTTACTGTCTCCTTACATTTCTCTATTTTAATCTTTATTTTCCCTTTTTAAAACTCAATCATCACTCAGTGAATTCCGCTCCTAAGAAGGAAAATAATCACTGCACAGTTCTGTTCTATGTGATCTGTTAATATTACATCACCTGTCTTTTTCCTTAATTTACCTAATTCACCAAAAACTAAAAACTCTCTTTAAAATCGTTCTTAACGTTTAATAAGGCTCAGCTCATTTTTGCCTTTGGCTCTTTATCACCACTACTCTTTTATTATATCTGATTTACTATTTGTGCATCCCACCCTTTGTCACCTTAAGATTTTGCACATTTTTAAAAATTTTGAATTTTTCTATTAGAGAACAGAAAAATAAAGGCTGAGAAATCTAAATTATAAAATTAAGTAGTTATTTCCCAAGACAGATACGTAATGGCTATGTATAAATTCAATACTGCAATGTTGGAAGGCTGGATAAAGACCAGAATATAACCCTGTTTTACTGACTGGTTTAGAACTTTTTCAACAAAATTAAACACCAAGAAAATAAAAACTAGGAAATGAAATATGAAAAATGTTTACTGGCTCAGTAGTACACAAAAAAAGCTATTAATAATACACAAATAAAATATAAAAATAAAATGCATGAAAAAATTATTTTCAGGATTTTAACAACAACAAATTAAAAAACAACTTTTTAAAAACACCGAAAACATTTTTATATAAAACACATTTTAGGGGCGCCTGGGTGGCTCAGTGGGTTAAAGCCTCTGCCTTCAGCTCAGGTCATGATCCCAGGGTCCTGGGATCAAGCCCCGCATCTGTGTCTCTGCTCAGCAGGGAGTCTGCTTCCTCCTCTCTGCCTGCCTCTCTGTCTACTTGTGATCTATCTCTCTGTGTCAAATAAATAAACAAAATATTTTAAAAAAAACAACCACATTTTATACCCAGTGTTGTGATAGCCAATTCCAATTGTTCAACTGGTTCGCCACATTTGGGCAGCTATTTTGTTTTTTCTTTGAGCCTTACATTTAAAATCTAGCAAAAAAATTATCATCATTATAATACAGTTGGACCTAAAATACAGAAGAAATTAGAATATTATTACACTGTCATCTGACCATTACTGCCTCTTTTTTAAAATTAATGTTTTCCATTAATTTATTCAGTGAAATAAGAGCTACTTATTTATAAAAATATATGCTTTGAAGTACATAGTAAAAATTTTATTAGTGAAGTTTAAGATGACAGCTTTCATCATTTTAATTGAACTTCAAATAGGCTGTATTATTTCCTATCTGCTGGACACTAATCTGGCACAAGAACATAAAAAGCAAAGGAAGATTTTAGCTATTTTAGGTCTTAATTAACAAATTCCTAGTCTCTATTTACAAGAAACTAACTAAATCTTAAAACAATAATATTAGGAGTCTATTTATAACCAAACACCAGTTTAGGTGGTGCCTGTTATGTACTTGGAACAAAGATCTCTTCTGTAAAAAGCAACCTCTACTTCAGGTTTTACTAAATACAGGGTAAGTTTTGAAGATATTTTGAGCAGAACAAAAATAATATAACTTCACTGTACTTATTTTAAAAAGCCACACCCACAAGCTACAGAAAGAAAATAATTTAAAACGCAGGTTAAGAGAGACTACACATTTAGTAAAATGTGTATAGCTTACTTGAATAACAAAATAAATCTGATTTAACTTCGAGGAAATTGCTCGGAAACTGGCCAAAAAAAAAAAAAAAAAAAAAAAAATCAAGCTATCAACAATTCTCTAATGGGACCTGACTTGGGGGGTTAAACTCACAACTATAAGCAAAAAAAAGAAAAACTACAAAATTAGATTTAACATCACAGCTCTCCTTTCAATTGCTTTGGCAATTTAATTAACAATTGTGTAAAGTTGTGGATAAATTTCACATAAAAAAACATGAAACAACAGAGGTCCTATAAAAATGTCCATCCTAGCTCCATAATTGCTCTCAGCAGCAGTTTTGTATCATGAAAGGCATTTAATAGTAGCTGCACCTCCCTGGAAAACCTTTTTCAAAGGTTACATAAAATAATATCTATTATATGATTCAATTTATACTAAGTACATGTATTTTTCAATAGACACATAGAAGTCAAAAAAAGGATCTAACTATTAACAGTGGTCATCTCTGGAAGATGGATTTACAGGGACTATTTGGCTTTCACATTAGATTCACATAAGAATTTTTTTTTTTACTTTTATAAAATAGTGAAGATATTTTTATTAGGATGTTAGTATTTTAAGTCAAAATATTGTATATAATACTGGATTCCCTATATAAAATTATAAGGATTAAGTCACTGACTCCCAACTATAAAAACAAACTACAAAGACCTATTTTTTTAACGTGAACACCTTCCATCATGCTAAAATACTTTATATATGAATTATTACCTGATTCTCACCATAATGTGAAGTAGATACAATATACACTTTATGAAAGAAAGAAACAAAGGAAAAAAAATAGTGCTCAGAAACTTAAGAATTGGTCCAGTGTCACAGCAAGACCAACCAGCTTTTTATTTACAGTTTCATAAAGGACTTTCTGGAATAAGAAGCCCTTAAAACTTACGTTAGGAGACGGTAATTAGAGAATGGAAAATAGGAAAATGGAACGAACCAACTTTTAGTTTATTGCCAGATGTGCTCTAACAAGTTCAGTCCACTGTTTTACTCGTGACTGCAAAGAAGACTACAGCGTTCCTCTTTTCATGCTAACAGAACACAGCTTCAGTGGGTGAACTCCAGGCCTAAGTGCCTGGAAAACTGACAATCCTGAATGAATGAATGAACGAATGAATGAATGAATGCAAGCTGCTGGCATACAAGTAGGCAAAATAGGACATTACAAAGAACAGAAGAGAATGGGGGAAAGCATTTTTTAAGTGAATAAAAAACCAATAATTTAATTGGAATAGGCATCCTTTCTCATTTAAATTGGATTTTATTTGGAGGTCATTTTAAACACAGTTTTATATGTTACATGTTAAGGATTTTTTAAGAAAAATATTGCCTTCTGGTCATTTAGTTTTTTATAATACACAGAGAAAACCAATCCTTATCTCTATATAATATCCACTGTATTAAAATTTAAATCTGAAGGTTAAGAAACCTAGCTAAGAAACACCATTAATGAAGATCTGAAGATGCAACAATAAACCAGCAGATGCTACTGGGATCCAGATAAAAAGTAATACTTGAGAATCTAGCTATTCTTATTAAAACTCTTTCCCAACCCTTTTAATATTTCTAAAAGGACAGAAATAAATTCATAACAATGGAAAATGGGTGCCCGACATACATGGATAGATGATTTTTTTTACCATATACTTTTACATGGCTTTGAAATGTTTAAGCATCTCAATACATTTTCTTAAAAATATATGCTTGCCTTAGAAGATTTTACTGATAACAATAGTAACAGATTAATATCCATGAGACCACAATGACATAACTGAATAAACAAATACAAGAAGAAGTGGCAGATCTTCCTTACAGAATTCCCAATTAACATGCAAGGAAAAATGAATATAGAAAATCACTGTTAGAAAATCACCACAGAAGTTAAGTATTGCAGGTGAGAACTATTCAATGGGTGCTGCTAAAATTAGTGGGGGTGGGGGGGAACCATGAGAAACAGGGTATCTGTTCAGAGTATCTCCCCCATAAGTCATTTACTAATTACAAAGGAAAAAAGCAACTATCCATCCAGTGGAGAAACCTGGCAGAGTCCACCTTAACCAGGTGATTAAATACTATCGCCAATAAGATATTATATTCCTTTAGCGTGACACACTGAGAAAGGCCAAACTATAATTTTATTGTTTTCCTGCCAAATATGCACAACCTCAATCTAATCATGAGAAAGCATCAAACTAAAATTGAAGAATATTCTACAAAATAACTGACTGGTTATCTTCAAAAATACCAAGAAAAGTGTCATGAAAGAATGTGACACTGTCACAGACTGGAGGATACTACAGAGACATCACTACTAAATGCTATGTGGGATTTTGGATCGTATCCTGTACCAGAAAAAGGATGTGAATAGGAAAGCTGGTGAAATCTGAGTAAAAGCTGCAAATTAGTTAATAATATTTTATCTGTGTTAATTCCCCAGTTCCCCTAATTGTACTACGGTTATATGAGTTCTTACCACTCATTAACCTCTGTGCTATATTTCTATTTTTGTATAAGTCTAAATTTGCTGCAAAATAAAGTTTTTGCTTTGCCCTCAGAGCTATTCATTCTCATTGAGGGGGGAGAGTTGTGGGAGAGAATGAAAGCCATGCAAATGTCTTACTTTTCTAATGTTTGAAAAAGTAAAATGCCTGCTTACCAATAAAACTGAGGATCTCAAAATCATTAAGAATGATCTCTTTAATTCAAAATAATCTTTCAGGGGAGCCTGGGTGGCTCAGTAGGTTAAAGCCCCTGCCTTCGGCTCAGGTCATGATCTCAGGGTCCTGGGATCGAGCCCCACATTGGATTCCCTGCTCAGCAGGGAGCCTGCTTCCTCCTCTCTCTCTGCCTGCCTCTCTGCCTACTTGTGATCTCTCTCTCTCTCTCTCTCTGTCAAATAAATAAAATCTTTAAAAAAAATAATCTTTCAGATTTTAACAGTTACTGCTTTAAAAAAAAATGCATGTACTTTAAACTAGCCTTAAGAACATGAAGACTACAATCCATAAATAATGATCTTTCTATAGGAATAGAACCTTTCTTAATAACCACAAGTAGTAAGGGGGAAAAAGCACTGGCCTTGAATTTATGCAACCTAAATTTTATTTCTGATGCCCTGCAAGATCTAGCTGTGTGGCTTTGAATTTAACCCTCTGGGTCTCAGTTTCCTCCTCTGTAAAATCAGGTTGGACCGGATCAGTTCTATCAATCAGAAGTCTGAGCATCTTCCTGTTTCCTCTGAACACCTCATTTTGTGCCCTCTGTGTATCAATACCCCCCAGGAAAGAGCTGCATAAACTCAACAACCTATCAAGAACTACAGATAGTCAAACCTACTCCTTTCAGAATTTACATTTCAAAATATCCTAAACTAACAGATAACAGGATTTATTTTAAATAATATCCTTGTAAAGCACCAAATCCTCACATAACCAGGCTCTAGATATTTCCGTGGGAGGTGAGGAGAGGTCCGCCTTTGTATTTCACCCTCAAGCTTCAAATTACTTAGGGCTTTAAAAGAAATTTGGTAAAAAAGTGAAAATAAAACAGAACTCCCAAAAATTCTGAAGGAATTATGTCTGTGTAGGGGGAGGGGTGGAGGTAGGTTGCTTTTCCTACCTAACAATTTCTTTGATTTTTAATTATCCTTTTCAATTGTATTCCAAATTCCTCCTAAATTCAATGGAGGAAAACCCAAAGATCGATAATCATGCAACCCTTGTGTAATCTGAACATCACCTTAATTGCATAAACTGAAGCAAATGAATGTCAAATGATATTCACAGGTGTTACAGCAGCCCATGTACATGAGAAATCCCTCATACTAAAAAAGCTAAGGAGTTTTTTTAAGCCATGATAAACAATCTACTGTATACGATATTCCAAAGGTCCTTTACAGCACGCATTGAGATTGAACTAAAAAAACTTCCAATTTTGTAACAAAATCAACATATACTGTACCTTCAGATGTCAACATAACTGATACTGAAAACATTATTTTAATATGGTATTTTAAAATGATCCCCTTTAATGAAACAAAAGTTGGTTTACTTTACTAAGAACTAGATTCAGAAAATCTTATGTTGAGTATGCTACTGGCTACATTTACCACCTTTTTACTGACTCTTAAAAGTATACTTTTTACTATAACAATATTCTTAGAATGCAATTTTAATACGAGTTTAGAAAATGCAGAATACAGCACTCTTCTGAAATCATAAAAGTTTAATTACAATGGAAACTAAATGTTATCATATAAAAATATTACCAAAATAATACAAGAAAAATCCTGGTCAAGGATATTCCTGAACTTCCAAATGCCTGTATCCAACTGTCTTCTAAACATGTCACCTTGACACACTTAAAACCAAACTCCTATCTGTCCCCAAACGTGTTCCTCCTGAACTCAAAAACTGTCAAGTCCATTCTCTTACACATCACATCCAAACCACCAACAAACACTGTTTACTCACCTTTTAAAATATACCCAGAATGAATCCCACTGACCCCCTTACCCGCCACCACCCTAGTTCCAGCCACAATCATTTCTCACCAAACCACTGAAATAACCTAACTGGTCTACCCCGTTTCCACCACTGTCCCTGTCAGCCTAGTCTCTATTTTCCAGAGTTAGCCTGTTAAAGTCCAAGTGACAGGTCAACTCCTTTGCTCAAAACTCTCTAATAGAGTTCTCATATTTTTTGGTCTCAGGACTCAATGCGTAGAAAATTACTACAAGGAGCTTTTATAAAGAGTTTTTGTTGTGAGAGTTACACCTGTTAATACTTAACCATACTACAAATTAAAACTGAAAGGTATCTAAATTACTTGTGATTCACTTTAACATAATAGTAAACCCCATTACATTTTGACAAAACACATTTTATCCAACAAAACAAAACAGGAAAGGCACTGTTTTCTATTTTTTGCAAATTGTTTAAATGTCTTTCTTAATAGAGACAATGGAATTCTCATCTTTTTTCCCCCTATCTTCTTCTGAATTCATTCTGTTGCAATATCACACAGCATATAGCCTCTGAAAACACTCCACTATAAACTCAAGTGAGAATGAGAGTAAAAAGTTCAAGTAACTATTATGAAAACAGCTGGACCTCAGACTCCTAGAAGATCGCCCAGACCACGTTTCACCAGTGCTCTAAGGACTTTTCATCTCAATTAGTGTAAAAGCCCAGGTCCTCACAGAAGCTCCCCTTTACCCTCCACCCCTTACCTTTCTAAGGTACTCTCCTAACCAGTTTACCACCACCACCCCTCAAACCCTCATTCATAGCTACAGCTACAGCCACAACCACACAAGGAACTGCAAGTCCTGGCCTCACAGTTTTGCACGAACTCTTTCCTCCTCTTGGAAAGCTATTCCCCACAGAGCCGTATGGTTCACTCCATTTAACCCCTTTAAATCTCCGTTCTAACATCAATTTCTCAAAGAAGCCCACCCAGATCTCCCAATTTAAAAGCACAACCTGCTCCAATCCATCCAAAACACTCCTATCTCCTTTATCCAGTTCAGTGTACCCTCAGAACCCATACCGTCTATCACAGAACATATTTATTTATCATTGCCTGTCTCCTACATAAGAATGTAAACTCCGAAAGGTCAGACGGCTTTGCTTTTGTCTTTTGCTATATTCCCAAGGATCTGTATCCTTGGGGAAAAAACACCTTTTGAACAAACTTAGCAGGACAATTAGTACAAAAACATAAAAGCTACAAAAAACATGCTTGAAACTTCACTCGAGCATCAGTAAGTTATTAGCTTCACAACTTATTCCCCTTCCCTTTAAAGTAACAGAAATGCACTCCTCTTCTCAAAAGGGTTTGCTGTATTTATTCAGGATTTGTGAGAATCTAAAACACTTATTTAATAACATACGTTCATTATATCAGTGTTAAATTCCTCCAGTGTGTTTTAGATCAAATGACAAGATAAAATACACAAGCATCTAAATGAATGAATGGGCTTAGCTTTAAAAAACCTGAACCCATAAGGAAAAGACTGCCCCTTATCAGGACTGCACCAAAGGGGTTATAATGACTCATTCCTCTTGAGGGTTTTTTTTTATAATCTCTATATTT
This sequence comes from Ailurus styani, assembly GCA_002007465.1. Taxonomy (NCBI): domain Eukaryota; kingdom Metazoa; phylum Chordata; class Mammalia; order Carnivora; family Ailuridae; genus Ailurus; species Ailurus styani. The sequence continues at coordinate 1,307,734 of LNAC01000025.1, forward strand.
ATAATCCGCACAGTTTACAGTCTGTTCAAAGTTTATTTAGTAAAAATAATGGGGAAAGCAGTGTTAGAATTCAGTCAAAGCCACAGAGAAAAGAGGAAAAAAGATGAGAAGAGTGTAGAAATTGGAGATATAGATAAAAAGAGGGAAAAGTAGAGAGATGCATACAGTAATGAAGGAAAGAAAGAACAGTATAATCCAAATTAAAACTGGAATGATAGTCTCATTTAAGCTCTGGAGGAACTAGCTGCACAAATACTTCAACAAACATGGTCTACATTTACTCTCTCATCTGTAAGGACCATCTAAGATCACTCTAGACCCAAATTTCTGAGTTTCGTAAAAAAATTCTTTCAATTAGAATAGTATTTGTAGAGTCTCTGGCACATACTCAAACTGTAATTATTGACTGAATATATCCTATTTTTCTATGGTATCAGGCACTGTGTTTGGTGCTAGGCTGACCCTGGTAAGCAACGCGATTCCTGCCATAGCAATTTTTCTAGTAGTAAGAACTGGTTTCTATGTAAATAAATTAGAGGGCTAGAAGTGATTGACAGATGAGGCTAAGTGTCCTGGGATATAAATACTTGGACCTGAACACTAGACAAAGTAATTTTTTTTTTAAAGAGTAAGCCAGAGTTCTATGGTTCTATAGTTTCTTTTGACTCCACAGAAGAAAAGATCATGCTAGAGAAAACTGGGTTCTAGGTATATAAACCCTCACTTTAATTATTAAGAAGGAAAGGAGAATAAAAGCAGAAAAAATATTATGTATATTTATCACTGTGATGATATAAATTATGTTGATGGTGCTGATAAATGAAAAATGCTTAAAATATACGCTTCTGTCCCCGAGGATTTTTTCCAAATCTTAGTTTTCTGACTCCTAATCCCATCATCTCTGTAGTGGATTGCTATTTTTAGCAATGCCTATTATTATCCAGGCGTATACTTCTGTTTTTCTCACCCACACTTTTTCATTTACTCAAAAACTTCTCGAAGGCAGAGGTCAATGAAGAGTTAGGTATTTCAGAGTAGCCACGCTAAGGTTTAAAGACATGGAAGTTACTATGCAAATTAGGTGTTTGTTTCTTAAAACCAATACAAATTTTTCCATGGAAAGTTCTTAATGAAGAGAATTTCTAAGAACCAAAGTTCTATCTTCACCAAGACCTGTCTCAGTAGGGGCAAGTGGAAAATTACTGATACAAACCAACATCTCAAAGCAAGCTACTTCAAACGGCACTCCACAAAACCCATCAATCACACTGGAAAATGAGTGAAGTCCACTCACTAAAAATGAATTCCTCCCTAAATGTGGTTTAAAACCGAACACTTCTAGGAAGAGTTAAGTATAGCAAGATATACATTATCATCTTTGGCTAGAGAATCTCACAGGCAACAGAAGAGTAAGATGTACATTAGCACTCCCCAGCACACTTTTTTTTTAAGTGAGGAAGTGGGAAAGGCCATAAAATGTTTCAAAACCAAGCCAATTCACAAGTGCCTGGAGGCATGAGTAGTAACCTACAGTAAGAGGCACATCAGAATATCAAGATTTAACAAAAAGTGAACCCAGTATGTCAGTATTAAATGAAACAAGCTTTGAAAGAAACTTAACATACTTCCTGCATTCTGAATATACTGTGTTGTTTTTTCTCTTATGAAAAGAATGACAATGTCAAATAAAGCAAGCTATTAACACAATCAACAGACCATCACCCTTCTCAAACCTGTAGCTACAGTTGCTAAAGAAAAACTCTAAGTCTCCAGGTCTTTGTGCAGAACCTATTAACAGTTCACAAGTCAGAAAAAATTTTATTTTAAAAAAGTTACCGAATGGCTGACTACAAAATTGTAAATAATAATCCGTGACAAAGAAACACTGCTGAAAATGCGATCTTTGATAAAAACTATTGTAATATCTCAGTCTGACTCCATTTCATCTATAAAATGGAATTCTTGGGCACCTGGGTGGCTGAGTTGGTTAAAGCCTCTGCTTTCGGCGCAGGTCATGATCTCAGGGTCCTGGGATCGAGGCCCGCGTCGGGCTCCCTGCTCAGCGGGGAGCCTGCTTCCCCCTCTCTCTGCCTGCCTCTCTGCCTACTTGTGATCTCTCCTCTCTCTCTGTCAAATAAATAAATAAAATCTTTAAAAAAATAAAAAAATAAAAATAAAATAAAATAAAATGGAATTCTTTCCACCTCACAGGATTGCTGTAAAGATTAAATGAGGTAATGAATATATATTTATAAAGAGTGCCTGATACATAAACATAAGGAAGTTCATATCATCATTACTAATGATAATTGTGATATAGAATCATATAATCTGGAAATGCTGTTATCTTGACAGATATGTCTGAAAGATAGTAACTGCTGATTTAATGAGTATCTGTTAACTAAAATCTGGTCTTTTCCCAGATTCTAGAGGTGTAAAAGACAGAGAAAAGGCACCTACCAACAAATAATCTTTGCAAATGACTTCTCACATGTAAATTCATCACATATGGCAAAGAAGAAATAGAAAGTAACAAAATATAGTGTAACTTTTCCAACTCACTTTTACTAAGCAACTCAGTCAACCATATCTTCCAGAAAATCATACAAACTACTCAAATACAAATACCACAGTACATTCAGCTTATTAAAAATGACTCTTAAATACTTGAAGCAGATATTCTCTATACCACTTTCCCAGAACACACTTTAAAAAAGGTTAATAGCTCTTTGCATCAGGATCTGACCTATTTTGGTTTAACCATTTTTCTGGAGTTTAAGATTACTTTAACCTCAAATAATTTGGGGAAAAAAAAGTTGGGGAAACAGTTTGGCCCGTAAATTCATTTTGCAACACTACAATTTAATAACTTAAAATACATGTCTGAACAAAAACAAAACAATACGAAAAGATCACATCTTAAACTGTCACCTTGAAACCATAATATTACTGCAAACACTCCCCTTATTTCATACCTCTCTGACAATCCATTACCTGAGCTAATTCAGTGATGTGACTCTTCAAACACATGATTCTAAAATCATTTCAGGAAAACTTAGAATCTTAGATGCTTCAGGTGTTTCCGATTCTGGCATAAACAATCTTCAACTAAATTGTGCCTACCTTTATGACAAGAGTAGATTTGGATGTGAATTTAAACATATCACCAAAAAACCCTTTTAAAAAAGTACACTCCCACCAGTAACTATGGAATTTGAATTTAGTATCAGCTTATAAACAACTAATTATAAACATCTTGCTACAGAAAAGTGGTGATTTTAACAAAATAGGTACTATGTATATACATGTGTAAACACAGACACAACTATCAATAAAATTATATATGAATTATATACATGTTACACTCATACACACGTATAACATTTAAACATTAAATATATTACTAAAATGTATTAACTTAAGTATGTATACAATTCATAGATATTCCATATGTCTTATTCTAGCTTCATCGTATATGTTAACAATTTTAATATTTTTCTGAAACTGAAAATATAGCTTTCCATACTGATTTACCTGATTTTTTACCTGATTTACTGATTTCCCATACTGATTTACATACTTTACATACTGATTTACCAGACCAGGAACATCAGAGTTAAAATAATTATACTGTATTTCTCTCACAAAGGCCTAGCTTAAGGAATATTTATCTTCAGGCTCTATCTCCGAATTCTAAACTTGCCACAGCCTACTTAAGCCAAACTGTATCAGTGATAAGAAAACAGAGGTACTGATTTAAGATTTTATCTATTTATTTATTTGAGGGAGAAAGAGAACACCAACAGGGAGAGGAGCAGAGCCAGAGGGACAAGTAGACTCTGCGCTGAGTGCGGAACCCCACACGGGACTTGATCTCAGGACCCCAAGATCATGACCTGAAATCCAGAGTCAGGAGCTTAACTGAGCCACCCAGGCACCCCTAGAGGTGTTGATTTATTTTAAACTTTGTAAATGTCAGAGATGGCTAAGCATTCTAATTTATCTTCAACATCACATGGAGGCTTACTTCTCATATGACTGTATCAAAATCAATCTAGCACTTAAAATAACTTTAAAAAAAGCACTTTCAATGAAAACTGGAACTTACTTCAACAAGAATACTATTTCTCGCAGGTTTTTATACAGTCTCATGCACAACCTCAATAAACTGTTTCCTAAACACAGAGAATTTGTACAACTTTTTTCTTCCTTCTATTCTTGCTTTTTCCAACCATCAAATGCTAAATTCCCACATTTACTTCAAAAAAACATTTCTATTATCCTGTATTTAAAGAGCACAAAATTACTACAGCTATACTCCTATTAATTTTCTAGGTAGCGTGCTACATTATATAATCTATTAATCAGGGTTATGTATCCAAGTAAAATCTAATAACCTCCTAAAAGCTAATCCTCAATTACCCTTAGAACCCAACAGTTTCAGGAAGTATACTAAGAAATATTTTTATATTTTACATTAACACTTTTCATTTTACGTACTTACNCTGTATTTAAAGAGCACAAAATTACCACAGCTATACTCCTATTAATTTTCTAGGTAGCGTGCTACATTATATAATCTATTAATCAGGGTTATGTATCCAAGTAAAATCTAATAACCTCCTAAAAGCTAATCCTCAATTACCCTTAGAACCCAACAGTTTCAGGAAGTATACTAAGAAATATTTTTATATTTTACATTAACACTTTTCATTTTACGTACTTACCAACCTTCGAATAGGTCTCACTTTCCAACAGTCACAAATAATTCTCTGAATTTGGACACAGATACCTGTTGACAAATATATGTACCATGGGAGGAAAGTGTACTCCAAAATGCACGGTACAATATACCAAAATTCGGGATTAAACACTCTGAATACTGTAGGTTGAATCAAGGGTTAGGTTATTCTAAGAAATGATAAGCACTAGTCACCTAAAGTAAAAACTGAAAGCCCAGATTTCCCATAATAGAAATTCTACCATTGTGTTTAAATAATATACTATAAACTGTTTAAATACAATATAAAACAGTTAAGACCGATAGTTTATATGACATTCTATCAACTGAATGTTACTTATAAACCCAGTGTTCTGCAAACTTTAAGACTGTGGTTCATCATCCAAACAGCAGAAACATAAATTACACAGCATATCACATAAATGTAGTAAACTGATTTCAATTCATTAGGCATATCAGCATATCATGTGCTGAAATATAAAAAAATCAGCAATGTCTGAGATATTTAATGAAATACAAAAATGCATGTGGTTAAGGCTTTAACGTACAAAGCATAAGCAACTTTAAAACAACCATCTTTAGATCTTAAATAGAATGCTCAAGCGTCATTCATCTGAACTAAGCAGGCCAAGCAAAATATCCTCTGATTCCTATGTTCTCCTCAATGTCGAAATGGGTGGATAAATTTAAAGCCTGTTCCCTCAAGAGTTGCTTTATAGGCAATTTTCTCCCAGTATCAAGGTCTGCAATTTCCATTTGGCTGCCAGTTTGCGATTAAATTCATCACCTTTATTATAAAAATGTGCTTTACTCCATGGCCTGCTGCACAAGAACTATAAGAAAAACATTTTTCACTGCTAACAGCAAAATCATTCTAAGGCTACCACCACATCCACTCAGACATTAGCTTCTTCAACCTGATGTAGCAGCCTACATCACTCACAGGAGAAACTGTAACAATTCTGTAACTCACAGAACCTAAGTTCTATAGAAAGGCCATGCTCTAAATTCTTTTGGATAAAATGCAACAAATCTCGTAATTTTTATATTCAGTGTTATTGTGAACGAATCAACCACAAGACGTTAACATAGGGAATATCTCCAAATTTCAGTAAAATGACAAAATTTTTTAAGTGTTAGATAATTAAGTATCCATCTTTATTTAAAAGTTCATGATTTGCTTTGTAGCTTAACTTTGACTATCTGGGCAAACAGCCAATGGTCAAAGATAATTTTAAGATATATAGATAGATAATGTTTATACTTATGTAACTCTTCTACCTAACTTTACCTTCATAGTAAGTCACAATATAAGGTTTGGAAGTAAAAGAAAGTCAGAGAAGAAATAGTATTTTCCAAATAAAGTCATTAAAGCTAGTCACTATGACATATTTAAGAACACAATATTACTCGTTTCTAAGATTTAGTTTTCATGATTATCTATAAAATTAACGTCTACTTTTACAAACTTGGCTTTTCTGCCAAAAACTCATAATCTCATAGTCCAGTAAACTCGACAGTATCCATTTTAGAATTTACAGGGGGGAACAGAGAACTAAATTTCACACTGAATGAAGCCCATCATCAGAGGAATTATCAGGTCATTTAATAGGTGAACCTCCAAGAAATTTTCATCTATCCGCTAGAAAATGATGTGATCCCTTCCATCTTAACCTGTGTCTGCCTCTGCCACAGCAGTTAAATCACTATACTGCAGTTTCTTATTTCATTTCTCTCTCCATACATGGCTCCTTAAGTACTGGACTATGCCTTAGTTCATTTTTGTATCTGCAACATCCAGGAAAGGGCTAGATTAAAAATAAAAAAAACTACTTGTGATCTGATCTCTATCAAATAAATAAATAAAATCTTAAAAAAAAAAAATTTTAAAAAGGGCGCCTGGGTGGCTCAGTGTGTTAAAGCCTCTGCTTTCGGCTCAGGTCATGATCTCAGGGTCCTGGGATCGAGGCCCGCATCGGGCTCCCTGCTCAGTGGGGAGCCTGCTTCCTCCTCTCTCTCTGCCTGCCTCTCCGCCTACTTGTGATCTGATCTCTCTCTCTGTGTCAAATAAATAAATAAAATCTTTTAAAAAAAAAATTTTTTTTTAAAAATTTAAAAATAAAAAAAAAGTTTGTTGAAAACTAAGTTATAGCAGGAGTCAACATCAACATCAGTTTTGCTAAAACTACACAAGTCATAACCCATTAATTCTATAGTATTAGTCACAACCAACACTTTTTAAATGACATACAATAGGGACGCCTGGGTGGCTCAGTTAGGCGGCCAACTCTTTGATTTTGAGATTCTCTCTCTCTTCCTCACCCTCTCTGCCCCTCCACCTGCCTACACGTGCTCACACACTTTCTCTCTCTAAAGTAAATCTTTAAATAAATGACATAGAATGGGAAAACAGAAGATTACACCATAGGTAAGTAACATAGATGTTATTTCATGAAGCTTTCATTTTAGCTGTTTAGTTATATAAATATGTACATAATATTTGTCTTCATAGGTAGCATTCTAAAAATTTGATAAACACCTTTTTTTTGCTCACGTTTATACCATTTTTTCTGATATATACTGCCAGCATATATGTACTTGTTATTCAGTAAATAACAGCATTAGCAATCAAAGAGACTCTTGATTCACAAAATCAAAGATTTCACTTTGAAATTCCTCTTAATTATTACTACTTGCTCCAATGCTTTAAACATCCACAGATAAACTGACTAAAAATTTTGTATATTCAAATTTGGACAACTTGACACACATCTGCAGTACCATGTGGCATATCCTATGACATTCAGTTAATATATTTTAGTAAGAAAATCAAAGGTGCTAAGTCCTTGAATAAAAATGAAATGTGAAAAATAAGACTCTCATGTCCCTTACCACCCAGTAAAATAAATACATTTTTCTATAACCTAAAAAAAAAACTTGGGAGTTTTCTAACTCAGATCTTACTCTTACCTTCCCTAATTACTGTCATTCTCTTACAGGATCCACTTACTCTCTACTCTCTTCCCCTTTTCATTTTTCTTTTATTCAGGATTCATGAAACAACAACATAAAATGTTTTTTTGAAGACACCTCTCTTAAATTTATCACCCTTCAAAATTTAGATAAATTTACACCATGAGAAAATCTGCATACGGGTTGACATCACCAAACACAAGTCTAAATATTAAGTCTTAGCAATGACAGAGAATCTGAACTGAGTATTTAGAAGACTCTAAGTGGCTTTCTCATTTTCCCTTATCTTTACCTTAGACTTTTATCCCATTTTTCTAGGGCAAATAACCTAGATCTATATATAAGGGGGAACATGGAGACCTTACTCTAATGACTTTAAAATACTGTATAAAATATAGACAGTCGAAGTTTCTTTGCTATGTACACTAAATTGTATCTAGACCTAGAGTCGGCTGGCTGGAAAATGAACCTAGGAGGGCCTTTGGTCTTTAACATCAATTTAACGACAGTATCACTGTATGCATTAGACGCTTAATTTTATTCATATTTACAGGAAAAGTTAAAAATACCCTGGGTAGAAGGGCAACTGGGTGGCTCAGTTGGTTAAGTGTATGACCCTTGGATTTCCACTCAGGTCATGATCTCAGGGTTATGAGATTGAGCCCTGTGTCCGGCTCTATGCTGAGCTGGAAGCCTGCTTAAAATGCTCTCCCCACCTCCTCTAACTTTCACACACGCACACAAATATTCCCAAGGTAGATATTTCAAGTATTGAAACGAAATTTAAAGTAATTAAGACTACTCACTTTAGAAGGCAGTCGCAGTACCATCAGTCATAACATCACTCCCCATAAAGGGGATCAGGCCCAAAGATACTCTCTGACTGGCTAATAATACAACTTACAGACATATTTCTGTCACAAGAACCAAATCAACTACCATTCCTGAAGCCAGCAGTTTCTAATGTGTAAAACTTCATACCCTTTGTAAACGAACTACACTTACATATATAATAAAAAGATGGAACTGTGATCACTGAGATCCATTCCAACTTCAAATCTCTGAATTACAGGTTTTTCTTTGAACTAGAAAAAAAAATTTTTAATGAAAATTTGTTGGGCCTTCCAGATGAAATGCTATTATTCTACCAACCACCCTTACACTTACCCTTCTTTAAAGATTGCTCATTATCAATGTCATCCAAACTTCATTTTATAATATGACTAACTGCTATAACAACAAAGAAAAAGAGAGCTAATATCTTATAGATTAAAATCTAAAGAGAAAAAACTCATCTAATTACTGATTTACAGATCTTACAAAACTACTATATCACTGCATCTCAATGTTTATTGAACAACCTAACAAAGATAAATATTTTTCTGTTCAAAATTCCTCTTCACCTAACAATTCACTAGTTCCCAACTTAAAAATTTTAGACTTAAACCAGGCATATATTAAAACAATCAACATTATTTCCCTGTGCGTTATCTATTTTAAAGAATTTTTAAGTTCTACATTTAAGTTGTTGAAATTGTTTTTTATTTAGAAAATTGTTTTTTAGGGCGCCTGGGTGGCTCAGTGGGTTAAAGCCGCCGCCTTCAGCTCAGGTCATGATCCCAGGGTCCTGGGATGGAGGCCCACATCGGGCTCTCTGCTTGGCAGGGAGCCTGCTTCCTCCTCTCTCTCTGCCTGCCTCTCTGCCTACTTGTAATCTCTCTCTCTGTGTCAAATGAATAAATAAAATTAAAAAAAAAAAGAAAATTGTTTTTTAAAAATAGCAAATCTAAATTTTTATTTAAATAATACTTTGAATTAAACAAAATTCACTATCAAAACCATTTGCTGCAATTGTTACATAAAGTCAGAAAGGATATTTTTTCTTGCTTCCTTTTAGATGGAATTTGAAATAATCCCAAACTAAATGAAATTTAACTATGTTTTTCAGAGAATACTTTGATCTGACTTGAGACAGTATTCTCATCCAAAAATTAAGATTCCCAATTATTATTTAAACCCTCTTCTCCCTAGGATCCAGTGTTTATAATCCTCTTTCTAATATTTATCATAATGTATCCTCAGAACACTAGTTCCAAAAAGAAAAGAAAAAAGGCATTCCTTTACCAAGTAATTTTCAGAAAATACTCATTTAAAAAAAAGTTAGCTTCCTTTAGCACATCCTGGATATTTAACATGTCACCACATGTTGAATTCACAAAAGAGTGTGCAGCACTTCTTGACTACTTTTATTCTCAGACTACCTCAGGAGGCCAGTATGACATGGAACACACTTTGCAAATACTTTCCCTATAGCCTCCCCTCAATTCACAGTTAAATTGGCAGATCTTCAATTTCTCCCATCCAATGTAAGATTGTTAGGACCTTTCAAGCCATTAGAGCGAAAGCAAATGGACAGAAAGATGAAGGGCAAAAACCCATGCCATACATACAGGACAGGACACGTTAGCAACTCATCTATAGTTTAGAGCTTAGACTGACCAGTTATATAAATCACACATTCAGTGATCCCAGATCGACTTCCTTCCTCCAGGCACCTAAACCCAACACAATCACCAAAAGACACAACAGAGAAGAACTAAAATATAAATGGCATCATAAAAAGAATGAGTTAAGCATATCCAAAAGTACTAGTAAAACAAAATAGAGAGCCAAACTAAGCATGCACAGGTTTAAAAAATAAAGTTAAAGTAGAAGTTAAAAGGCAAAACACCATGGGGGGGGGGATGGTGGGGAGTAAGTCCAGAAAGTCTAAAAATCTGCAGTAAGCAGAGCAATCTATCACATGAATCCATACTAAACAGAAATATGGAGACAGATAAAAGGGGAAAAAACTAAGATGTAAAAAGAAAAGCCTTAAATGGGTCTCCCATTAACAGGATGAAATCTTTTTCCAGGAATTTAAAGCTTGCTACCGAAGAGATACAGAATAATTTACTTCTTTCTCCTACCCAGAATGTCCTCACACTCAAGGATAGTGTTCCCTGTGTCTAGAACACTACTCCCTTACCTTTGCTCCACTTCAATCCTATCTATCCTGCAAGAGCCAAGTGAAATTTTACCTCTTTTCCTGAAACATGCAGAATCTCCCCAGCCTAACACAATCTTAGCACCAGTCTTTCGATCTATCTTGGTCGAAATAAGGGAATATTCCCTTATTTCTTTCTTTTCATACTATCTACCCTATTACTCAGATAACCTGAAAGGTAAGAAATGAATCTGAAGCTCTGCTGCATACCTCATGTTACACATTGTATGCATTCAAATTTACTTGTGAATAGAATTAAAAATTTCAAATAAATGTCAAGTCATCAAAAAATAAGTGAAATATGCAACTCTGACATTACTCAAAAATTAAATGTCACGTAACAGTAATCACTTTCTACTGGAATGCAGTATAAAATGCTGATTTCCAATTAATTAACTACATTACAAAAATAAAAGAGCTTGGTATTCACAGGACCATTACAATATTTAGTAACCTAAGGCTTTTTAAACAGTGGGTAATCAAAGTTCTGAAAGATCTGACATTTCATCACACAAGCTTATTGAAAACAAAGTGATAGCTCAAACAGAATAGTTATTATAATATACTTCTATAAGATGAACTATGTTAACATAAAACTGTATTGTCAAAGCAGGGAACACGCTCCTGATGTAATTTACCTAAACACAAACAGATAGCACTAGAGTAGGATCACAGTTGTGTTTCATCCATAAATCGAGAAGGGGAAAAAAGTCTAAAAGAGAATGTGCCAAAATGTTAAAAGTGATTATCACTGAATTATGGGTAATTTTTACTTTTTAACTGATACATTTTAATTCTTTTCCATTAAGATGAAGAATACTTGTTGTAAGAATAAAATCAATGTGTTTAATTCCTTATAACAACATATTTTATAATTTATGCTTCTCATATACTCTAAAATGACTATAAAAACAATTTTTAAAATGTATACACAAAAGCAGCCCCAGGGAAAAAGTTTCCCTGAAAAATAATACTTTGCATTAAGGTTCAAAGGCAATATGCTATGACACCTCTCTGCCCTCAACACCACTTTTCTCAGGACTCAGAGACCACATACCACAGCACTGCCAAAGGTGAACTGAAAATGTTTACATCTTCAATTCTCTACACTTTGTGAATAACAAAAAAGAAAAAAGAACACTGGGGAGAAAAGTAAAATGTAAGTTATCATCAGTTCTACAAAGATATGTATCACTTGATATCCTCTTCCCTGGTCTTCTACATACAAACACTTCTCTCATATCTGAGTTCAATTTCAAAACTGTTTTACAACTGATACAGCAATTAAAAAAAAAAAAGCTCGAAACAACTTGGAAAATATAATTTAAATGTGTTATTAACAAAAACGCATACTTTCAAATCATATCTAAGAAGGAACTTAAATAAGCAGTATTTCTTATTTAACAACTGCAAGCTGTATTTTAAAATATATATTTAAATATATATATATATATATATTTACCTAACTAAAAAAAAGAACTGACAAGGAATGCTATAAACTACAATAAAGTAAGATAAGATTACCTTTTACTGCTGATAATTTTTTATTACTATAATAAAACTATAATCCCCAAAAGAACTTTCTCTTCATATAACATGTAATAATAAACTAGGGCACAGATTTTTTTTTTCTGACTTAAATTAGTAAACAAACTAACTGCCTGGTTAAAGACTTGAGAACTGCAAAGAAAATATACAAGTATAATACTTTTCAAAAGACTTGACCCTGTCCTGATCTAAAACAAACAAAAAACCTTCAAACAACTACACCGTAAAGGCAGAAACTGTGTTTCAGAATATTACTATACTCAATGGAATGTCCTAATCCAGTCACATTTTATAGTCAACATCTAACTAACATATGGTCTCTTAAACAAAAAAAAAAGTTCTTTAAAGAAGTATCACAACTGATTTACATGACACTTCTAAATACTGAATTTAATAACTGATATTTCTCATATTACTGAGCAACTCTCTTCTTACAATTTAAAGGAAAAAATTTCCTATTCTCATAAAAGAGTTCAACAAATTTTAATCACTAAACACTGTCTTTTGTGTACTAATATCTCCATCTGCTGGAACATAACTTCCTTACTATTAAAAGTTCTTAAGGAGAAAAACTTTGCAGTAGAGATTTTGCAACTACTTAGAAATAAAACCTTTTCACTGTCACCATTTGAGGCAACTAACACACCAACGCTTTACTCTGAGAACCACCAATAATTTATTAAAAATAAGCACCTATCTGGCTTTCCAATAGTAAAGTAACTATTTTCAGAATAACAATATATTCCCTGCTGGTGAAAGCAAGCTTCACCTAACTACAGCAGCATAATCCGTCTATGACCAGGCTAACCCAGATATCTGTCTTAGTTTCACCAGTGGTGGAACCAGATGGGAGCCCCAGCATGATGCAAAATCAAGTGCACAGCATCACCAATGATGTGTACTTAACCTATTCACTCCTTTAAACCTAACTTCCCAAGTACTAGATACACAGGGCATAAAAGAGCAATTCCAATGATAAGGAAGTTATAGCAGTGCCATAAAAAAGATGGTTCTAAATTAAAAAGACATAAAGTCCTAACAACCAAATTCGATGAGCACGGTCATGCATGAGTCAGACTCTGGTTTGGACAAGCCAGTTATAAAAAAATATTTTGGGGATAACAACAAAAATCTGAACATAGACTGGTTATTACATTAAGTGTAGGACTGATCCATCTTATTCAGTGTGATGCTGTTATATAGGAAAATGCTAGTGTTTAAAGAGATACATAAATATATAGAGATGGAAGGTCAGTATACCTCTAATTTACCCAGAATAATCAACATAAAAAACACAATTAAATAAAAATAAAACAAAATGATGATGAAAATAATGAAGTTCTCAAAAATCTTTGTATCTGATAACATATCTAAGAGTCAACAATATTAGATGAGTGAGGTTTGGACAAAATTTCCTCCAACTCAAACCAATTCAAGAATTTCTAAGATTCCCCTAAACCAAAGAGTTTCTTCGATTCTCTTTAATTTACATATAAGCTTAATTCTAAGTAACCAAAATTTTGGCTGACAGCTATACAAATGAGCCCCACATGTTCTCAATACCTCAGGATTAACGGAAGAACTTAAGGGTAAGGAAAAAACAATTTTTGTATATGTTTATTTTTAGTTAAAACACATTCGTTTAAAAACTCCAAAGAGTTTAAACCTAAATTTATAAAGCTCAAGATGTATTTTTATTAAATATTTTGAGAAAATATAACTATTTAAAAGTTACTTAATCATTTACCTTAACAGTTCACAATGCATCCAATTTCTACTTCCTCAGACCCATACAGCCTACATTCTTGTTAGTTTTCCCTCAAAGAGTTCATTATGACATCCCAAAATAATACAAGCCTTCCACTGGTTCCTTACAAAGTTCATAATAAAATGTATGCTGTTCATCCTGGCATTCAAGGCCCACCATGGTACAGCCCGAACCTAAGTTGCTGGCTCTGCGCGTAACTCTTCCTCCGTTTACATGCATTTGCCATTCCAATACCTTGAGTTTAAATACACTTTCTGAAAATCTTTCCATCTCCCATCACCACTGTTTTGACACTATAGCACTTTCTCTTCTCATGGAACATCCTCCACCTCCCATTCACCTCATTAAATCCTACCATCTATTAATACCAAGTCAGAGTCTACTTCTCAAAAAATATTAGATATTTCAGCTCAAAAGAACTTCTTCTCAACTATCAGAATGCTAGTAGTGAGTGATTCTCATGAACATAAAAACTAGTGAATACTCATGGATAAATTACCTTCGTTTTTTCTTTTGTTCTTTGATTCTCTACAAGCTGCCTCGCTTATCTCATTGTCCATCCCACCAAAAACAACCTAAAAATACCGACAGAAATTAAATGATGCTACCGTAGAGTCTGAGAAATTCTTTTACATATAATACTCTCCAGCTGCCAAATATTTTAATTTGAAGTCAGTAGGGGAGTTACTAATTCCATTTACATATGAAGAATCCGAGGTTCAGAGAGTTTAGATATATTGTCCAAAATCACCAAACTAGTTAACTGCAAACTCATGATTAGATCTCAGGTCTGCTAGTCAAATAATTCTTACTACTTGCAACACGGTGTCCTTAGTATATGGCAGAAACACAAATTAATTTTTATCTTTATGCTGGCCTACATGTTCATACATGTATACATACTCACAATATACAGCTGACACCTGAACACCTGTGATAACATCTGGAGCATCACTGCAACAATGATGGTAGCAGCAACAATAGTAAGAATTAGGTACAATTAATTTCCAAATACCTTATTTGGCTTTGGTGTGAAATTTTCTTAAAAAGTTTATTTACCTACCACGTAACAAGTCTCTCAGAGTGATACAATTACTGTAACACAGCAAGCAAGGGACTGTGGTTTATACTTAATTCTTTCCAAATATACTTGAAAGAATCAGTTGATATTCCAGATATGGGTATCAGGAACGGGATGCAGTGGCTACTTAGTGCAGCTCCCATTTCCATGCATCATCATCCACCTCCTGACAGTCACTCTTAAGAGTTGCTACCTTGGGCGCCTGGGTGGCTCAGTGGGTTAAAGCCTCTGCTTTCGGCTCAGGTCATGATCTCAGGGTCCTGGGATCGAGGTCGCATCAGGCTCTCTGCTCAGCGGGGAGCCTGCTTCCTCCTCTCTCTCTCTCTGCCTTTCTGCCTACTTGTGATCTGATCTCTCTCTCTGTGTCAAATAAATAAATAAAATCTTTAAAAAAAAAAAAAAGAGTTGCTACCTATGCTATTAACCACTCTATGCTAATGTAAAAGTGAACCAAGTGTACATTCCTGACTTGAATCACCTAGCAATAGTAAACCTTTATACTGAATCTTCCAGCCAGAAATGTTAGGTTTCGGGCACCTGGGTGGCTCAGTGGGTTAAGGTCTCTGCCTTCTGCTCAGGTCATGATCCCAGGGTCCTGGGATCGAGTCCCGCATCAGGCTCCCTCCTTTCTGTCTGCCTCTCTGCCTACTTGTAGTCTCTCTCTCTCTCTCTCTGTCAAATAAATAAAATCTAAAAAAAAAAAATGTTAGGTTTCCTCTTGAGCGGTTATTAAAAATAGTAACTGCAGTAATTAATAACACCAGCAATAATACTAAATACACACTAAATTTGTACCTTTTAAAGAGTTAAGGCCCTATCCTATGGTTATTAAGAACTTTAAGTAAGGGTGCCTGGGTGGTTCAGCGGGTTAAGTGTCTGCTTTTGGATCAGGTCATGATCTCAGGAGCCTGGGATGGAATCCTGCCTGCATCTACTACTCCCCCTCACTTTCTCTATGCTTTCCCTCCCTCCCTCCCTCCCTCTCTCTCTCTCTCAAATAAACAAAATCTTAAAAGAATAAATAAAAAGTTTAAGTGAATGAGATGAAAATCCTCTAAACACCTTTACTTTCTCACTTTTAGCGTCTTAACTATCACAAAAATTTAGCTCCAAGAATTTGACCAGTATTCGCCCAAGTCCAACATACCACAAAATTAACACTACTCCCATTTACTTTTTTTTCTTCATGTTCACAACCTAAAGCAACACAGCCAACTTTTTAACACATGGAACTATTCTGGGTTTTTCTTCTCCAGTTTCACTTACGGAGTGACACATTCACCAAAAAGATCAGAAGGTAGCACTGAGGATCTACTCCAACTCTGACGCTGCCTTGCCTTATGATGTGGACAAGTCGCCACCTCTCTAGACCTCAGTTTTTGTACCTATAAAATGATGATTTTCCTTTATTCCCAGCTCCCTCATAGCTCTGAAATTCCATGATCTTTTGATATCATTTTTCTTTTCCCTACACTAAACTGCATCCAAGAATTGTTTTCCATTTTTTCTAGTTTTTTTCATGTATACAGCTCCTCAAATACTGTTTGTAAAACTATTCTGAGTCCCCATAAAATATTATGACACTAACAGTTAATGAAGAAAGGTTTCAAATAAAAATTTCATAAAACTTTGCTTTTTACCAACACTTCTCTAGCACTCTTAAGTGTAATAAGTATACACACATATATTATATATTTTTATTAAACTTTTCTATAGATTTTAAACTCTTAAGTTAGCTTAAAAGCCTTAAGTTCCCCAATAAGCTGTAACTGACCAGGTGATCATGCCCAATCTTTACAACAACTTGTTCTGCATGAAAGCCAAAAGCAAAGTGTTTACTTAGGACCTGCTAATAAGACCCTTTCCCACTATTAATACATAATAGTGTCAATCCTGGGGCCAAGCAGATATTTCATCACTTCAAAAATCATCCTTGTTCTAGAACTTCACCAGCCCCAGCACCCAATCTCAAGGACTCAGGGCCAGCTCACATTCACTGCATGTCTCCCTTTATATACTTATGTGCCTACACGTGTGTACACACACAAGCCCTTTCTTATTACCATGAGACCACTTTATGGATTTAACTACATTTTGATTTTTTTTTCTGACACCTCAGTACCCTTGAAAAGCATCCAAACTGAAAAATTATGCTTTATCATAATATGACAGAAATATTACAATAAATTGATTCATTTCACAAGTCATAAAATTCAGTTTAATAAAACATGTGAGTTAGAATCACTATACAAGGCAATACTATAAACATAAAATTTTGTTTATTTTGCTAGACTTGATAGGATTGCTGGAATTTCAAACTAGTGTTGCTGCTTCAGGAAACTCAAGAAATGATGAAACCACTGAGTACAATCATTTGCTTGTTAATTACAAGAATTCTGGATAAATCGCTTATCTTCTACAAGCTATATATTTGTTAAAAATTCAAGACAAATTTACTTTAAAACATGTTACGGCTAAAGCAGAAAAGTAGACTGCTTTTAAGAGGGTTAAGTTTCAGTTAGCTGAAAACTTCTATTATTAGTCTTCTAAGCAATGGCACTTTCAAATTAGCTTAAAAAACACCTGTTTAAAAAACTGCTATTTGTGTTAAATTCCTGTAACTGCCACATAAGTTTATACTCTGCTTTCTTCTAAACTAAAACCATTCCAATAGTCCTTATTTATCCTGAACACATCGAAGTAGCACTTAGGGACCTGGAATCTTTCGCATATACTGTGTTTGACAGAGTACAAAACCAACATATCAGCTAAATGTTGACTTTTATAGGTAACTGACTAGGGGAAAGGTTTACCTACATAATTCCATAAACGCCTCAACTTTTAAGAGCTGAGATGAGCACTGACAGCTTCTCTCTGCTTACGGATTGATATACTTTGTGTAAGGACTGGCTGAGAACTACTGCCCAAGTAAAGCAATTTGATCTTTCTAATTCTCATTTACACCAAAAGTACTAAAATAAAAGGAAGATAAAAGCTTCTTGAGAACAGGCATTGCAAATAATATTGTAAGATTTCTTAAAAATATCATTAAAAAAATACAAGTACCTTTTTTCTAATTGCCTGAAACTATCACCAATTATTATATAATTGGCTTAATCCCATATTTTAGATAAATGGAAATCAAGAGGATAACAATGTCAACCTATTTATTAATTCAACAAACATCTGCTAGTATATGTGTACCAGGCTATGAGGTGGGCACCTTCAAGGAACTAATTCGAACAACGGTAGGCAGACACAAAAAGAGATAATATTACAACATGAACTATGATGATAACTACACAGACAGTAATACTGAACACACACTGGGTTATATTTACAATTTTCATAACACAGTCACACTAACAAAACAAAATGCATTCACTATGAAAAGTTTAATGTCATGTTTGCTTCCTATTAAATGAAAAAAAGCCAAAAAAAAACTTGGACATCAAACAATCTAGCAATTATGGGCCCCAAAACTAAAATGCCAATTTTTAAAAGGGGTATAAGCATTCCCTAACAGTGCCCATGAAGAGAAAAACACAGTAACTTGATGTTCAAAAAAAAAAAGAGAAGGATCAGAAAAAATAATGAAGTCCTGTCAATCACAAAAATAAAAAGTTGACACATAATATAATTCCAACTTCTTGGCATAGGTTCTTTCACTATCCTGACCCCTTGGCCCTGAAATAGAA
The DNA here is from genome assembly GCA_002007465.1 of Ailurus styani. Lineage (NCBI taxonomy): Eukaryota > Metazoa > Chordata > Mammalia > Carnivora > Ailuridae > Ailurus > Ailurus styani. The sequence goes on from LNAC01000025.1 coordinate 1,326,589, forward strand.
TCTTGGATATCTTCGTAATGGTTGACATACCAACGGCAGAAAGTTGCTCAGTGGACTCTGTCACTTTAGTTACCAAAAGAATAAAACTCAAAAAAGGCACAGCACTTTCCACCTCCAACAAAGACAAGTTTTACTTATAACTACATCATAAACCAAATTGCATTAACTATAATAAATTTCTCAAGTAAATTAAAAGATGTTCCAGTCAGATTTTAAAAAGCTGTCCCTATGATCACACTGGTCTAATTCTCTTAAGCGCCAAAAAGGTCAAAAAACAAAACACAAAGCTTACATACCTAAATATATTGGCTTCAAAAAAGCTACATGTAAAAAAAGGTGCCCAATAAAGGCGGGGGGGGGGGGCGGGGGGCACAGGAAATCTAGTTCCTTTAAAAAGTAAACAAAAAGCCGTTTTTTCTGATGAAAAGCTGATGCACTTTCCAATCAGCTTCAGGACAGTAACAAGTGAGGGGATAATAAAAGAAATATAATGTGTACAGAACATTTAAAAACCCAAATTAACTTGTTTTCACTTTATATTCTCAAAGCCATTTAAGAACAGGTGCTCATACCAAACACACTAGCAAATGCGATTAGCAATGAGACCAATTTGTATTAATTCAATTACGTTATATCCTTGGAAGTACAGCTTTTACTACGAAACATGTAAATTGGATAAAGTTAAGAAAAAGGAATCACCTTCTGCCTCACTGAATGTACATGCATTTTGAATATATGTTCTGCCTAAGGGGGAGTTAAGCTTAAAAAGTACAGGATGAATGTTGAATAAATGACCTAGGATACAAGTTATCATTTCCATTATTACCTTACAGAGCTGGTGACACCTCCTGGGTGAGGAGAAAAATAATTGAAGGACAACTGATTATAAATACTGTGCCCTTCTCTCATCACTATTAATTCAAAGAGCTAGTGTCCATCTGCAAAATTTTTCTTCCTAAAGAACAAATCAATTACTTCAACGTAAGTAAATAAAATCTGTTTGTTTCAGAGACTGATTACTGTCAACAATGCTCCAGAAAAAAACCGCTAAAATTGTAATAAACTTACATAGCAAGTCCTCTCAATACCAACAAATAACCATATAATTTTTGAAACAAAGCTTTTTGTAGACAAGATTTCTCCTCTGCAAAAAATTAAGTGTAAAAAAACTACAAGTATAAAATATTTTCAATATCGGATGCATAATACATGGGAAAACGTTAACTAGTGAAGCAAGTTTTCACTTAATATTTTTTTGCCCACATTTTTAAAGGAGGGAGAGAAAACTGAGGTCAGAAAGAAAATTTATTATCCGCCCCCCCCAAAAGACCATGAGAAAATGAAAATGCATTTTTCAAATCAGGAATGCAGAATGTAATCTAACATGTTTGCTCACTTTTTCTGAACCACACACTAATTTTTCAAATATTCACAAAAGATTTAGGCTAGCCTTACTTATAATACGTACCATGCATTTTTAATTTTCCCATCAGCAGCTTTAACCTCCCTGTGCCTAAAAAATGAAAATTCAAAATCTGATTTTAAAATCCCTAGTTCTTCCCTTTCCCGCATCTGGAATTTTTAAGTCTAACTAATTTCATTTGTGGCCTTCTCACTTCTAATTGCAATACTTTATAAAAACAGAATTTGTATTCAAGTATTGTTGTTGCATGAGTTTCACTTTCACAACAAAGTTTTTTTAAAAATAAAAAACTTGTAGTAACTACTCTTTCCCATGGAGGTCCCAGGATTCAGTTTGCAAACTTCTCTCCAGGGAACAGTTTAAGACTTTTAAGACCTCGGTTTTATGTGTAATCATCTCTATCTTCAACAAAAGATTCTTAAAGTACTGGAAACAACTGAAATTACGTCCTTTATGTGAGTGGTCCAACCTAGAAAGCACTCACAACGTAAAAAAACAACTGTGAAGGCACTTAGAGGCAAGTCTGACAATTCTTACCTCTTCCCCACCCCAGACAAAAAAATAAATCCAAAAACCAAAAAAACTGTCCATAGTCAAAATACAGGCTAAAGATCAACTTAGCATGGAATTAAAATGCTCAATCTAAAGCATTCAAGTTTTGATCAACTAAAAAAATCTCACAGCACACGTAAATCTCAAATTTGTAACTAGTCAAAAGTTCTCAGACTGACAAGCAAATTTTCTGAAGCCTACTTTAAAAAAAAATTTTTAAATAGAATTCTGAAGTAATCATTCAAAATTTCTAATTATGAGAAAATACATCTACTCTACGTTCAGTATCTTAACTTGATTAAATTAATCAACATAAAACTTACAGCTTTATCCAAATTGAAAAAATTTTCCAACAATCATATGAAAGAGAAAAAATGTTAATTCCTAACCACAGAAAGAAGTCATGATTAATTTGTTTTGTACGATGGCAGGCCACAAAGGGGCAAAGCAAGTTGCCAAATTTTCAGAATAAAATCATCTGGCCCCCCAAAAAAGTGATGCATTTTAAAAACCGTATTTTTCTTAAGTCAAATTAAGTTTATAATAAGGCTAACAATTAGAGGAAGCAGCGTATTCCACACTAAGGAATAGCCCCTTTTCCTGCGTGTTTGTACTGGTCTGATAAAAAAAAACAAAAACTTCCTAGTCATTATGCTGTCCATTTTAAACATCCCCACTACCACAAAGAAGCAATCTTTACTCAAGCTGGGGAGCTGAAAAGGCTAAAACTCAAGATAGACCAAGATAAGGGATGGAGTAACCACATTAAAAGGAAAAAAAAATTATTTAGAATGTATCATCCCCAACCAGGGGTCTCCAAGTTTTAAAATGCAAATGGTTATGATTTCCAACTACAGAGAAGTGAACAAAAAACCTTTGTTAGAGACAATGACATGATTGAAATTCTAGATTTGGAAGATTACAAATTATTGAAGCCAACATTAGAAACTTTTTAACAGAGAACAACTCCAAGTTATCATTTAGAGATTTTAGAACATAAAAGCAAAGTGAGAAGCCTTTCAGAACTAATCAGAAAAGCTCAGATTATAAGTGTTTTTAAACAAGATACACAAAGTGAAAATACTTCCAGTTTCTTTATAACGCCCTATGTCATTTGACTAAAGTCAACATTTTAATGCAACTTTAATCCTAAATATTGTGAAAATATTTTCACTTTAATGTCCATGAAGGATCCCTTCTCAACAACTGTAATTAAGAAAAATAACCTTAAAATAAATTTTTACACACACTACTAAAACTTTTAATTCTATGAAAATATACCAAGGCAGAAAAAGCATATTTTTTAAACATAATAAACTTATTCCTATAATTTTAAAGAATATGTTCTCAGTGTTTCCAAATATGTTATGTATTATAAATACAGTAACTCCACGAAATGACACGTAAAATGATTTACTGTGATTTAAATTTCAACTAAATCTAACGTAGATCAGGTTATGGAGTACGTTACACATTTTGCTCCCAACACTTGTCAGGTTTTAAAAAAAAATAACTGGCGCCCCTTAGCGCTCACATTTGGAAATACTCAATTTAAGAGTTCCAGCAATTTTTTTTTTTTTGACATTCCAGAAAGTTTTCTGCCTCCACAATCTTTCAAATGCCAACACAAATAGAAAAAGCAGAACCCCTTAAAGGGACAGCTCAAGTTTTTTTCCGGAGCAATGGGAAATAAACAGATTTGCTGTTTCCTCCGCGGAAAAACCACATTCCAGCAAGGACTACTGCTGCTACGTGGAACACACGAAGCACAGGCGGGGACGCAGTGGCACCTCACAGTTTCGCACTTCTAAAGTCGCTCCTATGACTGTCTTGACAACGAGAACTCCTGGCATTCTTCTCGAAGCCCGTTTCATCCCGGAGACATTTCCGGTCTTTTGTTCTTTAGTGACATTCCGACTCTCGAAGCTTCGGACTCCTCTTCCCTAGTTTCCGAGTCAGGATCTCCCAATCCCCGGGAAAAGTCTAGAAGCCAGTGTTCCCTCCGCGGCACACCGGGACCGGCTTCCCTGGAACAGTCCTGCGGTACTGCTTCGGGGGAAATAGGACTCCTGGCCACTCGGTCTCGGAAACGGGCGGGCGGCTCGTCTCCCGGCTCTCGGGGCGCCGCTCCCCGAACTCGGGAAAGAGGTTCCAGAGGAGGCCGGAATGAATCTTCCCGTCGTTCTCGCCCCCTCCGCTCGGCGCCGACAGAGCTTTCCCGAAACTCTGGCCCGCGTGCACTTCGCCCTTCCCCACGTAGGCGCTTCCTGCCCGACAGCGCGAGGCCGCGGCGCCCCGGGGAGCCGCTCTCCGCCGAAGTTCGCTCCGAGCCGGGACCCCGTTCCGGTGTGCCCTCGCGGTATTTCGCACCCGCCCCCCCGCCCGAAGTGAAGTTGAACTCCCCAACAGTCCGCGCTTCCCCAAACAAAAGGGCAGAAAGTGCTTTCCGCCGTCCTCCCGTCCTGGACTCCGGCTACATGAGCACGACTTTCGGTCTCCCAGGGAATCCCTCTCCCCCACCGCGCCCCACGCTCCTGCCCTCGAGGACCCGCGGGCGGCCCAAACTCCAAAAAAAAGCAAAAGCCCCGCGGGATCCTACCCTGTGGGAAGCGGCGGCGTCCTCCGGGAGCGACCCCTCCGGGAGCGCCCCGGGGCCGGTGTCCTTCAGGCGCCCGCGGGGCGCGGGCCGGGCGAGGCCGGGCTCCTCTAGGG